>CM052208.1:873463-920125 GCA_028454225.1 Lasioglossum leucozonium
ACATAAAATTTTGGTAGATTATTTTATTTTATGTGCAATATTTATTTATTTTATTTTTATTGATATAAATTGCGTGCATTTATTTATTTTATTTTTATTGTTAAATCTGCCTGCAATATTTATTTATTTTATTTTTATTAATTTAAATATGGGTGCAATATTTATTTTTTTTTTTATTGGTTTAAGTATGTGTGCAATAATTATTTATTTTCAGGATTTTAGATATAGACAATGCGTTTCTGTTATATTCTAAAATTTTATTATTATCAAATGTTTTTTTGTGAATACTTATAAGGTTTTGGCAGTTTCCCTTATCTTAACAGCAAATGCTGATATTCTTTAATTACTTCTGTCCAATAAAATATTTAATTTTCTTATTATATATTTTGTTTAAAGTTATTTTAGTACCCTTCCCTTCCTTATTCCTAAAATAAAGAAAAAAAGTAAATATTATATATTTATATATATATATTTTGCGAAATTAGCGGGGCGGCCAAGGTACCCGATTATACTCGATCTTCGTACTTGACTGAGGCTAGAATCGTCGCGTATGCGCGAAAAAAAGCGCCCCATCAGTCAAACAGTCAGGATACTCGACAACACGACACGCGACGATGAAATGCGTAAACGCCGGGACGCGCGAAAATGTTTCTGAGACGATCGTTTGAACAGTGAAAGTGAAGGTCCGGATCTTTGACTTCACCGCGCATCCCTTGGGCCCTAGATTGTCGTATACCTACTATTCACCACCAGCTGTGCGGTTCGTTGAGCTGACCATACGTCTCTTACCGTTCGGCACTGTCGTATACCTGAGGCCAGCTGTGTAATTCGTCACTGAGTGGGTCAGTGACCCACATTTCCAAGCAGCAAGTGGATTTACGGCTAAATAAGTAACTTTTTACAATACATAATTCAAAATTTCTACCCCTTCAGTTGTTCACTTCTTCTTCGCGGCGCGGCGGACCGCTAACGCTCCAGCGAAGGGGATCCGCCTAGCGCGCCGTACCATCTTTGCCAACACGCGTCTAGGTCGCGCTCTGATTGGTCAGTGTTTTTCGTTAATAACTCCTAAACGAAGCTTCGCGGACACTTTTGCAAAGGAAAATGTAGCTCTGATACGACGACGATTCCTCTACACTCTACACTTTAGTTTCGTGGGACATACTGCGATTTATCAACAGACTATAGCACTTTGCCCACAAGAGTCATCTGCTAGACTGCTAGACGATTTAATCTCAATACAAGACAGATTATCTGAAGCCGGGTCTATAAGTATATATGGTCTAAGTCTAAGGTGTGCAGTGATCTATGTAGTTCACCAGTTGGTTGTTCTATTTGTGTAGATGGCGTCAGAAACTGATTTCTGGTGCATATGGTGGTTGTTAGTCTACTTCTATAGCTCGTCTGTGGCGTTAAGCACGTGAGATCTGACATCAATCGTTTGCAGATTATAGTTTCTGGTAATTTCGAAAGCATGGCGACCGCTTTAAGACTGAGACTTGCAATAAAATTAGGAAAATCTCTTTCGAGACCGCTCAGTCGGAATTTTGAGAAAGAGTTTTTGGAAAGACAATGTCGGAGGCTTTCAGGTTTGTACATTTTCATGACCTATCATTTGTATTAACATTTCTTATTGCCGATTGATTAGACTTTGAGGTTATAAGGATATCTTGTTATTTTCACAAATTCTGCATGTGCATCGTTAAATTAAATTAACAGACTGTCTTTGTTAAATAATTTTACAAAGGAACTAAATTATAATTTTTTACAAAGAAGTATTTAAATTATCCAACAAGTTAATTCTTTCATACCAACGAATATATGTGTTTAATCTATTTTAGCCAACTGCTACATAAGATGTTATTCTTCGCAAACAGCAACTAAAACCACAGAAAATCACAATATTATAAAGGATACAGAAAAACCTACAGGTATTACGGAATTCTCTTTCATTATATTATAAATGATTAACTAGTTTCCATTGTTTAAACATAAATTTATACATTTAATTAGAACGCACAATTAGAAGGGTTTGCAAATGTATTTTTCAAATGTTTTCATGTCTTTTTAATTAGGTGATGCTGTGAAACATGATTTTCAATCTGAAACTCAGATGCTTCTTCAAATTGTCGCCAAGTCTTTGTATTCGGACAAAGAGGTAGTGCATCTGCTCAAATTGATATTAAAATCTAGTAGCTGTTTAAGGATAGTAATTTTCAATAATTTTACGGTGTTTTATATAAGGTATTTGTCCGTGAATTAGTCTCTAATGCCAGCGATGCTCTGGAAAAACTACGTTATGTAAGGTTAAGCGACAGTGACGTCACAGAGACTGCTGGTGATAGAAACTTGGAAATTCATATTGCGACCGACAAGCAGAACAGAACACTTACCATTCAGGATACAGGGATTGGCATGACTCGAGAAGAACTGATATCGCATTTAGGAACTATTGCCAGATCTGGTTCCAAAGTAAATGCAGCTGATAATGAGATATATTAGATGTTCCAATTGAATATTTTTGAAACTATTCAAAAATCAATTGCAGGCTTTCTTAGAGAAATTGAAGGAAAGCCAGAACTCTGGTGATACCTCTCAAATCATTGGTCAATTCGGAGTTGGTTTTTACAGTGTTTTCATGGTTGCTGATAAAGTAGAAGTGTTCACTAAGTCATATAAAAAAGATGCTGAGGGGCTTTGTTGGTCTTCCGATGGGTAAAAAATATACTATTATGAGTAGAAATCATTTTTTCTATACCAAAGTAATTGCTTACTTTATACATAGATCAGGTACTTACGAAATTTCAACAGCTGACGGAGTCCAGCCAGGAACGAAAATTGTGATCCACATGAAAGTCGATTGCCGTGAATTTAGTGACGAAGTTACAATTAATCGTGAGTAAATTTAACTAGATCTTGTTTCTTAATAACTGCTAATTATTTTAATACTTCACAGGTATCATTAATAAATACAGCAACTTTGTTGGCAGTCCTATTTACGTTAATGGTACAAGGGCTAATACGATTCAGGTAATTTTAAGAAAGATTCTGTGCTTCTACTTTCTCGAAATATTCATTTGCAAATACAATTTTAATTTCCAGCCACTTTGGATGCTCGATCAAAAAGATATCACATCGCTTCAGCATGCTGAATTCTATAGGTTCATTGGGAACTGTTTCGATTCCCCGCGGTTCATATTACACTATACTACTGACGTTCCATTGAGTATTAGAGCGTTGCTGTATTTCCCTGAAGAGCGGCCAGGATTATTCGATTTGGCCAGGGACACAACTAGCGGTGTTTCCTTATACTGCCGTAAAGTTTTAATCAAAAGCAAAGCTGAAAATATTTTGCCGAAGTGGTTGCGTTTCATTAAGGGAGTTGTCGATTCCGAAGATATTCCACTTAATTTGAGTCGAGAGTTGTTGCAGAATAGTACTCTAATTGGGTACGAAACTAAAAACAATTTCTTATTATATAAATAAATTATTTCATCTCTCTATATTTTTACATTCTAGGAAACTGAGGAGTGTTATAACGATGCGTGTCTTGAAATTTTTGAACGAACGGTCTCAGAAACAGGTTGAAGATTATAACAAATTCTATAAAGATTATGGTCTTTTCTTGAAAGAGGGCATCGTTACCAGTCACGATCAGAATGAGAAGGTAATATTTCTTTAACAGGACATTTCGCATGATCCTCTTTTAAATTCAATTTTTTTATAGGAAGAAATAAGTAAACTTTTAAGATTCGAATCATCTGCAATGCCGACTGGGGAATTAGTTAGTATACCAGACTACTGCAAACGTATACCTGCGGATCAGAAGAACATATACTATTTATCAGCACCGAGGTAGGAAACTAATTATGTATTCTCAATCATTCGAAATAGTTAAATTTCTAAAATTAATTTGATCATCTGTTTAAAATTAGTCGTGTCTTGGCCGAACAATCGCCTTACTATGAATCTCTAAAGAAACGTAACGTGGAAGTATTGTTCTGTTATGAACCGTACGACGAGCTGGTTTTAATGCAACTAAGGCAATATAAATCCTATTCTTTGACCTCTGTCGAAAAAGAAATGCGCGACGAATCGGAGTCGAGTAAATCTGATAATCTCAGTGAGTAGACGCTGTCACAGCGATTTTATAAATTCTGCAGTAGAAGTGTTTCAACATTTTCAAAATTTTTTTAGATTTGATAAATCAGCAGGAGATCGATGATCTTATTGCTCACATGAGAAAGGTTTTACCGAAAAAAGCATACGATATTAAAATGACTACACGTCTCGAATCGCATCCCTGTGTCGTCACAGTGAAAGATATGGCGGCTGCAAGGCATTTTGTTCGCACACAGACCCATCAAATGGACGAAGAGATGCGGTACTCTGTTCTTCAGCCACGTTTCGAAATTAATCCTAATCACGCTCTCATTAAAAAGCTTTCTCAGCTAGTTAAAAGCGATCCCAAACTAGCAGATCTCCTCATTCAACAGGTATTGTTTTCTGTTACATACTTCTTTTTTTTATCTCGAATTTAAAAACTATTGTTATTTCACTTGTAAAATGATACTTGTATTTTCTTGTGGCAGTTATTTATGGGCAGTATGGTCGGCGCCGGTCTAATCGAAGATCCCCGGATATTGTTAACGCCTATGAACGAGTTGTTGACATTAGCATTAGAGAAACACTAGATAGCTTATACTAGTATTAGCTTATGGTAGTTGGTAAGTTCATTTTAAGTTATTTTGTATAAATACGCCCATTAATAAAACAATCGTTTTTTAAAATTATAAAGCATTTTTTCACTGTGAGAAAGGACATTGTGTCCAATAGATGAAATGTAATTAAATATCATTAAAATTGAAACGTAAACCTTAACAATACTTCCCACCAAAAGTGTAGAGTGTTCAGGTAGAACCTATAAAGTAATTATAGTACAAAACCATAGGCAAGATTGTTTTCTTTATTACAATAGGTTGATCTTGTACAAATTAATTATAGCCTTATAATTATAACAAGTCAAGTTCCTCACTGTCTGAAAGATTCCATGATAAATCGATATGTATCCTATTAGCGGGGCTAAAGTGTTTACGGTGAATTTGGAAGTAGTACTCACAGAAAGTTTCCTCTTTTTCCCTCGTTTAGTTCTCCTAAACTTCACAATTGTACGATTATGGCAAGTTCGTGATTAAGTGAAACGTAAAATGGAACTGTTTGTTTGTAAGAGTTGTAGTCGAACAGAAAATTTAAAAAAAAGGTGGAAAACGTCGAGAAGTATATTTCAGAATCGAAACTATGTTAAAAATGGACAGTTGTATGTTTCTTCGATCAATTCCGGTTCGCTTGGATCGAAATCATTAAACGTACCACCCTTGCAGGAAACATTCCATTTACAAAACGCAATTAATATCACTAATCGATCAGAAGCTCTATAAAATATTGCGTGTTCTTTCCCTTATCTTTACAATCGAATCGTTTCGTCACTTCTAAAACCGATCGGTTCGATAGATCCACGATCGATGGATCCCTACTGACATGGTTGTCGACCGGCCGATCGGCGCGCAATTAAAAAGTAAACATAATCTTAAACGGTTAAGGAAATTCACTGTGCTCCGACGCAAACTGAAACTTTCACTGCTTTTGGCTTAGATGTTGTCTCCCGATACAATTTGTTAAGTTAAAACTGTACAGTGTCCTTATTCTCATTCTAATATAGAATAAATTGTCTAGGGTCAATTGTATCCGTGTTGTCCGTTTCCGCACTGAAATTTCAGAGAGTGGAGGCACAGGTTTTTCACGCCCCTTGGTCGAAACGCAAAGAAGAAGTCACCCTGTTTTCGCGTTTTTCTTTTCACGTTGGCTTTACTCATTTATCCCACCGTAGAATATCGACCTGATGCTGTCCTGTTGCTTATCTTTTAACCAGAATTTCATCTCGAAAATAAACGTTCGTTATCCGTATGCTTTATGTAATTTTATTAAATTCCACTCTTCCTCTTCCACCCCAAATTTTTAAATTTCGTTCTTTGGTTTCGACTCAAAAACTGTGTCAAATTGGAGAAGATGTTTTTGACATATTCTTTCGTTTAAGAACCGTTCAAAGATGGTTTTCTTGTTTTCAGAATAACCATTTTGATTTTCGTAAATGTTCCTTGTAGTATAATGTAACTTTTATGTTTTAGCAAAGTAAATAAACAATTGTATGAAAACCGTTTTAGTCCATTACTTAGGGCTTATTGAGTTAACCCTCTGACTAAATTTAAACAAAAAAAAGAATAGTTTTTAATCTGAAACTTCCAGTCACATTAAAAAATTCAAGATGCGATCGGAAAACGAGTAGAATTCCAAAATAATATAAAACACATAGAAAAGTTTATTTTAGAGATAAAATTACGCTTAAAACTCAAGCATCACGACTTAGGCAGCAACTCAATAATTAAACAAAATGGCTGGCGTCCGTCGCTGGACAGGAACATAAGAAGAGAGAAAGTGTGAATTTTCATGGGAAAAGTACTACGCGTACAAGAAACAAAAAGAAATAAAAAAAACACATATGTATACATGTATAGGTATATATATAAAAACTCGCGTACACTTCACCGAATATTTAAGCTGCCGCTAGATTACTTTAATTAAAAAAGTATTCTCCATGGAAGTACACAGTGTTCTAAAGAACATTTAGGCACGGAAATAAGTTTTCTTTGATCTTTTGTGTTCAGCTACACAAATCAATCAATGGAAATGCATTGTTTATAAATATGGCATTAACGATTGGCAGTTTAAGAAACGTCTCTCGTTAGAAACAACATGGACAGATTCGGAGGATGAGATTAAAATCGCATGAGAACTATGAGTAATCGATTAATGAGCAGCTGCGCGTATGTGTGTTCGTATGTCTGTCTGTATGTACGTGTATGTATATGTGCATTCGTGTTTGTGTGTTGCTGAACAGTCTTATCAGAGAGTAGATGAAATGTTAAAGCGTGATGTAAGTAGTAGCACCATGTATATACGGCTATGTTTCGTCGAGAACTGATGGTGACTGGATGAATGAAAGAAGAAAAATTTCCGAGTAAACGAAAAGAAAGATTATTTAAAAAGTAATCGTAGTAATAATAATAGTATTAATAATAATAATAATAGTAATAAAAGGAAAGAGAAGAGAAAAAGGGGTAAAAAAAAAATGTAACGGAAGTTGAACGAACGGAACGTTGACTTAGCTTAAACGTACATACGAGGGAGGAATACTGTCTCCTCCGTGTATCTTGCTCGGTTTCATCCCTTTTTATAAAACGTCGGATAGGTAATATTACAATCATTATGATACAAGTCATAGTATTTGATCATCGTATAAACATTATTATCATCACAGTAAAAATATTCTCATTAATCTGTTTTTCTCATTTCTTCTCATTTAACTATCTCGTGCCTCGCCGCAGATAAACGCAGGCGGACGGCGCACGCATTTAATAGATCTCGCTCCTCCCTAGAAGCGGAGCGCGCACTGTTCTCATTTAATATTCTCCATTTGCCTTTTTCACTAGAGTCAGTTAATTCATTTTTACTCGCTAGACTACGCTGCGTTTACTTATCGTTTATAATTATTTAAGTAGTCCGTCGCGGGTTCATCTCGTACGTAACCAAAATAATGTCCGGTTAGCAAATAGTAAAAATACATAAATGTACCTATGTACCATTCTTCCATATTTTTCTCTCTCTCGCTCTCTTTTCTCTCTCCGTTTTTTTTTTCGTCGCGCTTGGAATCATTGCAGTGTCGCGGATCAAACATCTCCAGCTTTTTTAAACGATAGGTCATTAAATAATAGTCATTGGTCTGACGACGCGGTCGTGTTTAACATTTACTCACCACAAGCAACGAATCCCATTCTTAAGTTGAGATAACTCCTTATTCCGTAATAGTTGCGCATAGTTGCCGTAATAATATAATATATCCATTTCACTAAAACCTCATCCCCTTTGGTAGAATAAAAAACGTTCATGTCTCGAATGAATCTTGCTTGAATGGTCCACGGCGGAACAACAGCGATCGAATGCGATTGAATCCTCTGTCGATCGAACGACGATCCTTGAATCTTACGTGATCGAACCAAGAAATCTGTTTCGCGGTTCACGACGAGAGCGCATGGAAAGCAGACGTTGCTTCCTGAAAATTCACTTTTTCCGCGTTTCGCCGCTCCATGAAATTTCTTCGAGGAATTAAGTACTTACGTCAGTACCTAAGCTCTACCTACATAGGAGATTTGAGGTACGATGCACCAGCGCGGGGGCGTACGTGCATCGTTGGCTCGCGAGGAGATCCTGCATCTAGTCTGTCTTCAGTTTCTAATGAAATTTTAAGAAACGCTTTTTCATTTTACGCAGCGTCTTTATACTAAAACTAAACACATATGTATTTTTCATTCAAAAGAAAATGTTCCCTTGACCCTCGTTCGTGCCTCATGTTTTCAACACAATTTGTCTCTTTAAAAAATCAATATTATAAAAAACATGGAAAGGGTGTGATGAGGGTACACTTCGTCCTCATACTATTATAATCCTCGATCGTACCTCGTTTTTCCAACTTAAATTATCTCTTCAAAAAATGAATATTATGAAAAGATTTGACAAGTTTAAAATAAGATTATCTGTCTCGTTGGTAAGTAGATTTGTGTAGATTAAGAAAAGAATTAATAATACTTTTTAGTTTATCATTATAGCAAGGAATATGTTAGGTAACAATGTAAATATTTCCTTGACTTGTATAGAATGAAATTTAGAATAGTTTTCCATAGAATCAAGGAGAGTTGAAACTTTGAACAAATTAAAACCAAAATTTGTCTCCTGACTTTTAGGAATAGTAGTCTACACTATTCATTTCGCAGTCTACATTAGTACCAAGGAGAAAACATGTCAAGTTGAGACACAGACGAGGGTTAAAAGTGTGAAAACTAGATATCTTAAAGTCGTCTTCGATTGAAGATTTCGTCAGTAATCGAAAAAATTCAAAATGCCTTCAAGCAAAGATTACTGCAAAGATTTTACCAAAAATCCGAAGCGAACCAGGTGAAGGATTTCCCCAGTTCAGCATGCCGGTGCACACCTTAGCTATCTTAAATCGTAGCTGCCTCTGTACACATCCGTCGGTCGCACGCTCTGATTCGTTTCTCGCTCTATCTACGCTGATAGTGTGTCTGGGTGTGTGTGTGTGTTTGTATGTATGTATGTGTGTGTGTGTGTGAGGGAGAGTGTGTATGTACAAAAAAAAACAAAAAGAATAGTCGAATAATTATTCACAAGCATTCGCACTCGAAGTCTTCCTCAAGAAGCACAGAAGAACACGATCACGTTCATCCGGTCGTGGAACGGTGTCAGCGCCGTTTGTCACACCGAGGTCTGGGTGATACCGTTCCCGGACAACCATAGTCGGCCGTTGCTCTTCTGCTCGGCGATTTCGTACTCGGAGTCGTCGATCTCGCACAGGTTCGTGGACAGGTCGCTGTTGCTGGTAGCTCCGCCCAGCAACGAGTTCCTCTCCTCCAATGTGGTGATCACCGAGCCGATTTCGTCGGCCTCGTCCCCCTTGTGGCATCGGTTCCGTCGCGTGCTCGGGAAACCATAAGGCACTACGTCGTCCTCCTCCTCGTCCGATTCTAAGGTGCTCAGACGCCCGTTCAGCGGGTTCGTCTCGTTCTCCGTGTCCGTGTGGATGTTGTAATGCGGCAAGTACGAGTTCGGATGACGGAGATAGCTCTCGGAACCCTTGTACTTGTACTCGCCCTCGCCACCGCTGTCCAACGGGTTCAGTCGTTGCGTCTCTGGACAATGGTACTGCTCCGAGAACTCCGTCCCGCATTCCGAGTCCCCGACGTACTCCGACTCCTGGTCCTCGTTCAAGGTTTCAATGTCCCTCGCTGGGTCTACAGAGCCGTGCACTGCAAATTCGTCGAAGATAATTATAATAACACATTGCTGAATGATTGTAATACATATCCTCCCAGTAATTATGGCGGCCCATCAGAGTTTCGTATTATGGAAATACTGCATCCGAGCTCATTAATTGAAATTGATTATTTGTACATGTAATTGTTTCAATTGTAGTCTCACGTGAGATAACTCGTGAAAATTATTAATTGTCCCCGTAGTATCGCGAAGTAGCAGATGTTTGCTTAATTCGAGTTTAATTGGCCTTAGCAAACTAGCATAATTAAATGGAAATGAGAATTATTTTCAGTGTATATATATACTCAGTTTATATTCTTAGTTAATTAGAGATATCACGGTAGCGTTTCAATGAAGAATTATCCTGGCACATACACAAGAAAACGAGGAATAGTTAAAGGTTGATATATTCGAGGGGAGAAAAAAATAGCCTACAATTCTTTAAACGTCTACCATCATAATGTCAAATAAATGGTCTCAAATTGGTGTTTCTAAATATTGTACAATTCTTTTTCAATTAATCTAAAGCTTACAGAATGATTAATTATTGATCATTTTTTAAAGAATCTCTTAATGTGAACGCAATGGCGAACATGTTAATATTAAACAAATTTCGGTGATTTAATAAAATATGTCGTATAAAGCACTTGTGAGCGTGTTATGCTAGAAAGCAGAAGAAATTACGACTTAAGAGTAAGCTGCAATAAAAGTGATAGTAGGCGTGTCATTTTGTTAATTATATACATAGTAGTTAGCACTGTAAGTGTAGGATAAATGTCACACCGGAATATCAGTATATTATTACTACTTTTGTTAAGATTTTCTACTAGAACCTAGCAGACTCATTGTATGTACATTATCGACATAGCTTTATGTCTACGTATTAGAATATTTTATACGTCTCTGTTCCTTGTTTAGTCTCCGTTATACAGTAATTCATGGATAATTGTCTATACCACGGGTCTGGCCAAAGACAATTATCTTGAAGGGATACTATTCTTTGACTTTTGCCGAACGTAGAAAAGGACACCGAAGCTCGAGAGGCCTCGGCCGCCGAGCATTGAAATCCGATACCAGGTCGGGTGTATCGGTGTGAATCACTACTAATCCAATGACAAAACTTCTTTATTTTTTATTATTTTTTTATGGAACTTTCACCAATATATTTGTGGCATTTTTCTGATGAAAATGATACCAAATATGATATGATTCCGATGATATTTACGGTTTTAGTTTAAGATTCACGAATTACCCCGGTCAAGAGAATGTATCTTGCAGGGGCGAACCGACTTGTATTATAAATGACCATATATCGGTATATAGTCCGAATTATATCGTGTTTGGTATCATTTTAATCAGAAAAATGCCACGAATATATTAGTAAAAGTCTCGTAAACAAATAAGTAATAATAAAAAAGTTTTTTTATTGGCATTACTTCGTGAGGACACGCGGGATTTGGACTATGCCGGCGACGACGACTATCCGCGTCTCTTTCTTTCCCGTACGCTGTCCGTCCTTGCATCGTCCATGACACGGGTAAATATCATCGGAATTATTTAATATTTTATATCATTTTCATTAGAAAAGTGCCAAGAATATATTGCTGAAAGTTCCATAAAAAAATAATAAAAAATAAAGAAGTTTTGTCATTGGATTAGTAGTGATTCACACCGATACACCCGACCTGGTATCGGATTTCACTGCTCGGCGGCCGAGGCCTACTGAGTTTCATGGCCCCTCACGGGGTATGCCCCTCAGCGGAATGGATAGGCGACGAGACAATTATCGTTTAGATATTTTAGACAATTATCCATGAATTACTGTAGTACCAAAATATTAATCCGTAATAGTCGACAATTAAAAACTGATAAAAACACTTAAAACTTCATATAAGTTTTTCCCAGTATTCGTGGTGCAACTGAGAAGAAAAAATAAGGCACAGCGTAGAAAAAAATTCTTTCATACGAGATTTTATTTATGACGAAATGAAGTTTGAAAATACGTTGAGCACGCGTGCTTCCGGACGGAGGTTCCACTTTTTAACTATTGTACCTGAAGAAGCGACACAAGAGTGAGAGTGACAGCGACGATAGTCCGTGGTTAATTCCTGAGGTGCGAGTGAAAGCAACGTGCACGCCACGGTTACTCACCTGACGGTAGCTGATGAGTGTTTGATTCGTTACTCTCATTGCTGTGGAAGCTGGACGAGTCTGGAACTTCACTTCCGGGTACCTCCGTGATGTTAGGTAGGGGGTTTTGACTTGGCCTGACCCAGTCTGAGCAGTCCCAGTGATACCCTAAAAGCATTGCAGACAACAACTGTACTCCGACACGCTACATGCGACGATCTAGCGCCGTGATACGGAGCGGAAGAAACTGACAAAGAGAAGTGAGTATGAAGACAATAGAAGAAGCGCGTGTGTCCTAACTGTCTCTGCAGATCCGTGTAAGTGTGTCTGTGCGTGAGATCGTTAAAGATGAAGAAGATGAAGAAGTAGACGGGGCTAGGGGGTGGGGGTGGGGGGTGCGTAAGGTTAAAATAAAATAGAGACTGGCCAAGAGATAATAGATACAGCGTGAAGCGAAGCGACCCAAATCAATCTGTGATGTCATCGTCAAACTTTCAGGCATACTAGTTACACGGACTTACCACCGACAATACGAGGATCATCCTCGATGGACGTCATGGAGGTCACGGAGGTCCCACCTCCATGAGGCACACGTCGAGAAGAATTTAGTAGAAGTCCTCCAGTGGTCAGCTCCGGTACCACTGGGCTCGCTCGTTTCAGGTCTGTTAGCGCACACAATACGATACACCAGTGTTAATCTCAATTCGCTACACGCCCAAGTCAGCATACTCTTCTGGGTACTCGTATCGAGATGATGGAAAAGGAAACGGTGCTAGGCGCGGGCGGATGTTCGGTTGCGTGCTACCATTCTCTGGCGCAAAATCTCCGGGGACATTACCATAGCGCGTGTCATTCAGAAATTGTTAGCAGTTTACAAGGAAGTCTACTTATCTGGCCTGGGGAACTTGTGTTCTGCTAGGCTGTCGCACGAGGAATGTCCGATTTTACTTGGAGTTTAGTCGCTTAATCGTTTAGAGAAATACAAAGCCAGTTTTATGTGAATACAAACTTGAAGTTGGCTAAGACGAATCAGATTTAAAAATGTCTAGATTCGTTCTTAAAATATATTCTTTCAGTTAATAAGCCATAAATTTAATAAAAATGTAGTTACTGGAAGGTACGTTTCAAATTCGGACATTTTATCTGCAACCTAGTGCGTGTCTTGTAAGAAGTGTATGTATTATGTTTGTTTTGTTGCAAGGTATTTTCTGGACCGACGGGGTACATCATTCTGGACCCATTAGGAAAGTTACGTTGTCTAATTACCAGCGAGTTTCATCCTACATTTATTCGATCAGGGTCTATTCTACTTGTCTGACCTAGGGCATAGTTATTCTACTTGCGGGGCATGGAACTGGGGCGTTCTACTTGTCTGGCTTTAAACCGACGCGACGCGATGATGTCGCAATTCTTTTTATAAGGGAACTGACCTTATGCTGTCATTCCACCCTCGAGCGAACTGTACTTGTCCAAGATAAGGGCCATTGTTGTTGGCTTCCTCGAAATATTACTGTACTTAGTTTACTGGCATTGAGTTACGGACTACTTTCCTTTGTTCTGCTTGAATCCTACGACACTGGCTAATTAAGACTCTGGTACTTCGTGATTGCGACAGTTGGGTAAATATTAGCGCTATCATCGACAAGTGTTTCTTCGCAAGGATTTATGCGATTTTTTAATTATTTGAATATATGTATAATTTAAAAGACAAAACAGCGGAGACAAATTACATAAAGCGATTTCACGATAGAATAAACATTTTCGATTCCGCGCGTAAAGCAATTTGAACCCATCGAACACTAGAATATCATGAAGTAACAAAAAATTCTGTAGCTCCAACACAAATATGAACAATAATCGAAACACTATCCATCCTGATCCGATTAAAGCCCACGGACAATCACGAGCCGCCTGAATCCTTTGCTAAGGACAGTCGCAACAGAACTCTCCGAGCGACCTAGCACATCAGGCACAGTACGTCGGCGTCGTCGAGAACGAGCACGTTCGAGAATTCGAAGACAGTGACAGGCACAGAGGGAAGGATGAAAAGGGAGTCCACCAGGATACAACAGTAAAGAAGGAAGTAGAAGAAGTAGTAGTAGAAGAAGAAGCTAGTTCCACCCACGATGCATGCCGCAAGCGAAAACAAAAGTAAGAAGCTACGATGAGCGAGGGGGATCACCAGCAACGCATACTACTCACCATTCTTGATCTTGGTCGTGTCCGTGATGAAGGAAGCTAGTTGCATCTGTTCCTGCCAGGTCGGCTTATGGAGGCTATCCGTGTCGCTGCCTGTCGCGTTTCCGCCGACCGGGTTAGCGAGAGTTAGGGACGGAGGAGGTACGGGTGTGGTTCGGTTCAGGTTTCTCAAATAGTCTGGCGGGAAGTTTTCTAGCTCGTCGCCGGCGCTACCATAACTGCGCAGGGTGTCCAGGTTATTCAGAGCGACGGCCGCCGAGTTACCATAGGCGGCCGGCTCGTTGTTCGAGCTGGGAGTGTAGGAGGCGGGTCTGGGAGGGCATTGGGGAGGTTCTCTCTGCAAACAAACAATCACACGAAAAACCTTAAACTCGATAATGCACGCGGTCGCTCGCCGGGTTGTTAGGGGTCGGGTAGTACGATGGTCGCAAAACAAAAAGAAACGGCGTTCGAACCAAGAGAAAAGAGCTCTACTTGCCCTTCTACGTAGCTGGCACTGGTTAAGTAATCGAAACTGATCGGTAGCATGCGTCTTAATCTGTCGGTGCTGGCAAAACGGAAAACGGGAACGAAAAGAACAATCAAACTACGGCGAACATGATACCTGTATCACTTCCAGGTTGCTCAGTTTCGAGCTCCGCTTGAACTCGTGCTCGTGCGGTCTCGCCGAGTTCAGCACGATCTGCTTCCGTGTCTCGTTGTTGATGTTGTTCGCCCGGGCCCTGGTCCGTTTCATCCGAATCTTTCGGAAAGCCACGAATAGGATGATCAGGAACAGGTTCAGAACCACCGCTACTCCTATCCACATCAGTTGCTCCCAGGTGATGTTGAAATGACTTGAGATTATGGGCGTCGAGTAGGCAGGGTTTCCGCAGTTCAAGCCGGTCATGTTCGGCGGGCAGATGCAACGGTAGGACCCAATCTCGTTGATGCAGGTGCCGCCGTTCGTGCAAGGATTCGCGTCGCATTCGTTCACGTCGGTCTCGCAGCGGTCACCCGTGAACCCTTGGCACTTGCAGATGGGTCCGTTGTTGCCCTCTTCGCAGACACCACCGTGAATGCAGGGGTTGGGGCTGCAGTATCTTCCGAACTCGCAGCGTTTGCCACTGAGACTGGGTCCGGCGCATTCGCACGTATAGTCGCTGCCCTCTGGTACCGTTTTGCATCGTCCTCCGTAAAGACAAGGCGAGGACGCGCATGGGTCGGTGTCTATCTCGCAAGCCAGGCCCTTGAACCTGCTATGGCACTGACACTCGTAAGTGTCGCCACCCGAGTCTTTACAGGTACCTCCGTTCTGGCAAGGTTGAGAGCCGCAGATTCCAGGTGGGACTAGAACGGTGGTAGCGTCGCAGCTGAATTCAACGTTGGCGAACCGTTTCAGGACAGCCACGCTACTCGCGCCACTCATGTGCAAGGGCACGGATACCTTCGCGATCCTGACGTCGTCCATGCATCCGATGAAGCCTCGCTGGACATCCTCGAAGCCCAGGATCGTCGGGTGCTGTCTCACTTCCGCTCCCAAATAGAGATCGTCCGACTGAAGGTTCAAGATGTCGTTGCTACCAGGCGCTGATCCATGTGCCACGTGTTTTTCGTCCACTGTCAGTCTCGCGCTGTTGCTTTCTCTCTCAAGTTGAATCTCGTGCCACTGTCCGTCGCTCACGTACACGCTGCTGACTCGAACCAGCCCTTCGCCGCTGCCCAGATCGAATTTATACTGCACCACACCATTCACAACCTCGAGAACGTTGTAGTCGACCTTGCCAGCCGCGTACATCAGGTTTCCTGTCAACTGGACCGTTCTGACCCTTAGAGATAGACTGAGACGATCCTCGATGGTCTGGCGGACGAGAGTCTTAACGATCTTGTAACGCGCGTAGCTCTTCCCACTGAAGGATATCGAGTTTCTCGGGATGTAGCAAGACTCGTCGTGGCACTTGGTAATGTCTATGTCGCAAGTATGTCCCGCGAAGCCGTCCGGGCACTGGCAGAAATAACCTTGCAAAGAGTCGTCCGGCACGCAGATCTTGAACAGCGGACACGGGACCCTGGCGCACTCGTTGACCACGATCTCGCAGTGGTCGCCAGCGTAGCCCTCCTTGCAGTCGCACTCCATTTTGTGCTTGTGCCTGGGGGTCACGAAGCTCATCACGTCGGTAGCCACCGGTGTTATCTGCTCCAAATCCAAAAGAATCTTGTCCTGACATTCTCCGTAGACGCAGTAGCCCTTGATGCACTTGAACCGAACGATCTCCTCAACCACAAGTTTCGTGGTCTCCTCGAGCTCCTCGATGCGCTGGTTCAGAGCCTCGCGAATGCTCTCCGAAGGGTAAAACAGTGGAGAGCCTAGACCACCGCCAGGCTTCTTCACCGCGAATAGAAGATCAAGGTCGTTGTGCACGGCTTGGCGAATAGCTCTGGACTTGATCTGGTTTGTCTCGTCCGAGGACGCCTGGACGCTGATGATAATGATGTCCTTCGGCCTGCAGGACAGCGCGTGGCGCACGGTCCTGAGGAATCCCTTCCGGTGGCTCAGAATGAAGTCCTCGGGACTAACCTCCCTGAATCGCACGATCACCGCGTTCTCTAGCATCTTCTCCGACACCAGGTCCACCACCACCTTCACCACGGAGAACGAGTGGAACTTGCCATCCGTCACGCTGATGTTCACTCTGTACTCGCCGACGTCGAGGCGAGGCAGAGCCTCCAGGGTGCCGTTCATTTTGTTGATCCGGAAGAGGTCGTTCGGTATAGGCGACGATGGCACTAGACTATATTGCAGCGTGTCGTATTGGTCCTGATCCGTCGCGTGGACTCTTCCAATGAGGCCGCCAGGGTACTCGTCCATGAACGAGTTGATGACAATTTCCAGCGGTGTGATTACCGGCGGATATTGCGACTCCTCGATCACCTTGATCACCACCCAGGCGTCCGAGTAGAGAGGCGGGCTACCGTTGTCGAAGACACGAATGTGCAACACATATTTGTCTTTGACGCGGCTGTTGAATTTGGTCGCCGTTCGAAGTGTACCGTCTTGCTCCAATCGGAACGCGTCGCCTTCGTTGCCGGACCGGAAGTCGAACGTGTACGGATCTGCGTTCGGCTCGATGTCCGCGTCCGTCACCACAAAATGCAGCACCGTGTGGCCCAGAGCCTTGTCCTCTTGCACCACCGCGGTGTAGTTCGAGAAAGAGAAGAGCGGCGGATTGTCGTTCGCGTCCAGAACCTCGATGTTCACCATCACGAAGCTGGAGAGCGTCGGGATACCGCTATCCCGGGCATGCACTTCTAATACGTAGTTCGAGATCTGAAACGAAGAAGATTTGTTAAGACTTGTACAACGACAGATTAAAAAATTTGATTTTCGTTCAAACGGACCCAGACATCACCGTCCCAGTGTTAATAAATGAAAGCCTTTTCATTAGGCTACGGATCTTCGTGAAAAATGAAAATATCACTTCTCACACGACAGTCTCATACTCACTTCTTCGCGATCCAGTGGTGTAGCAACAGTAATTTGCCCTGTCTTCTGATCGATGGAGAATTGCTTCTGCCTGTCACCCCGTTCAATGTAATACGAAACGTTTCCGTTTTCCTCGCTGTCCAAATCATTCGCATATACCTGGAACATCGATTAGAAATGAAACGGGTGATTGTCGATATAAAATAATAAAAACTCAAACTTAACCAGATGCAGATAGTATAATAAACAGATTTAAACGGATAATGATCTTTGCGCAAAATAGAAATCTGCAATGTATAAAGATATGCAAAAATTTAGCAAGTACAATTTCACTAAATAATTGAATTTTTGTTCAATTTTTGCACCAAGGTTTACAATTACTCGATTACAAGTAGAAACCAACCTTTGTAACTTTCTCCCCGATCTTAGCATCCTCCCGAATAGAAGCTCTGTACGAAACCTCGCTGAAAACGGGCGCGTTATCGTTACTATCGATCACAGTGATGTTCACAGTGGCATGATTGCTCAGCGGCGGTATCCCTCCGTCCACAGCCTGGATGGTCAAGAAGTAATCCCTGGCGCGTTCATAATCCAGCTGTTCAGAGATGGCGATCACCCCGGTCTTCGCGTCAATCTGGAACTTCTTGTGTTCGTTCCCTCCGATGATCGAGTAATAAACATCAGCGTTAACTCCGGTATCCTTCGAGGTGGCTAACACCCTGGAGACCTCCGTTCCAACCGCGTAAATCTCTGGAACTCTGGAGAAGTAGACTTTCGAGGCGAACTCGGGCGGATTGTCGTTGATGTCCTGCACGTTGACGATCAGCGTGGTCACGTTTATCAGCTGCGGTGTCCCCTGATCCAGGGCTTGAATGGTCACGTTGTACATCGCTTTAGTTTCCCTGTCCAGAGCCTTTCCGAGAGTAACGATACCGCTGTCCGCTGCGATGACGAAGTGGCCGTCGGCGGAGTCGATGAACTCGTACCTGATCTTGCGGTTAATGCCGATGTCGTCGTCCGTGGCGTGCACCTTGGTCACCAAGGTGCCGACCTCGACGTCTTCGGGCAACGTGGCGCTGTACGCGCGCATGGTGAATTTCGGCGCGTTGTCGTTCAAATCGGAGACCAGGATCTCCAGCTGGGACGAGCATTCCCAGGACGGTTTGTCTCTGTCCTGCACATGGGCAGTCAGCGAGTACCTCGCTTGGGACTCCCGGTCGAGTTGTCCGATGGTCTTCAGTACGCCGGTCTCCTTGTCCAGGGAGAATTTATCGTTCTTGTCACCGGTCAGATAGAAACGCAGCTTGGCGTTCGGCTCGTCGTCGTAATCGGTCGCTAACACGGTCAGCACGTAGGTTCCAGGGTGCGATCCTTCCGACAGGATCTCCCTGTACCGATATCTGAGACAGTATGGTGGATTGTCGTTCACATCCAGGATCTGGACGGTTACTCTGGTCTTGAAGACGTATTTCCCATCCGTGCCGACGATCACCAGTTCATAACGATCCAAAGTCTCCCGGTCCAACGCTTTCGCCACGTACACCTCGCCGGTCGATCGAATCTGAAACTGCGATCTAGGGTCCCCGGAAGTTATGTAGAACTCGATCGGCGTGTTCACGTCCAGGTCTTTGTCTACGGTGACCAGCTTGACTACCACCGTCCCCGGGAGAGCGTCCTCGTTCACCGTCGCCTCGTAACGATCGTCCACGAACGCCGGTGCATTGTCGTTGTAGTCCTTCAGCTTCACGTGCACCGACGTCCTGGCGAAGTGCTTCGGACTTCCGTTGTCCATTGCCACCACCTGCGGAAAATCCAATTATTTATACATACATTAAATACGTTATTAAACGTATCCTGAAGTATTGTATAGAAATAATTTTAGTTGAAACGTGAAAATGAACCTTAATGTGTGCAGAGAACCACCAGAAGCGCGCATAAATAGTTGTCTGTCACTTACCTGGAACTTATACTCCGGCTGTTTCTCTCTGTCGAGCTGCACCAGCGTCGATATCCATCCCGTGTACGCATCGACCGTGAACACGTTCGCTAGGTCGCCGATATCGGTGCCGAACGAGTAACGAACCTCCCCGTTGCTCCCTAAATCGTCATCGTGCGCAATAATTTTCAGGATCAACGTCCCCTCCTCTATATTCTCCGCCAAACTGATGCTGTACGGGTTGCTTTCGAATTGCGGGGCGTGATCGTTCTCGTCAAGCACCTGCAGCGATATCTCGGCGAGCGCTGTTAGCGGAGGACTCGAGTCAGTTTCAGCTAGCACACCGATCAGATGGCTATCTTTCAATTCCCGGTCGAGCGGTTTTGCCAGCGTGATCTGCCCGTGCGAGTCGATCGTAAAAAGCGGCGAATCCTCGTCCCCGGAAACGATTCTGTAAGTCACCGTATTATTCGTGACGGTTCTCAGCCTCGTTATCGGTGTGCCGACCGGCGACGCTTCCGGTATGAAGAATTTGTCCTCTTTACGCTCGAACAGCGGCGGGATGTCTTGAGCACCCATGATGTAGACACTGAGAGGAACGTCCGCATGATGTATGGTGGTGCCCTTGTCTTCCGCGCGGATGAACAGCTCGAACAATTGATTCTCTGGAAAGTTACGATTCGGTGCGCTTGAACCGATTGCGATTCGCTGGTGCGGCTGGGATATGGAGAACTTTGAAATGTATGCTATTCTCGCGTCAATGATGGCTGCCAACATTTACGGTGGCATTGAAAACAACGGTTAAAATGAAAATGAAATGGAAAGTTGATTGACTCTTTTAAAGTTGTTAACCCTGAATCTACCCGACACTAAAAGCGATAAAGATATTTTAGCTTACAAAAATTACATGGCTCTATTTATTTAGATTTTGGATTAAGAAATTTATCGAATTAATCTCCATGTCAGCAAATTCACATTTTTAAAAATTTTAAAATGAAAAATATAAAACCGGTCATACATCAACTATAATATATCAAGTAGAAGCAATATTGCAAAAATTCCACGATCAAAACATTACCTGCATGTATAAATTATGACTCACCCCATGATACAGCACTCTTCTGCAAGAACAGGGCGCCAGTGTTAGGGTTGATGCCAAACAGAGCCTTCGCCTCCGAAGTCTGCGGCTCGTAGATCGAGTAGACGATCCTAGCAGCATCGTCTTCGTCAGCATCCTGCGCCTTGACCTTGAGGAACGGCGTGTTCACGCTCAAATTTCCGTGTATGCTAGCTTTGTACTCTCTCACGAGGAAGACGGGTGAATTATCGTTCTCGTCTCCGACCTTGACCTTGACCATCACGAATCCTGATCTTCCACCGCCATCGGTAGCCATCACTGGTATCTCGTACAATTTCTGTTGTTCTCGATCCAGCTTCTTCCTTGTAACGATTTCACCTGTAAGTCTATTGATGTCGAAGATCTCTTTCATCATGTCGGAGGGTATGGTGTACACGAAGGTGCCATAATCCCCGAAATCTTCGTCGATGGCGATCACGCTGGTGACCAGTCTGCCTGGCAGCTGGTTCTCGAGAACCATGACCTCTACCACGGGGTTAGGGAATTTCGGATTATGCCTGTTCGCGGGCAGTATCTCGATCTTGACGCGCGCGAAGCTGGTGTAGACGTTGTCGGTGACGGACACGTTCAGCATGCTGAGCTTCTTCTCGCCGAAGTTCTGCATATTGATCAGGGTAATGATGCCGGTCGACTGATCGATGCTGTATGTTTGCTGCTCGTTGCCGCCCACGATCGTGTACGTAAGCTTTTCGTCGACGTAATCTGGATCGCTGGCGGACACTACCGTCACGAATTGACCCCGTTCCGCGTGCTCGGACAGGGAACACGTGTACGACGGCTGCTCGAACTTGGGCGGGTTGTCGTTCATGTCGATGACAGTCACCCAAACGTGAGCGGTGCTCGTCAGACTGGGCACTCCGCGATCGATCGCGATCACCGTGAAGTGGTGGGACTCTTGCGACTCGTGGTCCAACGATCTTTTCAGGAATATTACACCCTCCTCCGGGTCGATGTGGAACAGGTCCGTGCTGCCTTCCGTGTCGTTCTGGATCGCGTAACGCACTTCCTGGTTAATGCCTGGACGAACACGAATATTGTTTTATCAACTGTGCTATGAGTAGCAAACCAATGAAGAGTGGTAAATATGTAATCCTTTCTTTAATTCTTCAGCAAGCAAGTAGAAAGATTACAACTGGTTGGGATCACAAAGTGACACTCTGAATTTTTGTGAAACGAGTCATGACATATTTGTGTTTACGATAAAGAAAATGTTGGCTGTGTTATTTTGTTAAATACATCAGTGCTCCGCAACCGCTGTGCCGCGAGGTGGTCTTGAGAGTACTGCGATTTTCTCGAGAATAATTAAATTTTTTAACCACCACATTAATTAGAAATTTCTCCAAGTCAAATTTTCCTCTAACTTTTTGCCAATATGTAATTTACCCGAGTCGAAATTATACACGAAACAAAAACATGTAGTTACATTGTATGTATGTTCATGTACATATACGTACTGTGAGTATTTAGACGTATGTATAGTTAGTATGTTTAAATTATTCCACGAGAACCCATTTCTACCTGACCAGGGACGTGATACAGGTGATCTATAACTAAATATTTTTGTTCTAGTGTTGGTGTACAATTCAAATAGCTTTATATGAAATTTAAATAAAAGTAAATATCTACATACATAGAGTTATTTTATTGTGTTTTTTATCCAATAAAAACTTATACGTATTATTGTAGTTGATGTGTTTGAAGGATTTTACTTGTGGTATGCCGCGGAATTGTCGCAAAAACGTTGGTGTGCCGTGGAAGATAAAAGGTTGCGGAGCACTGAAATATATGCTAGATTAGAAAATGAATTTTTCCCTTAATGTATTTAATGTTTCCAACTTTATTAAATTTTGCAAAACTTAAGAACGTTGGAACAGTACTTACAAATCCTAAATTCGCAATTTGTATTTCACTAAATAATTTACAATGATTTTAGGGGATTTTAGAGATTTTAGAGACTGGTAACATTTTCTAACAAGCCAAGAAATGTTGCAGATGATAAAACACTTGGAGAACTATCGCAGGCTCAATTCCAAGGTCTCATTCCAAGTTCGTTGACGTAAAGTGTCCAGTAACTTAAGGACGAGAGCGTAGTCCGCACAGCATGATCCATCGACACGATCCAGCTTCGACGTTCATTAAGAAGGAACCCGCCAAGATAATTACAATAACATTAATCTTACTCGACCGCAAAGGAACAGCTACGCGTTATTCACCGGGCGAATCTCATATTCTCCTCCCCCTTGACGTTAATTAAAATTTAAGAGGATCGTGTCGAACGATGCGGAAACAATCTTCGTTTAATTTTTGCAACGAGCTGTTCTAAAATAATTTTATTCGTACCAACGTTTATTCACTTCAAGTTACTTTCGCAATATTCACTAATCTCAAAAATGAAGAAATTACTAAAATTGAACAAGAACTGTAACTGGTACATACATACAATGTGGAAAAGCAACATAACAGTATTATTACATTTCTCGAATCGTTTACTTTTTTCTATTTCACGCAACCAATTTCTTTGTAAATGCATAAAAGCCAGCAGTCTAGATATATTTTTAAAGAATATCCTAGATTAGAGGAAACGTTTGAATTCTGATATAGCTTCCCAGGTAGCACTCGGATGTCCGATGGATGTCCTAAGTGCGTCCGTAGTCGGACCTCCGCATGTCCCAGGGATGTACGAATCATGTCCGTATGTCCGAGATATGTCCGATATATGTCCGGTATACGTCCCAGAAATGTCCGAATGATGTCCGTGTTACAAAGTGTAACGTACATAGGACGTCCCGTGCGGACCTATCTGGGACGTCCCTGGGACGTATGTGGAATTTTTCTGCGACACATCTGGGACATACGGACGTTATTTCAGCGTTCGTGGGACATACCTGGCATTATTTCTATTACTATTATCAGACATTTACGAAAAAATAAAAAATTATGAAAATTTAAAAATACTGTAGGGTACGTTATTGTTAATTATTCCCTTCAGGGTTATAATTCCATTAACAATGCTCCACCTTTTTCCACCTTCCATTTATTTTTTTTATTTATTTTATTTTTTATTAAATAATATTCATTGTATTGGACCTACAGTTTATTAAGGTTGATTCCGAACCATCCCGGTCTGTCACGTTTTTTTATATCACTTGAGAAAAAATGTCACAGGTGCCGGGGGGATTCGAACCCGGGATCACAAGAGTCGCAACCGCGAGCCTCATCACTTGAGTCACTGGGCGCTTTCAAATTTAGGAAAAAAAAATACTATATACTGTTATATTATTTTTGACCTATTAAACATATTAATTAAGAAAAAAATGCCTATTTTACTTCTGTTATTTGTTGCAACTCAAGTAAAAATTTTTTATTTTGTATAAAGATCCGCTGTCTAGCTCTTAACTATTATAATATATATATATCATTAAGGTATTCGAAATACATAAGGAAATTCGAATATACATACGTATTAATATATGTCTCACGCGTAAGAACTGAGTACTCCGACGACATACAAAATTGAAGTTCTAAATCCGAAATTTAAGTCCTACGGATGTCCTTAGGACGAAAAAAACGAATGTCCCTGGGACGTCCGAAATTTAGGTGTCAGGGACGTCCGTGGGACATACAAAACGGACATAGGACGTATGGACGTAAACGGTACATAAAACGGACGTCCCGTGGACGTACGGTGCTACCTGGGTTCGACTGCAAAGTGTCAAACATGAAGATCGAAGTGTGATTCGAGTACGTTGGTCAACAAAATAAAAAAAATCCAGCACGTCAATGATTTTCCAGTAGGAATAAACAAGTCCAGATCCGAACGACGATGCAAGTACTCACCAGTGTCATTGTCCCGGGTCTTGACTTGCAGCACAGAGGTGCCGAACGTCGCAGCCTCCGAGACGGAGATGTTGTACGAGTCCTGCGTAAACTCCGGCGGGCAATCGTTGACATCCTGCACGAGGATGCTGACGAGCACCTCGGCGTAGACGCCAGACACGCTGTCGGTAGCGCGGACCGTCAGCTCGTATTGCTTCTTCTGTTCATAATCCAGCTCATCCACCACAGAGATTACACCTGATTTATTGAAGAGAAGATTGTAGACCCAAAGCACTCTATGCAGCGTAGCGTCCACAAAGCCGAGAAACTTTCCGCTGTACTCTTGTCGCCAGATACACGCGCGCGAGAACTCGATAGAGATCGATCGTCGAAGCCGAAGCGTAATGCTCTACGAGTATGAACAGTGGAGGACACCCCCGTGATATATTCAGTGCAACCGACGGTACAAGGAGTTGCTCGGTTTCGCGGACACTAAGGGACACAATGAATGCAAGTCACGTAGTAAACTTGTTTGAACAAGACGCGAGTGACACCGCGAGTGAATCTGCGAATGCTACCAGAATATGTCTGCACCTTCGAACATCACGCTAGGAGGATTAACAGGTTGACTGAGCGTTCGACACTATTCTCGGAACTGAGGTGTCCAAGGTCAAACTAGTACCTAATTCGTTAAAACGTTCAAAGAGGTAGTACCCATCAAATCTATCTGGAGTGCTATCTATGGTCCTATTTGCAATAAAATAATTTCGCACAGTTATTAGAACCGAGATATCCAAGTTCCATTAATACCTTTCTATCGACACATCCGAAGAGATAATAGCTATAAAAATTTCAAAAAATTGGGTGTAGAAGATTTTCATTCAACAATTTACAACGTAAAATTATTAAGTAGCTTTAACAATTCTCATTTTTGGGGAGACGTGGCATTGAAAATGTTAATTGGACATAATGAGATCAAAAAGTCTAAATACGTACAATTACCAAATACTTCTGCTTTCTAAGGATTAATTAGCTACCAGTTTGCAATGTTACGAGAATCTGTACGTTTTAAGGGATGGTGCAATTTCTTTGGACGCTACTATACTTTACAGAATTCTACGAAGCGGAGACTGCTTCTTGGGACCGTCACTGATTTAATTATTTATATTAGCTACTTGGCAGTTTGTTCGGCGATATAGTAAAATAAAAATTTCTTTAACAGAACTACGATTCTTTTGTTGATCGAAACGAGACGATCCCAAAAAGAATGAAAGATATTACAGTCAACCTGTTAAAAGCAGCACAGGAGCTTCTATCTCCCTATACGTAGCATCAGCTGTATTTCCACTGGTACAGAGAACAAAATCTGATTTACATACCTTTACAATTCTGAAAAATATTTTCCGATAAATTATACGTGGCATTCGGAACACAAGCTTTGTAACACGAGTGGAAACGCAGCTTGAAGCTACAGCTGGTTCGAGATGCTATTATCCGTTCGTAACATCGCGTAAGGTGCAGGCACGTCATGCGAATAGTGTGAAGCTGCAAAAACCTCGGCAGGTGAGTGAGAAAAAAAACGGGTAAAAATGCGAAAAAAAACCCCGGAAAAAAGTGACGCACGTACGATAAGGCTCGTTCGAGACGCGTTCCAAGATAAATTACTGTTCCGAAGTAACAACGTACCGCGTTTAAGCAACGCTGTGCTACAAGCCCGTTTTACACAGCTCTCGGTTGCTTCTATGAGATAATGAGACCGGTTCGAGTTACGATCGGGGTTGGGAAACGTCGAACAAAAGTAAGAGTATGTTCGTGGAGCAAAGTGCACGACCAAAGCGTTTTCTGCCCGGGAAAGGAGTGTCAGGGTTAACATGCCGTTAAATGTTGCATTGTTATTAACGATCGAGCACCGTCCTCGTATCGCTTCGCAGGCTCGTGCAACGTGCTCGCTGGCGATTAGGTTAGACCGATCGTTTTTTTTTTGTTCCCAGACGTTCGTTAGATGAACCGGATGCGTGTCAGTAGGTGGATGCAGAAAGCCGGAGATGCTTCGAAACCGTTCTCTGTTAAACGAAAGTTCAAGCCGTCGTTATTCAAAACTTGCCAAAGCGCGCTTTCTCGAGACAGTCGAAAACAGTCGATGAATAAAATTAGGACGCGATCAATTTGCCTAATGAATTTGTTCCTCGGCCGTCGGGATAAACTCGACGACGGAATTTCGGTAAGCGTTCCGGAGGATTCGGACGGGTGTCTGTCGTATTAATAAAAGACGGAAGCTGGTTTGTTGTCGGGACGCGGAACGCAACCAAGTAAAATTATTCAAGGCTCAAGGAGGATTTCGCGGGGGAACTTCAATTTCATTAATTAGCCGGGTTCCAGCGTGCGCGGAGACGTACCAGCCGCTAATTCCAATTAAACTCTCGTGGCGGCGTTTCCGTCATCGTATTACTCGCGGGATAAAGGGGCGCCGATGTTAACAAGGCTTGAATAACGACCGTTATTTCGGCTTGGATCCCGCACTTGCTTTAACTTATTCTGTTACTCGTGCAACAACCCGCGGGGACTCGGTTTTCATTCGGGGATCGGCGGAAGATTCATGGGTGTCGCGCGAACCTGATCGACAGGTTTCCGCCGTTGGCTTCGAGTCGTGCATGATAAAATAAAAAGAGAGCAGAGATAGTGAGAAAAGTTTGTGAGAAAAAATAGAGAACCCAGATAGCTAGAGTGCAGTAGCAGTGGTGAACGGTGCGACACAGCAGACGGATAGAACTAGTATGTTTTATACTCACAAGGACCATTGTTACTGTCGGGGGCTGCGAAACAGGGAGATACAACAAAACTTTAATTTCTAGTTCAAATCAGATTATAAGCATTTTGTAAAAGAATAAATCGTGGGGGCTGGGCAAAGACAGGGTGAAGAGAGAAAGAAAGAGAGAGAGAGAGAGAGAGAGAGAGAGAGAGAGAGAGAGAGAGAGAGAGATTGAGAAGATAAGAAAGGTGCGAGAGCGACGTCTACCGTTCGCTTTTCGCACGAAACAAAATTACGTGTTCCGATTTTGAACACTGTACCCCAAAGGTAATCGCAATCGATCGTCACCGAGACCAATTCGCCGGTGTACCGTAGATCCGCAGCTTGTGTTACGTGCGATACATTCCAACATCCCCATTTTGCTACTGTCTCACCACTACACCGTTTACTTTGATTAGAGAATTTAGTCACCGAATACCATGTACAGGAAGACCGGTAATTATTCGCGGAGACAGCGAGCGCTCGGTAACAATCGAGAAAAATTACTTGCTCGAAAACCGAGCACAACCGAGCGAGAAGTGAAAATCTTCGAGGGCCACGCTCGATTTGGGATTGGACCAGGGGTGTAGCACCCTTCGATCGCACGCTTATGTGTGTCTCTGCGTGTACGTGCCTAGGTCCGAATGTGGAACACGTTCGTCACACTATCCGGGACGTGTGTAAAATATTTCTCTTCCGGGGAAAGCAAGCAGAACGGGTCACTATATTTTTGAAACGTAGAATACGGTCGTAGATTCGAGCAGCAGGAACCGGGAAAAATTATGTAATGCGTTGGACGTGGATTTACTACTCATTTTGGAGCCGATACAGCTTGCCGATTTCGATTAGAATCTGTGAAACGTGTGCGCGAATTTTTATTTTCTTTTAATTCAAAGACTGCAGAGTAATTATTTTTTTGCGTTCTGAATGTATTTTCTTTTTATTAAATTTAAGTCAAAAGCGATCACGAATACCAACGTTATTTTAAATAAAGACCGTATGACGATGAATGGGAGAATACTCTTCGACAGATCCTAAATGATGAATATCTCTCTTTGTCAATCCTACCAGAAGTGGAATAAAACTAAATTGTACTTGCCATATATCGGGAATAAAATGAGTATCGTCCACCAATGTCCGACAACCTAACGTCGAGGATTTACCGTTCTCCAGCACCGAGTGATCCGTCCGGTACACGCGCGCGAATAATCGCCGCGCGGTTCGCAAAATCGTAAAATAGAAAGGAAGAACAGAGGTAACGAGAGAAAGAGAGGGAACTCTCGATCCGAGGAGCTCGTCAGCCCTTTTGCGAAGGTTTCGAGCGCGCGTGTCGCTGAAAGGTACATCGTTCCGATCGGGGATTTGCCGCGCGTTTCATTCGATTCCCGGTTTCGACGGTTCGTTCGAATCGGCGACGAACGCTTTTGCACGCTCACCTGTGTTGAAGTTCAGGGCGAACTCTTCGAAATCGTTGCCCTTCGTGATGCTGTAGATGAGTTTCCGGTTCAGAGGCGACTGTGCCTGTATGGACAGCGCGAGGGGCGAGTGCACCTCGATGCTCTCCAGCACGCTGTCCGTGTAAAATTGCTTGTCGAACACTGGCATCGAGCGATCTATCACTTTCACGTTCACGAGCACCTCGATCGAGCAAGGTGTGATGCCTGAAACAATGTTCGAAGCCCGTCGAATATCGCTCGGAACCGGAACAAGCGAGGGATCATCGGACGGATCGATGGGATCGACACTTACCGCCGTCGTACGCAGCGATCGTCAGCTGGTACTCCCGATTGTGACCCTCCAGGTTCTGCTTCAGAGAAATCTCGCCTGTCTTTCGACACACCTTGAACAGCTCGCCATGGCCTTTCTTCAGCTCGTACCGGACCTCGCCGTTGTCGCCGCTGTCCATATCCACTGCGTGCACCTGTGGACCGAACGGGTTCATCATCGTATCAAGGCAATCGTATGGAGCTCTCCAAAACATAGGTAAGCGGTTAACCGTAGTACATTGTTACTTTTTCTTTAATTTATAAACTTTTAAATTCAATTCAATTTTAGATACGAAGAATCTCCTAAACGCAGTCTCATTGTGAAAATAGATTAGTAATCCAGTTAGCCGAACATCAATTCGTGCTGTACGATTGAATAGACATTGGAAGGGAGAATTAATGGTATTATTCGAACGTTCCAATTATCCTGTTCTGTTCCCCAGAGAGTTTAGATAAATTGAGTCCTTCCCCACTTCAGCTCTATTAAATTCTTTATTAAAGAAAATAATCTTCTGTTCGACCTACGAGTTCTCAAACACTAGAAATTATAGGAATTTTTGCTGTTTTTGCTGGTATTCAAATTGGGGACTAAATTAAGTACATTGTAAGAATGTCAATAAGATCTTTTGAGACTATCGAGCTTCATGGCATCTCCGATCGAGAAGCGACGGTTTCGATCAAAGCGATCCCTGCATAAAATGCAAAATCTACTCGCCTTGGTAATGACGTCGCCCTTTTGCGCGTCCACGGAGACGACCGCGTAATAAGGTAGATTGACGAACATCGGGCAGTTGTCGTTGATGTCCTGTATGGTGACGTTAACGATCACATGGGCCACCCTGGGCTTCTCCCTGTCGGGCATCTGGCTCTTCGCCTCGACGATCAGCTCGTAATGGTCGCGGACTTCACGGTCGAATCTAATGCCGGTGGTGCGGATCGCGCCGGACGTCGGTCCAATTACAAACATGTCCGTCGGGTTCAGTATGCTGAAGACAATGTGCTCGTTCAGCGCGCTGCCGAGGACGTTCACGACCGCGATCGTCGTGATCCTCGTCGAGTTCTCCGATATCGTCCCCTCGTAGACGTCCTTCTGGAACACCAGCCCGGAGTTCTCCGACTTCTCGACCATCACGTTCACCTGGGCGACGCTCGAGTACTTCCCGTCGGAGACACGGGCCCGCAGCAGGTAACTTTTCTTCATGCGTTCCGGGTTATAAACCGTGATGACGCCGGTCTGCCCGTCTATGTCGAAAGTGTGCCCCTTGTTCCCGTCGATGATATCGTACCTGAGAAGAAGAGGATCCCGTCTGTAGATACGCTAGAACGGACGGACGCCCGACAACCTTGAGGATCATTAAACGGGAGTCCTTTATCGTCTATGGAAATCCGTGTTTCGCAGCGGCGCAATTACACGCTCGATTTGCGAAATACATTTTTCGAGCAAAATCACCGCGTTCTTACTGCCATTTCGTAGCTGATGGGAACGTATCGCACATGGTGTGCCAGTTTGCGCACGCTTTCCTTTCTCACTCCATGCATATCCCAGATAGCACAAAGATGTCTGTTCTTGGACATTCAAAACGTCCCAAAACCTCACGAACGTCTTCTGAACGGATCTTATCTTACACAACTGTACTACTTAAAGACATCTTAAAAACTCCATTAGACCTCTTTTGGACGTCTTTTATCAGATAAAACAAAGTATACGTATGCCAGGCGCAAACCTAGTATAAGCTCGTCCACATTCGAACATCTAACGCGCTGACCCAATCGGGCTGATGGAAACGTGGTTAATAGTTTCAAATGTAACACGCTGACGCTGTTGAAATATTAATCAAGTTGATTTCATTTTTTAATATTTCCTGTGAAATGTTCAAGGTCTATCAGTGCCTAAAAGACTTATAGAATAAATAAAACGTAACAATATCAAGGTTAGCTTAGTTTTTCGCCTAGAAAATGTCGAAAAAATCGGTTTGTATTTTTTTTAACTACGACGCCGCGGACTTAAAAATCTGAAAAAATTCATGAGTGATACTTATAACAATATATCGGTCCTGTAAAAATCTATAAATTGTCACTCAAGAACTACCACGTGAAATCTGCATGTTCAAGACGTCTTATTTCAGACGTTCAAACGGCGCCTCTAAAAAGACGTATTTAAGACTTCTTACAAACGTCTTTTTAGGAGGTACGACTTTCGGACCTCGAATGGACGTAAAATGAACGTGTTAAAGACATCGTGTGCCATCTGGGTATACAGGGTGTTCGCGATAATTTGAACCAACGTTTTTTCGTAAACGGTAAACATTAGAAAAAAACCGAAGAGGAGGAAGTTATAGTATATTTTACTAGCAATATGATAGCGTATCTACATTTTTTTTATTTGCAATATATTTCTTAAAATAGAGATGACCTTTATTTTTTAAAATGGAATGCTACATATTTTTTTACATCATGTAAAAGCAGGAATTAAGACGATTTCAACCATGTAGTATAGTATGGTCTTCAGGGTTATACAAGGGCAGAAATAAAAGAAATAAATTTAACATTTTGTTATATTGTATTTACTTATGTTGCATTGAAAAGACTACATCTAGTGTGACTTTTGTTGATTGTTTGAATGTTTGTTTTCATAAGACAAGCTACATCTCGTGTGACTTTTGTTGATTGTGTGAATGTTTGTCTTCATAAGACTAGCTCATTCTGTTAGTTTCAGTACATTTGTACGAAGCAACCAGGAACCTTGGTATAATTCCATAAGGATTAATTAGACGTTATCATTATGTATCGTTACTCTACACAGGAAAAAGTGGATATGTTAAATATTTTTTACCAATTTTAATTTAAATTTAAATTTTTTATACCAATTTTAATTTAAATTTAAATATTTTATACCAACTTTAATTTAAATTTAAATATTTTATACCAAGGTTCCTGGTTGCTTCGTACAAATACATATACTGAAACTAACAGAATGAGCTTGTCTTATGAAGACAAACATTCACACAATCAACAAAAGTCACAAGAGATGTAGTCTTATCAATACAACATAAGTAAATACAATATTACAAAATGTTAAATTTATTTCTTTTATTTCTGCCCTTGTATAACCCTGAAGACCATACTATACTACATGGTTGAAATCGTCTTAATTCCTGCTTTTACATGATGTAAAAAAATATGTAGCATTCCATTTAAAAAAATGAAGATCACCTCTATTTTAAGAAAAATATTACAAATAAAAAAAATGTAGATACGCTATCATATTGTTAGTAAAATATACTATAACTTCCTCCTCACTGGTTTTTTAAATGTTTACCGTAAAACGCTGGTTCAAATTATCGCGAACATAGCTACATAGCTCGTTTAAATAAACGTTTCAAATCTCAAAGTTGTTCTGCTGCGAATGCCACAATATTATAAACTACAATACAAAGCTGGCTTGCGTTCTAACAATTAAAACCCCCAATAAGCTCAAAACCGTCAAAATAATTTTGTTTGCATATTATTTTTTAATCATGTTTTTCTCTACCATGTTTCTCTATTACAGATAATAAGTGAGATATTTGAGATGCTAAAGTTAAGCGGAATTACTCGCTTTTTACTAAATATAGACATACTAATTCCGACCGTATCTCGAAGGCTGCCGTTTCGCTCGTAACGAAACAATTTACAAAGAAGAAAAAAGAACCGGGAACGAACACCTATGCAAATGTCCCGTTACCCCAACGGAACAAGTGGACAGAAATTTTCTTCCGACATGCGGGAAAAACGCGGCCGCGTATCAGCCGGGGATCATACAAATTTCGTGGAACGATTATAATGGTAAATGAATGCTAATGAAGGCGCGGGTGCGACGGCATAAATATGAATCAGCTTGTTAAAACTGGAATAAACGCGGGGATGGCCGCTGTGTCGAGCTACCAACTGAAACTTCGGTGGCGAAGACAGATTTTGCGGACTTTTAAATCATTTATCCGGATTATTATCCCTCTCGATTCTCTGATTATCTTTTCTTTAATCTGCCATTAGTCACGCATTTACCAATTTTCGCTGCCCGGTATTTTCGACTTCATATTAAATAATAATGGCAACAGAAATTTATTGTATAAAATGTATCGTCATTTAGACACGCATTAAAAAGCTCCGCAAATTCTACAAATTCGGAAGGGTTTATTTCGAATTAAATTGTTTTTTGGAAATCATGTTTTTCATAAAGCAAATAAAAGGACAAAGTCGAACACGTATTATTGCTGACCTCCAAATGACATTCAAATGGTGGAAATATATAATTTCACGGGTTAATAAATAGAATATTTTGCAAACCTGAGAGGGATGCCCTCGGAGCTATCAGGATCCACGGCGGTGACTTTGACGACGGCGACGTTCTTGTACGTAGGCAGCAGCAGAGTGGTATTGTAATCGTTCTGAAGGAACTTGGGTGGACAATCGTTGACATCGGTGACGACGATCACCACTTTGGCAGTGGTATCGGAAAGCAGCTTCGGCTTGCCCAAATCGGACACCTTCACGTGGAACGTGAACTTGGGTATGCTCTCGTGATCCAGCACCATCACGGTCCTAATAGCGCCGGTGCTCGAGTCGATGTGGAAGTACTTTCGCGGAAGATCTTCGATAATGTCGTAGTTCAAGAGAGCGTTCAACTCGGAGTCCGCGTCCTCTGCCTTTATCACCAGAGGTGTGCTGGTGTTCGTCAAAACCAGAGATCCTATGCTAGCTCCCTCGCTAATTTCTCCACTATACGTGGCTTGCAGGAATCTTGGCGCGTTATCATTCCTATCCAGAACATGAACGATCACGTTGCAAGTGGCTCTCGCATCGGCCATGTTGGTAGCAGCCACAGTCAAGTTATAAAACTTCTTCTTCTCGTAATCCAAGTCATTCTTGATCACAATGATCCCTGTACTAGGATTCACGAAGAACGTGTCATCCTTATTCCCATGAACGATCTCGAACTGCAACGAGGAGGTGCTCCTAGCTTCCACGTGCTTCACGTAGGTCCCCAGCTGTTGATTCTCGTAGATCTCCGCGGAGAGTTCTTTCTGGATGAATCTGGGAGGCGCGTTGTCCGCCATGGTGATCATCACGTGAACTGGCACGGTATTCGACATCGCTGGAGAACCATGATCCGTGGCCTTGACCAGGAGAATATATTCCGAAGAGACGCTCAGATCTAGGTCACGGGCCACTCGGATGGTACCTAAGTCGGGGTCTATGGAGAACATGTTGCCCACGTTTCCGGAAGTGATGGAGTAGGTGATCTTGGCGTTCTCTCCTCTGTCCCTGTCTATGGCATATACCTGGACGACGGCGGCGCCGATGGGCGAGGTCTCGTACACCTTCCCTTGGATGATCTCGCTGATGAACTCCGGAGCATGATCGTTGTGGTCGTGGACGGTGATAATCACTCTCGCGTAGTTCCTCTTCGCTGGTATTCCTTGGTCCTTGACCATCACCGTCAGCACATGCTCCTCCACGGTCTCTCGGTCCAGGACCTCGTTCAAGGTCACCGCACCAGTCACCGAGTCCACGTGGAAGATCTCGAGGGAGGCCTGGTTTTGGGCCGCGTGAAGGCTGTAGAAGACCTTCTTGTCCTCGTCCTCGTCGGTCGCGTGCAGCTGCAGTATCCTCTCGCCTTTCTCCACGTTCTCCGAGATGTCAACGCGGTACGTGGCCTCCGTGAACTCCGGCTTGTGATCGTTGATATCGATCACCGTGACCAGCAGCTGCGTCACAGCCGTGTGCACGTTATCCGTCACGCTGATCGTGAGATTGTAGAAGTTCTGCGTCTCCCAGTCCAGCTTCTTCGCCAGCAGCACGTTCCCGTTGTCGCGGCCGATGAAGAACTCGTCCCGCTTGTCCCCGTCTGCAATTATTCCATTCGAACGTCAGCTTCTCGTTGTGATTATCGAAGTCTGGATTTTTATGCAAACGAAAAATTGTCAGCGACGACATATATAGTTTTTCGCAATAATATTCGGACACTTTTACAAAAACGATCACTTTTTAACTATTGAATTTTAAATTGAAAATCATAGTACAGTAAAGTCGCGATCTAAGTCCCTTCGCCTAACTCTTCCACTGAGGCATACCCCGCGAGGAGCCAAGAAGCTCGAGCTGCCTCGATCACCGAACAGCGTAAACATGACGCGTAATCCGATACCGTAATGTGAACCACTACTAATCCAATTACAAAACTTCTTTATTTTTCATTATTTTTTATGAGACTTTCGCCAACTTATTTCTGACACTTTTCTGATTAAACTGACACTAAACACGATATAATTTCAACTGTATTTAGTGGTTTAATTTACGATATGGAGTAAGTTTTCGGCTGTGCTGTCCGTGTTTACATGCAGTGTTCTTTTCTACGTTTGGCACTGTCCTTTTATACTTTCGGCACGCTCGACGCAGTCGTAAAAAAATAGTTTCCCTTCACGACCTATGTCCCTGCTCCGAACTGACTTTACTGTACTCGAAATTTTCGAGATGCTGGAACAATTACGAACTACATGACTTTGAATGCAGCCACGGAAATTTTCCAAACTAGAAGGTCCTGGTCATTTGGAAATCGTTAGTCGCGCCTGGGGCTTGGGGAGACAGTTGGAGTGTGTCTTTGAAACGACGTTTCCGTCAATTAAACAGGCCGCAGCCGAGGATACTCGAATCCCGCGGCTTGGATGTTTACTTACCGACGATATCGTACCACAGGGAATCGCCATCCTTGTCCGTGGCCTGCACCAGAGCGACCAGGAAGCCCACCTCGTCGCTTTCCGTGACCTCGACGCTTTGATTGTTCGTCCTGAAGACTGGCGGGTTCTCGGATTCCTTCGGTACCTCGACAACTTGCACGGATACCCGTGTTTGATGACTCCGCTGCGGTTCGCCGCTGTCGGCTGCCCTTATCTGCCAGACAGAACCGTGACCCCAGGGGTAAGTGAAACTGGAACTTAAATTGTATCAAAGACGCTGCACCAGATCGACCGTGAATTGCGGCTATAGTGCTCGTCCATGGAATTGATACACGACGCGGCCGGCAAGTTTGCGTGTCCGTTTATGTCGTAGTTTAAACAATGGTTTGGCCAGTAGGCAACGCCAAATTAGATTGCAGATCTTTGTATAAAATAAAAATTGTCCAAGTCAACTGTGAGAAACAGAAACTACAGGAACCTTCTAACGTCTTTATATGTAGTTTTATATTTGACCAATTCATTTTCGTCATAAGTGCATAAAATTCTACTTATAATTTTACAGTACCATGAATCTTGTCTTCTCAATTTTTATTTTACCGACTACACGGTCCAACAAATTTCAATTTTTTTTGTGGATTTTGATTCTCACTATGCAATTCTTATAGTTCATTTTTCTCCTAGACGCACAGTTTTTGAGAGAGTTTGAAAAAAGACATATTTTTCCACTTTGAACAAATATTGTGATGTTATTATAAAAGATATTGAATTGATCTTTACAGCAAAAGATTCCTTAGGCTTTCCCGAATACAGTGATATCCAATATTAATACATTAAAGATGGAGAGACACCACTTTTTGACGATATTTTCGAATTTATCTCAAAAAATAATGGTCCAGCGGAAAATCGAACTATACCACGCGATAGAGCAGACTTTTGTCTTGAGAAACACCTCTTTGAAGTTTGAAACGTCGACGTTTTTAGCAAACCAGAAAGCAAAATATCTTCATATTTTAGCATAACATGTTTCCGCTTCTGTTATTAAATTCCAACAATAGTCTGCAAGCATGGTTTTATCTATCTTTTCCCAAGTATCTTGTCTCCATAACCGAAATGTCTTGATGAAACCTTTCACCGTGTTATATTTTTACATTTTTATTTTTTCCGTTATATTTTGTCGCGTTTTCTTAGCAACTATTTCAAGTTTTTAAGTTTTAGGTATGTTTCCTATCTTGTAAATTCGTATTTTTACTATAAAATAATAAACAAAGAATAAATATGTTAATAGAATGGGAATAGAATAATAAAAATAATAAATAAACATTTAAACAAGCTAACATAATTGCACGCCTGCATCGCCGTTACGCCGCGCTGCACCGTATTCCGTCGAACGACCGCGCTAGTGGAAGAGCACCACTAGTAGCAGCTCATGTCGGGCGAAGATATTTTGCTTTCTGGTTCGGTAAAAACGTCGACGTTTCAAACTTCAAAGGGGGCTTTCTCAAGATAAAAGTCTGTTCTATCGCGTGGTATAGTTCGATTTTCCGCTGGACCTTTATTTTTTGAGATAAATTCGAAAATATAATGATCGTTTAAACATGTTTAAACAATCATAATGTATTAATATTGGATATCACTGTATTTGGGAAAGTCTAAGGAATCTTTTGCTGTAAAGATCAATTCAATATCTTTTATAATAACATCACAATATGTATTTACAATAAATATTTGTAAATACGTAATATGTAATACAAAATATGTAATACAATAAATATTTGTTCAAATTTGAAAAATATGTCTTTTTTTCAAACTGAAAAATTTTGCGTCTAGGAGAAAAATTAAGGACAGATTCGGAATCAGCGTAAAAAACTATAATAATTGCATAGTGAGAATGAAAAAATGTTTTAGCTGTTGGACAGTGTTATCAATTTTTGCGACTGCCTGTACGAAGACAGTCGACATGTGAAAATTATTCGACAAATTACCTCCAGCGAGGCTCTACAAACATTTGCCAAAGGCTCAAAGACTTCCCCTAATATTCCCCTTCTTTTTATTTTAGAAGAAGAACGACCAGGGGCTTTCTCGCTGAATTATAATCCACTCACCAGCATTTCGTATTCCTGTCCAGCTTCGAAGCCACGCTGCGAGTAAACCATCCCCGTGGTAGGGTGGATCCTGAACTTGCCCTTGCTCCTGCCGCCCTTGATGCTGTACTGGATTTTCCCATTATCGCCGATATCTTTATCATCCGCGAGAACCTAACGTCCCAGAACAAAACATATTAGAGAGTCATATTTGATTATATCCGCGCCGTTGGTCATTCGCTACTAACATACCGTTACACGACACAAAGAAGACATTAGTATCGTGCGCGGCCATCAGCTTGTACCCAAAAGACAAAAAAAAGAAAGGAAAATAGGAAAAAGAACTCCTGAAACGTTCGCAAGGTTCAAAAGCTCGTTCTAAGAATCCCGGCGGAGCGCCCATAATTCTAGGGGTGCGACTGTCGATAATGTCACGACGATAGTATTAAAATATTATCGATATTTTAAGTTGTAAACAAATGAAAGGGAAAATAAATGAATCGATGCGCCGCGTGATGTGCTAGACGCTATCATTCGCCTGAAGGACGCCTTAGCAATATTGTCGATACACAAGTATTTACTGTTCGGTCGTCAGACGATGGCTAGGTCAGAATAGAGTGAGAACGTAAACCGCGCAGTCATCATCTGGCGGACGGACAGTAGCAATAATATGTGAATAATCAACAGTCTCACCTCCGGCGTGACACATAGCTGCTTCGAAACAATTCGACGACGCGCCATCGTCGAAAACACTTCCACTGAAAACGAGCGCAAAAACACGTCTACCATCGACGGCCAATTCTAAGAACGAAAATCTAAGAATCGTAAAAACAAAGGAAGACAGGTAAACATTCTAAGACATTTCTCGTTCTAGCACACCCCGATTGGTCCTGTGCCCCCTTTCGAACGCATCGGAAAATCAAATCACGGCGCTCGTGACCTCGCGAAGCGTGGCATTCACAGAATCGACATCATGCGGCTCGCGGAAAAACGAAAATTCAAAGAGAAAGAAAGAGGGAACCGGTGGAGGATCCTCCTCCTCCTCTCGACTATCGATCTGCGCTCGAGTGCATTAAATACAGATCTCGCTGTCCACAGGCAAACAGATCGGTCGATCATACAAGGAACGCCGGTTCGAGCCGAATAGGATGCACGCGAATTTATTGGTGTCCCGCCAGCCCATGGAAAAACGCATCTATGCCGATGCATCGAATGCAGTTCTTCTCCTCTGTACACGGCACCGTTTGTATTGCGATGAGACGACGAGAAGGTCCCTGGCAGCAGTGTCGTCAGATGCGGGAAGGGAGCACGAATTGAGAGGGAAACTACCCTTTCTTTGCCGCGACGGAATCATGGGGAATGGCGTCGTAGAAGGGGAAGCTAGAGTGGGGACACAAGTCCTGTCCCGGGAACCTTCTTGTCATCTCATCGCAGTACCTTCTTCCAAGTGCTGGATTGTAGCGCGCGAGAGCTTCGCGGCTCTCCATTCTCGTGCTGTTAGACGATTCCCCCGAGTTCCTTTTGTTAATTGTTAGGTCATCCCATAAATAATCCTACGCTTGTGTGGAGATATTTCGGTGCTCGTTTGGCAAACATTTTTGCTCGACTGTCTTGTGTCTTCGGTTCAGACCTCGTAGTGTCTTTATTCTTACTGAACACTGTTTTCATGTTCCACGAAGGTTCTCCTTTCTGAATTTGTGTTTTTAAGTTGCTCACAGAAATCTTCACATAATTAGAACAAAAATAATTTATCTATCAATGATGACGTGTAAAACTGAGAGGTTAACAATTGTGCAACAACAATTTCATTCGTAACCATGTTATTTCAAATAACATGATCGTTTCCATTACTATTTTTATTTAGAAAAAACAACCATTAAGTTTCTGGAAAGTAAAGTGTTAATAAATAGGTACGTTTTTTACGAACTAGATCGAGATTTCTGTGGACAAATGTATCACAACTGGATGATCACCAGAAACAGGATTTTAAAATATTTTTTCAGATTCGATAAAAATATTGGTTTTTCTACTGTACTCGATCTGTATATGAAAATGTAAATTATTTCCAGTGATCGATCCTGCACAAAATTGTTTTTAATGTCTATGTTGCAGCACCCGTAATGCCAAATGATTTCGCAGTGTCCATATTTCTATCTGACAGTAAATAGGAAAGATACAAATGCATCGATGTTATTAACAGTACCATGAAAGCATCAAGAATGCGACGTCATAAATGCAGCGAATGTGAAGAAGACGAAGAAGACGTGCCAGAGTTGTAAAAGAGAAAGTGTAGTCGTTTGATTGATGTTTAAGAGAGACGAAGAGGGGGAGAGGCATAGGTGTGAGCAGACGGTGGTGGTGTGAGTGAAAAATGGGATGACCTAAAGGCAACGCGTCGCATTAATTAACGTTCAGTGGGAAAGAAACTTCGAACTAGCCGCGAGCGTTCCCCTTCTTCCCTCTTCTTCTGCGACATGCTCTCTGTCAGGCGTGTCGCGCACCGACGCGACGTCACGTTCTTTGTCACACTGTCAAACAATGACTTCGCTTTTCGATAGCTAGTAGACGGTTTTGTAAATTTTTATGCACTGAATACGAATCCAAAAGTCGTCTTTTCAGAAATTTAAGATTAATGAAAAAGTTGAGTTTTCGGCTTTAAGAATTTTTTCCTTTTTTCAGAATTTATGTACCATTTTTACCTATTTTATACCATTATGAACCTCTAGACAGATTTAAATAATGTTTAAATGGGGGCGAGACGCTCCTACGGTAGCCGTTTTTTGGGAGATTTTAGAATTTATTTTGAGAATTGAGTCTCCTTCCCTTTAAACATTGCCTGAACATGCGTTCATACTTTCATAAAAAAATGTACCATTTTATTTGAGAGAGTCTGCAGAATCGTTCTACGTAAAAATTATTTGTACTGCTTTCACTGCTGAAGCAGTCAAAATTCTTAATAAAATTTTGATTCCTTCTGACGGAGGAATCTAAACAACGTTCAAATTTGCATTAGGCACATCAAAATCTACAACAATCATCCGTTGATTATCGAAACACAAAATTGGCGTTGGACAGTGTTATTATATTCTTCGAGAGAGAGAGAGTACAACATCAATCACAAGAGCTGCTCACACCATTATACACCCTCCGGTCTAATAGCATTAGGGTGTGCAAAATGGGGTGGACAGTTATTGCGACTATCGATTTACCTTCGTTCTTTTGAGAATCGGACCACAGTAATGAAGAAAGAACGGAAAAATGATCAGGCGACAGCCCCGTACAAGACAAAGGCAAACATTCAAGAACATAACGTGTACACATAGAGACGAGCATAATGGACAAGACGACGCGGAGAGACTGGAACGAACACATACACAGATGGACGGAAAGAAACAGCCAAGGATTGGGTACGGCGCGAGTCGAAATAATATTCATCAAGATAAATTCAAAAACGTCTACAAAAATTCGAAAATATCCATACAAGTTCTACTAACTTTTTTTCAGCAAAAATTCCCAAATGTAACATTTTTGTCCAATTGTTGAGTAAGCATGACTTTTGAAAAATGTAAAACAAATTGAGAGTAAAAAGATTTCTGACTTTTCTCTTTAATATTCGCTTGGACTCGCCTCGTGTACAATCCAAAGGGTCCGAGAACGGCATTGCATTCGGGCAGGAGAAAAAGACGATCGATCAAATAACAAGGAATGCAATGGCGGTCCTATGAAAATGGTCAGCGGGGTTGCATGAGAGAGTTGCAGTATCCATAATTGTAACGAACGTACATTTGATCGTATATAAATACATATAATAGTATGTATATATGTATATATATTATATATACGTGTATAAATAAAAGCGGTCATAAATCAATGCAAAGAGTTCGCGCGTTCAGCTAGCCGAGACTAATTCCGCACTTGCTTATGTAAGAATTATGCTCCCGCGCCACGGTGTGCGGCGCTTAGTTTTACGTGCGAGCGTGTTCTTACCCTGAAGATACGATCTCCTGACAAGGTGTCGGGGCTAAATGTCTCCCAAGTTCCATTCTCTAGTAACGTATCGATCGAAAGGTCGTACTCCCGCGAGCGGTTCTTCGATTTCTGTCGAGAACCAGAGAAGGAAGGCTTTTAACATTCGCACTGTTCCCGGTCGCTAACTCTCGTCGCTTGCTGCTTCTGGCTTGTTGAGGAAACACTGAAAACTCGGTGTTCCGCAAACGGCGAAATAGTCGTGCGAACTGTCGCGAATTCGTCCTGGCGCGGAGCGGCGACGCACAGTGAGACAAAACGATGTGACGGCGATTACAAATCGATTTACGTAATATTGTAAATTTAAAATATTCGTAATATTGAAAACTATATTTTCTAATATTTGCTTTCGTTTTCTTGTAATACATGCTTAAAGTCAGCAGAAAATCATAACTCCCACCATCATGTAATTCCACAGTTTTATTTCATGGTTCTGAAGAATCTTTTTTTGGAAGATGTAATTTAAATTGGAATAAAATGTTAACAACATCCTTAATAATTGTGCTTAAGGGGGCAGCCCTGTGTAAATGGCCTGTGTTTCACGATTTTTTTTTAAATGCAATGCGTAGATAGATTTAAAATTTGAGGCATCACTTATTGTTGTTATAGTGTAACAAAAAATTTTTTTTTTTAAGTTTTATTGTTAATAATAATGGTGGAATGACGGCTTGAAAATGGCATTCTGTAAATGCGCCGTGCAGCGTACAGTGCACAAATTTGATTTGAAATAAAAAAATCCAAATGGAATCTTTAGGTTATGCAAAAACGCTCAGCATGACGTTTTTCTTTTTTTAAAATTTGCAAAATTGCAACAATGACGACGTTTTGAAGAAAAACGTATAAATAATAAATACGATATAAATAATTCTTAATAACAATAGTTTAACTAAAAAATAAAAAAATTGGAGCTAGTCATGCTGAGGCCAATTGTTTATAGAATATATATCAAGTTTCATAAAGATCGAGTAATTAGTTTACGAACTACGTTGCACGGCGTGCGAAATTTTGCGTTTCGAGAAAAATGCGAAGCGCTCAATGCACATCTTCAGTTTATTTTGAAAATAACGTACAGGGACACCTCTGATGGCTTTCTAATTTTTTTATCGTATTCCTGAGGAAATTTTCTATTGATTTAAGCAAAAAAAAAGAAAATGCTAAAAAATTTACTTTTACACAGGGCTCCCCCCTTAAGGCAAAGCAGTTTCGCCTGAACGAAAGCTTCAACTTTTTCTAAGCTTTCAAAGAATGGATACCATTTGCGATGAATGTAATCGATACCATATAAAATACCCGTGTCTCTTCAAAACGAAACGAATTGGTCGGTACGTCCTGCTAATTTTTGAGAAAATCACAGTTTAGGTCTCGCTGCCTGGTGTCCACGTTTCTCACTTCATTATGGAAATATTCTACACAGATTTTTGATCGGCATCAAGTCGTTCCGTTCCGCTGTGCGACGTTTTCCGGGTATATCGCGTCGCGGGAGAGCCATCCGGCGAAATTACAGCCGATTGTCGACGCCCGAATCGTCCCGCGATCGTTTTAACAACGGAACGGCTCCCGCTTTGATTATAGTTCGTGACCCAGCCTCCTACAACCCGACCCGAACTCGACGAGCTCGCTCCTCTCCATTTTCGACGACGTTTTTATTCTCCCCGACTCGCTCTTTATCTTCAAGAGGCATTCACCGACGATCGAGGAGACTCGAGGCTCGGAGAACGTATAATTTTTCCGTACAGTTAAACGACTCGTCTTCCATCGAAGATCGAACGATCGGATCCGGTCCCGGGGCTTGCACGAGCCACACGGCGTGGCGCGGCGCGGCGTGGCGCGGCGTGGCGCGGCGCGGCGCGGCGCGGAGCACGCACAATGGCGACCGAGGCTGCGGAAAACGGCTGGCCGTAACGCGATATTCGATTCGATGAAATCGAACCTGACCTCGATGAAACCCGACACTTACGAGAAATTATAGTAAATATTCGAGGAGTGTTGTGAAGTCTCTATGGCTGTTACACGCCGGATTAATGAAGCCGCTTTCACCCCGTTAATGCACCGTCCATTAGCGATCCACGAATTTTGCATAACAACGTCGACGCACCGCGTGCTGCTGATCGAATATTAATATTAGAATTTCTCAGGAATCCATACCGTTCCGGATATATGTAATACATGATTTTGAGCGTTTGTGCTGAATATGTTAAGTGACTCTGGAATCCAAGATGAAAATATTAGGTTGTCCCAAAAAGTTCGTTTTGTCGTTGGTTAACGCACACAATGAAATTTGGGACAACCTAATACTGTCCTTGTCAGAAAATATTCGATCAGTTGCGCGAATATAATTGTTGAACGAATTAATTTCGAAATTAAGTACAGTGTATTATCGATAATTGTCCAAAGCACAGGTCCGGCCAGGGACAATTATCCGCCAGGGATACTATTCTTTGACTTCTGCCGAACATAGAAAAGGACATCGAAGCCCGATGGCCTCGATCGCCGAAAAGTGTAAACATAACTAACCCAATAACAGAACTTCTGCATTTCTCATTATTTTTCATGGAACTTTGACCAACCAAGTTTTGTCACTGGATTAGTAACGGTCTCCCGGTCTCACGCCGATATACCCGACCCGTATTATGTTACACTTCTCCTCACTGGGTATACCCCACTGTAGTGGGGATAGTTTTGGGACAATTATAGACCAGGCACTTGGGACATTTATCGATAAAACACTGTACATCGCGGTTTTCTAAAATGCGTTGAGAGTTTATTTGCATTAAGAAAATGCATTAAGAATTTACGGGAGAACGTAAAAGCAGTTTAAACATACATGTATATGAGATACAATCGTCAGGATAAAAACGTTCGAAGGACCGAGGTCAGAATCGATTCGAGGGCCAGTGTCGCTCACCTGAGAGCTCATCCGAAAGCGCGTCGTCTGAGGGGGATCTCGTTACCGATCATCGTCAGCTGCGAAAGTCGACGACGCGTGGAACGCGCCACCGTAACATCCCTCCTGTACCCGTCGCTCGTAAATCCGTGGAACGACAGGTCGCCGGAGATCTCGCTACCGTGCAAATCTCTACCCTCCCGCGGCGCGATAGTCAGCGACCGACGGTCGTCAGATTACTTTGATCACGCGAAGGACGGCAGACGACTCCGGAGGGTGAACACGACCGATACCGACAAAGCGGGGAGGATTATCACAAGCAATCCGCTCTCTTTATGGCTCCGTACGCTTCCACTCGCTACTACACGCTTCGACGCGCCGCGCGAACAGTACCCCCGCCGGTTGTACAAAATTATGAGAAACCTCGGGCAATCGGCAACAAAACCGGTCGAGTTGATTACTGCAAGAAAACTCTGCTTTTGCGCGCTTCTACCGAAAATATGGATGATGCTGGTCGCGAACTTGTTTGGAACGAATGCTGCTAGTGCCCTGCTGCAATTGGTTCCGATCTGATAGTTTCAGAAATTCGAACTATTTTTTGAAAAATTAAAACTGATTATTTCGGACTACGATTGCGTGTGTATGTAGCTTACCTCCAGTGATGGGCATTCAATGCTCTGTCTTGCAAGTTTTCAAGTTAATCAGTCACCACAGGATTTCGAAACAATTCGATATTTATTCGAAGTCAGAAATTCGTGAAACTCTTGAAAGTCTTGATGGCTTGACAATTTTAAGTTTTGATCAAGAGTTTCAAGACTGGTAAACTTCTCTAGTAAAAAGTACTATCTCCTCAACGATTTTCATGACCTTGAAGTATGTTGTCAAGGTCACCATTTTGAACAACATTTCCCTTTAAAGTTTTTGGCGGTCGGTTTATGAGATAATTACAAAAAACTTTGCATGCATTAGGACTGGATTAGGTTTGGGTTTCAAGACTTATAAGACTTTCAAGAGCTTTCTAAGCTTCGAATGATATTGGAAGTGATTCGAATTTTTCGTCATAAATATTGGATCGAAGCGATTCGAAGTGTTTCAGATCCCATCATTACTTACCCATTTTAATTTAGAAGCGCAAATGTCTTCACAAGCGTTTGTCATTTGAATATTTGAATTTTTTAAATATTCAGATATTTGAATATTTGAATTTTTTAAATATTCAGATATTTGAATCATTGAATTTTTTGGATATTTGAATATTTGAATTTTTGAATCATTGAATTTTTGGATCTTTGAATTTCGAATCTTTGAATATTTAAAATTTCGAATAATCGAATATTTGAAAAATGATATCTAAAAAGCTACTAGCGTAACTCTTTCCCCCTTTATCTCAACATTTTCTCTCTTATCAAGAATACCACTTCTGAACGAACGAAAACTTCTAATTGCCTGATCTAATTGTTTTCCAATAAAAAACGTCCACTTCGGCAGCGCTCCATCCAAAAAAGAACACGTCGAGCATAAACGAGCGGCGCAAGTCGAGAGACGTCGGTAAGCCAAAATATAGAGTTTCATCAGAAGCTGAGGAATACGCGAGATAGAAAATATAAAACAGTCGCGGAATATAAAATAGTTGATCGCAAACAGGTATCGCGATTTCGAGACTCAAGCATTGATTAGCTCTCGAATCACGCTGCTCCAGTTCGGTCCAGTATTACATAAATATACATATGTATATGTAAGAAACAGATATTTTCGTACGATGGAAACCTGTTCCTTTATT
>CM052208.1:920225-1239045 GCA_028454225.1 Lasioglossum leucozonium
AAAAAAACATCGATAACCTTGAAATCTCATAAAAATGATCTTGATATAATAAAAATGATCTTTATATGTGGCCCTTCAAACAGTGTAACTTTGTCCTACGAAGTTTTTTTGTACAACGAAAAGTAACGGAGATATTTAGGTGTCCTGCTTTATCGAATTCACCCTGTATAAGGTATAAAGTGTATTAAATAGCGTCTCCACATATAAAGACATTTCCAACAATATCTGGGGAAAAATCGAAATCCAAATATTGCTTCCATTGCTTACATACATAGTTCTCGCGAAGACCGGTGTGAACGTGAATATTCTTAAATTCTTTTGGCATCTCCACTGCTCTATATTTCATTTATGCTATAAATGCATAAAATCCGCAATCATGCCCAATGTGACGGTTAAATGTAAACTTTGTGTACAAAGAAATTTCCAGCTAACTTTCAGTATCAACAACCGAAAGATTTATCTTGTTTCGCTGCTCAAACGAATGGTTTCCATTTTTAAGGGATGATATCTCTCTTGAAAGTTCAGTCTTGTAGACGCGAGAGTCGGAAAGCCGAAAAAATAAACATGAGACACGGTCTAGGTAGAAAAAATCACGAAAATGTAAGGAACGCATACAGCTGCGCGGCGCAGCTTTTGCACAGGGTACCCGAGATTCATTCGTGACTCTTGCTCGAGAGTATTTACTCATCGCGGGCAAGCAAACGGTTCAGTGAAACGACCCCATCTCGTCGAGCTAAATTAATGAAAATTATTACGCCTCCGAGGGAGACGTTATAAATCCACGACTATTATTTGTGGGATTCCTCCAGGCTTCCGTTCGAGTTAAGAGCAGTTTCGCGGGGATTCCTTGACTAATTTACGTTTGCCGAGATCTCCCCTTTTCAGGTCGAAATTCTTCATCCCTTCTGCGCTTCGAGGGAACGAGATCGTTTAAAGCAATTGTAACTCTCGATTTCGTAACGCTGCTTTGTTAGGGCATCCTTCAAATTCAAAATGCGTGCGACCAGCTGTACTTCTTCAACGCTTCAACTTGGTCGTTAATACGTCAAGAATAAGAAGAATTTTTACCACAATTATCGACGACCCTTTCCTTTTACGGAGACTGAAATATATTTCTTGTTCCGTCTTGAAGCAATTAGTGCCTTTCGAAGGGTAGCTTAAAAACCGACATACCTGACCGTACCAGGGTCGTCGCAATAAAATCGCGGCAACTGCTAGTCGCCATAAAAAAGGGACTAGGCGACCGACCGAAGCTGCGAAACACATGTTTCCGTTCTTTAGCATAAGTCCGTTATAGCAATTTAGCCTCGTAGGCATCTTTCCCCACCAATTCCGATTTCCGCCAATTGCCAACAATTACAACCTCCTACACCAATAGTATATTCACAACCCCCACTAAGCTCAATCCCTACCATTCTGTACAGTTTTCCTTAAGCGTTGTAGACGAAAAATAAACCAGATTGTTCTAAGCACCCGAGGTGTCCTAGCGATTTCTTTAAGACATCCATCCTCTTAGGATCCGAGATCCTCAAATCCGAGTCGACTCCAAGTCTCGAAAATTCGTAGACCGAGCGACACCACATTTTTAACCACACATTTTCAAATCCCACGAATCGAAGACGAAATTGTTGGAATGCCGACACAAAATTGAATATGGTTATAAGTGAGAATCACTGAACAAGGCAATAAGTTTTCTGTGAGTTTTCTCTCCATAACTAACTGCCAAGGTTAGGGATGGCACATAGACCTGGTCCTTTGTCCTTTGTCCTTAAGTGGCTAACGGACTTTTTCCATATTGCCTTCTTCACTTTTAGTCTAGCCTTCAGCGCGACACGACGTCCTTCCTTGCTCGCAAATAAACTTAGAGGTTATATTAGTTAAACGGTTTTGATTCATTTCCATACCCTATTTCCAATAGAAATAAAAGTAGGTACCCAACGAACAGTTCAAAAATTCAATCGAGAAGAACTATTCGCAGTGTAATCGATAGAATATTTAAAAAATATTTACGACCCAACGTACGTACATTAAAAATCGACGCAAATTCACTTCTCGAAACGCAATCGAATCGAACGTGCAATCGCCACGATTCACATTTTCCGGAATCGCGGGCTGCTTTATCCACTTCCGTCGCGGCGGATATGATTAAATATCGATCGTGGGGGGGGGGGGGGGGGGCGGGGTAGAGAGCTGACAGTGTAAATAATTTCTCCGAGGGCGCTTGATGTCGCGGATATCATCGGGCCGACGCGAATCACCAAGACAAAAGAAACAGGGGCCGAGGGCCGATCGGATCCGTGTCGATCTCGGTCAGGATAATTGATAACTCGATATGTCGGTGAGTCGATACGAGGGTTGATGTAACTGGGCCGCGCGCACGGACTATGTAGCCGGTGCAGAACCTTCGATATTGCTTCCGACTATTTTTCGCGATACGTGCCAACATGGAAAAACCGCGGCGGACATAAGGGAAAATAGTCACGTTTCCGACGCGGACGAAACAACAGGCCAGAGTAATTGAACTATATTCGATCACCTCTGCGTTGGCTGTGACAGTTCTCGATTGGCAATTTTATCGAATTGGGTCGACTGATTTTTTTTTATCTCCGGCGGACGGGTTGTTCGTATTTCACGCTGTTTTCTCGCCCTTATTACCTATTTAGGGTAAAGAGAGCTCCAGACGAATTTTTGAGAATTCTAAAAATATAAAAATTCTTCGATGGTAAATAATTATTGAGAAACTTACCGAGGGAGGTTCATGCCTCAAACGACACATAATTAATGTGGGTGTTCCGGAAATTGTGAGCCTGCGAGAAACGAGGATGCAGGCTGCGCAGAAACAGGAACGCCACCGCGAGTCCAGTTTCTGCGGGGCCGGTTAAGTCCAGGGTAATTCGTTGGGTGGATTATGGGACTAGAGGATCGTGTTCAGTATTGCAACCTTCGCCTACTCGTTTCGCTGGTCGGTGTTGTTGCAGCAGGTGGGATGTTTAATATCGGCTGCGATCTTGCCACGAAAATATGGATCCGATGCCGGGAAAGCAATTTGTTTGGTGGAAATTGGTGCACCGGCGAAACTTCCTGCTGCAATTTCGAACGTAAGTCCTTTTTGGACTGATGGTCACGATAATTACAATGGTTACAGACCGTATCGCCAGAAAATTGTTTTTCATCTATGATTGTACATCCTTTGCACGTATAATTAGTATTTTCTTGTCGTTTTCCATTTCCCAGAAGAAAAAGAAGGTTGATACCGTTTGCATCTGCATATTTTTAGTAATTTGTCATCTGTAAGACTGCGCCATTCACAACTTTTGTAGTTTCACGATTTTAATTAAATTCGTGCAAGGAGAAAAATGACTGTTTTAGTTCAGTTTGTAACAAAGTCTAAGAAAGTTTATCAATGTTTGTTTTTCACTTGCTCGTAAAGGAATTATGTGGTCAGTGAAGAGCTGAATATTGATAACAGTGAAATGAATAATGTATGAGTATGCATGTTTAGTAGATTTTGTTTGAAATCTTCATGACTCGCACGTTAGTCTGGGTGTAATTTAATTAAAGCATCAAAGATATACAATAGAATTCTATTTCAGTTCAAGAGTAATGAACGTACGTACATGTTTAGTAGATTGTGTTTGAAATCTTCACGACTCGATATTACAGAGCTAAGGGTTGAAATTGTTGGTTTCAAGATGATCATTGAAGTTGTATTTCCACGGATGATTTATACTTAACTGATCCCGATCGTCTTGTTCCCATCGTTAAGGAATACGCGTACTCTTATTAGACGTTTTAATGATGCCCCTCGAGATTTTTCCGTGACGTTTTAGCTACCCTGACTTCCCTTCCCCTATTAGGTATCTAGCAACTGCGTCTCTGTCTCCTCCTTTCATGTTAATATGTACTTTTCGTAAGTGCGTACTTAGAATGCGTAGCTCGTAAAGAGGTTGTTAAACGACTTGCCATAATGACCGTCCCGGAATATAGTGTTTGAAAACGCCATTACCGTTTTCTGGAATCTGTGCTTCGGCAATTGCCGATATTAAATCGTACAGCATATTTAAGCTTGTATCAATAAAATTTTGTTATTTGTAGACCGCGAACCTGTATAGGCAATTATCCATTTTTATCGACAACCTTTCATAAGTTGACATGAGATTGAATATCGTTGCTGTGAGAAGAAATTATGCTAATAACACTTCTAAGAAAATAGAGGAAATGATAATCTTGACAAGATCTAGCTACAAAGATACAAAGAATATCGATTTCAAACAAGATATCCAATGATTTTTCTACGTTTGCTGTGCACATTTTTATTTGCCTCAAGAACATTAATTTCTAGTCGAAAAACATATTGTTACCCAAGAAAGAAACAAGAGATTCTATAGCAATTTTGATATGCAAAAAATATATTTTTATTTGCTCGCGACCAGTTACGAGTACCTGACAGTCAATTTGTGTGTGTGCCCTGTATGTGTTATAGGAAAATTAAAAGCAAACAATGCTACACTGTACACGGAGTATATTAAAAAATAAAGATAAAATATTCGTGCAAAATTTGCGGGATTACAGCGACGGTTTCTGTAGACCAATTAGCGTGTTTATTTCGAATTGTGTAAATATGTATAAATAAAACATATCGAAAAATCACGGTGTGAAAACAAATAAAACGTGTTAAACTCTACTCCATTAACTTTCCAATGACGGACGTAGGGTTTCTTGTGGCCCAGATTTAACAAAAAATAATTATACACGAAAAATTAAGGGATCGATGTCGTATCGTCTGTGACAAAAAAGATTTTTATTGTTTCGCTAATCATAAAGATAGCCGATGCGGTCGCAATAGATGGCCCGCTCTGTTTAAAATACAACTACAGAGGCTCAGCTTTCCTACAATTAATTTAGATGAAAATTATAGACAGTTCGATTGACTGGGAACCATAAACAGTCACGAATAATTCACAGAGTCAAGAATTCGGGACGAGTCTGAATACTAACGCGAAAAGTCCTGTTTCGTGGATTTTCGCGAGGAGCACGTTCTTCTCGCAATTAGGATAATAGCGGAGCACTGTTCGCGCAGTTTTTTAGAATCTGCCCTCTATCTATAGGTCCTGTTCAGGACTACGTTTCATCTCCAGGTAATTATCTCGTCGGCTTCCGCTGATTTCTCTGGACTTAGCCGAGCTTTTAGGACCCGGCGCGGCGCAAGATCTTCCGCCTGCCCCATCTCGGCGCGAAATGCTGCAGTAATAAACTGCGTTTCGCGAAACGCCGTCGCCCGAAGCTCGCGAAATATCGGCAGAACGAGCGACACCAATTGAGACGCCGATTGCGAACGCAATTTCGCGAGCATTAAAATTCAACACCTACCCCCCACCCCTCGCCAACGCCCTTTCCGGAGATTAATGGCGCGATTCGAGTGGTTGCGTTATCGAGAAAGTTAGCGGAGAATGTACTTTTGTCTCGGAACGACTTATTCCATTTATTTCCGAGTCTGTTTCAGCCCTTATCCGTCCCTCATTTGCGAAACTTAACACTAAACTTCTGAAGTCTCCGTTACCCCAACATGCTTCAAATTTAAATAACTTAATCTAAGGCGATACATAAGCAACACTATTCATTGTATAATAATAATGTTTTTACTGTAGGAGAAATATGTATATTTGTCAAAAGAAGTGAAGGTAATAAATGGTAATATGTACTGGCAAGCGGGGTGCTTAGCCTGGAGGCTTACTTTGTTAGTCTTTCCAGGAATGGGAACATTCTGTATTTCTAGCACGAAGTACAAAGAAGCAGTACATACAAAGAAACTTGTTACGAAGTGTCTGCTTATTAAATGTACATACAAGAAACTTATTAATCATCCATTCTCCAAGAAATACTGAATAGGTTCTTTACAATGGCTGCCAAATTCATAAAGTAATATTAATTGATCTTTATAAGCGTTGTCTGTTAACATATAGTTTACATACATATTGGCATACTTTTTAATGAACCATTGAACCAAGTTAGAACAACTAGTTTATAACATGATGCGGAAAAAATTTTTTTAAATAATTGCAATTGGTCGATATTACAGATAAAATATTAAAAGTTATTTTTCATAACCTTTTTAAGTGGGCCTGTTTAAGGAGGTTTGAGTGGGTAAAAAATAAATTAATCTAGATTTGTATCAATTGTACATATTCTGAAAATTTCATCAACATTATGGATGAAAACAAAATGCAATGCGTCACTGTTTATTAAAGATACAAGAACTGAATTTGCAAAGATCAAAGAAGCATCAACGATTAAAGAAAATTAGGTGTGTCGTCGATAAACATCAACCGAACAAATCAATCAATAAAATTCTATCGAACTCCCAAAAAATGTGCAGGTTGAAGATCTGCATCACCTAACTTAGAATAAACAAGAAGGGAGCAACGTCACTGTTTACGAGAGATACGAGAACCGATGTTTGGAGCAGCGTCACCGAAAAACGAAGACAACAAGAGACCGTGTAACGAGTCACGAGTGAAAACGTGTTTATCATTGCTTCTACCAGTCATAGTTTCCTTGATTTCCGATGCGGTACGTGTTCAGACATTCTACGAAGCCGTCCAATAGGCTCTTTCGCGAAATTTTCCGGCGTCGCGTCGCGACGCTCGCGGAGATAAGGTTTCCTTTTGATGGCTCGTCTAAGAACGTACAACCTGTTCGAGGAAGACGTCGTCTGGCGTACTACAGACGAAAGGAAGCGGCACCCCGGACGGCAAAACCTGCTTCGCGAACCGTGTAAATCGCCGTAGGCGCCCGGTAGACGCCATTTACCTGTGCTGTTTTTCGAAATTGTCTCCGCAGCGTCGCGCGGAACGGCCCACAGACTTTTACGGTCCTTTTTATTGCGAGACGACGCACGCATCTGTACACTTCGCGATCCCCGCGACAGGAAATCCTGATTTTTATTGCGCAGAGTGGCGCTAATCGACCGGAGGGATGCTGCCCGATCGCCGGCCAACGAGGATCACTATAACGTTCCTTGACCACCCGGTTACCGTTTCCTTTTGATCCTCTCTGCCTGCACTTTTCCTTGCAATTCGATGATATTGCCATCTGCACTGTGATCAATTTTAATTCGACACTTTTGACGTTGTTGCGTCTACTTTGATTTTTAACTTTCTAATTTCGGTTTCATTAATCGCTTTAATTTTGTACGATAGGTGATTCAGCCTGTATCTTCAAAAATTAATTTTGTTCATAATGCAGTTCTTGATGTAATCCCTGTGACAAACGTTAATTCTGCAATTTTCATTATAACGATTAAATTACTTTGCTTTTACGGGATTTTTGGGGCACGTTTAATTGCACTACAAGAGGAAAAATAATTCGCGTATCTTTCCCAACGACCAGAAAACTACAGTCAGCGTTCGATCATTCCTTCCCGCGCCACTTTGTACCGTAAATTAATTTGCCGCGTCTTCTCCGTCTAGTGCAAAACTTCTTTGAAAAGGTTCAAAGCCGTCTCCGAAGCCTGACAGCGCAGTGCTTCGACATAGACCGCATTCTTAGCGATTTGTAAGTGATCGGCTTATACAAAGTCAACACGATATCGTCGGCAAAATTGAAGCGACTGATTTGAAAAGATTCCGGAGCGTAACTACAACCTTCATCGACTGCCTTCCGCCGGGATGCTGCTCTCCTACAGACAACGCGCACTTCTTTTTCAGTCCCGAACGAAGCACTCGCGTCGGACAAGATTCGCGATCGGCGAAGTTCGTTTTCCGAAACGCTGTCTGTTTCATTAACCTCCGAGGCGATTTTGCCAGGAACAACTTCCTTTCCAGAGGCGAATTTCATTTCTCGAGACTCTTTCCGCTTGTCGATGGTCCCGTCGACACCCGAACTTCGAAAGATGTTTATGCGCGCTCTTTCATCGCTACGAGCTCTTTATTCGCCAGACAGTAAATCCTATCAAACTTTCCTCGGCCCGTGGAAATTTCAACGGAACACCGCTTTGCTTTCCGACTTTTCGCGGAAAATTGCGAACGCCCGGCCATTTTCGCTGGACTCCATAATGGAAAAATGCATCCGCGACCACAATGCGCGCCTTTCCTACAATATTTTTCGAATGTACACGATATTTTATTGAGACATGAAATGCGACTTTACCTTTTTTAACGGAATGTAAATATTTCTTATTTTATGCGTTTAAGGTCAACATTTAAAGCATAATATAGATTAAAAGAAATTTTTGTTTGGCTTCTGTGTCTTGCAATTAATGCAAACAATTTGTATTTTCATAAAAATCCGCTAAGTGATCATGCTCCCACCTTACACTTTAATCCAGTTTATTTCAGCGTTCATAAATTGATATTCGGCGGCATTCATTTTATGACAATCGTTTATAAGTAATTCCATAGTGAGCTTGAAAGATGTAGTCTAGGACAGTAAACAATTTCTCAACGAGTTCAGTTTTCTAATTGTATGCAAAAAGGGTTTTTAAAATTGATATTATGTTTGAATTAATTTTGGGTTTGGAGAAAAGAGATAACCTTATGAATGAAACTATTTTGTGTTCAAAAATCATATTTCCGTAATCTGCCTAAATCTTCATAAAGTGTTAAGCGGTGAGTGTTTAATTAAAATTAAATTTGAAATCGTAAATGTTATTTTACTAAATGCATTTAACGCGCGTGTACATGTAATTTACGGTGGTTGGTTTCCTTAAGAATGATTTATAATACATACAAAGAGCGTTTCCAAAATGCATTCTAAAATGGCTACGTTGCGGTGTTCACTGTACCGCAGAAATTCTTGGTAGGAATGCGACCACAGATTAATCTCCTCAAAGTAAACAGAGATTTTCTATTTCACCTTGTGTAAATCTCGCGATATGAAGATGTTGCACCCGCACAGACGCACGCGCACATGTTATGTTATTTCAACGGGGAACTGCGATTTACACAGGAATAAACATTTCGATACATTATGCATCGACTTTGTTCCAAATATTTTTATCTAATCGCAACTATTTTATACTTTGTGAAAAGGGTTTTGCAACGAATCATGAAAGAAGTAAGAATAATAAAACCCAGATAGCGCAAAGACGTATTTAAGACGTCTTAAAGATGTCTGCTGTCTTTAAGACGTCTTGAATGTCTTACGAATGTCTTCAGAACGTCTTCTGAACGATTTATACTAGAAAGCTGTACCAAATCGTCCCGCAAAAGACGTTTTGAAGACGTCTTATTTCAGTCGTTAAAACGACGTGTTAAAGACGTCTTTTTAGGACGTAAGACTTCCAGACCTAAATTGGACGTCTTTAAGGGGGGAGCCCTATGTAAAATGAAAATTTTTAGCATTTTTTTTTTGCTTAAATCAATAGAAAATTTCTTCAGGAATACGATAAAAAAAGTTAGGAAGCTATCAGAGGTGTTCTTGTACGTTATTTTCAAAATAAAGTGAAGAGTTGTATTGAGCGCTTCGTTCGAACTCCGTTAAGCCGCTCCCGGTTTAGGTAGTTGGTAGGCCCATTATATTCTGATTATGTTACTAAAGTACACCAGTTGTTATCCACACCATAGCACTGCCGTTTTTGGCGTCTATAGGTATACATTTGTGTGTATAACTATTTTGAAAGAGGTGTACCCAAGACGATTAGCCGTCGCTCATTGTCAGTTCAGCAGCGTCTCGACTCGAAATACGAAAAGTAATTGAGAATGAGTCGAAAAGTGCAAAATGAAAATCCTAATTATCATCCGAATCGTCCCAAACGGCTGTCTTGATTGTTCTAAAGAGGCTCGTGCTTCTCAAAAAGAAGAAAAAACGGCTGAAATGCAATATTTTGATAAAGAGGAAGATCTGTTAGATGGCCCCGGAATCGCAGATTAGCAAAAAACTGCGTTAAGTTAAAATGAATTACGATTTTTTCACAATTTTTCTGTTACACAAACTTTAAATGCATTTTTCTCGAAACGCAAAATTTCGCACGCCGTGCAACGTAGCTCGTGAAGTAATTATTTATGAAACTTGATATATGTATATATTCTATAAACAATTGACCTCAGAATGACGAGCTCCAATTTTTTAATTTTTTATTTAAAATATTGTTATTAATAATTATTTATATCAGAAAATACGTTTTTTGCAAAACATCGCCATTTTTGCAATTTTGCAAATTTTAAAAAAAGAACCTTTTTTGCATAACCTAAAGATTCCATTTGAATTTTTTGGTTTCAAATCAAATTTGTGCACTGTACGCTGCACGACGCATTTACAGAATGCCATTTTCAAGCCGTCATTCCACCATTATTATTAACAATAAAACTTAAAAAAAAATATTTTTTGTTACACTATAAGAACAATAAATGATGCCTTAAATTTTAAATCAATCTACGCATTACATTTTTAAAAAAAAATTCTTGAAAAACAGGCCATTTACATAGGGCTCCCCCCTTAAGACATCGTGCGCTATGTGGGATGGTGCTCTAAAGTGATTGTAGCTTGGAACAGTTGAAAAGCGTCTCAGCTCGAACTGTAAAAATAAGGATCAATGGTTATCTCAAAGAAGTATGTTTAGAAACGTGTAGAAGAAGATTGCTACCGAAGGATTCGAATGAATCTAGTCATGTCATCCTCAGAAGCGTCGGGATTGCGAGGGTTAAATAGGATTCCGTTTCGGCAAACAGTCGAGGAAAAGAGCTTGCGATTTGGACGCTGCTGGAGGTTCGAATATTGCAAAGGGGCGAGCACAGTGGTGCAGTTTCAACGCGGAATGGAGTAATATTTACGGTGTCCGCGAGTGTTTATTTGCCGGTGATATCGCGGAGGGCAAGACTTCGGATAGGAATCGAATCTTCGATAGCGGTTTATTGCGAACAAGATATCCTCGGCCGTGGAGAATAGCCCGGGGATACAGGAATTCCACGGCGGACTGGTATAGGCGAGCATAAAACGCGGGGCTTCCTCGCAAAACTTCATCAGCATTGTGCCGTTTAAAATCGCGGACGGCTCCTTTCGCGGAACCAAACTTCGCCCGGTGATTCTCGCGAAATCTACCGCTATTGTTAATTTCGCGATCCGGCCACTCGTTAATTGAAGGCAAACTTCCTTTCGCGGGCAAAAACAAGTAGACAATTAAGAGAAATATCCCGAGGGAGCGTAACCGGCGCGGCGGCGTGCAGCAGCAGAGTCTTCGATACCATTTACTTGCCCCCTCCCCCCAACTTGCACCGCTTACTCAGCTTGTAAGTCTTCGCCGTCTATGGAGCCAGCTCTAATTATTAACGATCGCAATTAAGGGGTGTTTCCTGTGATAATACCTGTCGCCGGTCAGCGCTGCGTAACTTCATACGCTGATACGGCGCAGAAGCTGCAATGAGAGACAGGCAATGGCAGACAAGATTGCACCGATCCGAGTGCACCAAACTCCGAACGATGTGCCCCGTGAAATTTATGTCTTCTGCGAATGCTCTTTATGTCTTCTGCGAGTGAATCAGAATTCGAACGGAATCTCTGTTCTTCCATAGAAATCGTTTCTACAGTGCAATTGAACTTTATGAGATTTTCTTGGTCTTTTTCGAAACGTGATAGATACTAGTCTGTTCGAAAGGTTCGTAGAATCGCATGAACGACATTTGGTGGTTCAATTTGCGTCCAGGTCGATGGTGTCCCTTTCAAAGTAATGGTGGATCGCTTCGTAGCACTCCTTCCAACATACAGTAATAACGCGATCTAAGCGCGACGGAGGTCACCGATCTCAACCAGTTCGCCTACCCCTTCCGCGAGGAGCCAAAACTACTTCATTTTTCATTATTTTCTTATGGGATTTTCATCAACTTATTTGTGACATTTTTATGATTAAAATGACACTAAACACGATATAATTTCAACTGTATTTACTGATTTAATTGACTAGTATTGTTTCACCAATACGCTATTTTTTGGTGCGGCTTCGGCCGCGCGATCCGTGTTTACATGCTGTCTTTTTCTACGTTTTGCGCGATTGACACAGTTACAAAAAAAGTATCTCACCACGATCTAAGCCACACCACGAAACCGAGAATCAACTTAGATTACGACATTACTGTACTTCGTTTAGCATATCTGCTTCCCCCTCCACCGTCAGAATCCCAGCTAGCGACTCTCTGCACGATGCGAATATCAGCAGGAACTAACAGCTGTAGTGGGAGTAATGTGACGTCAGAGTGAATCGCTAGAATCGAGCCACATTGAATGGAGGGTGAAGGCATTCAGTGGAGAATACACATCGTTTGCTAAATAGCGCCGCGCCGATCAGAATAGAGTGAGAACGTAAACACTTCGCCTAGCCATCTTCTGGCGAACGGACAGTACCGATAATATGTCAATAATCAACAGTCGCGCCTTCGGCGATAACATTTCCACTGAAAACGAGCGCAAAAATACTATTCTGGGAACGAAAATCTAAGAAAACAAAGAAAGACGAGTAGACATTCTAAGACATTTCCCGTTCTAGAACCTCCGATCCAGTTTCGGTTTTATTAATTGCTATTGGAAATGGGTTATGAATAAAAGGCACACTGATACTTTAACTTGAAATAAAAGTCTTTATTTCACGGCGCGGGAGGAAGCTCTTTACTCAGAGGAATCTTCCCTAGTAGCACAAATACATTGGATAAATATCTTTTTCAAATATTGAAAAAATATTTTTTAAGCCACATTTTTTCATATAAAATAAATATTGGATCTAAATATTGTATACATGTACAAGAAATGTAAATCATATAATTAGAAGAGATAAACTTCTATTAAAAAATTCTTTTAGGTAAAAATCTAACTACTTTTTTTTAATGAAGCATATTATTAGTATATTAACGTTGCGTCCCAACACAGATTGTTTGCTAACGAATGAATATTCTCCGCTGCAACAGGACCAGGGTCTTTTCCAAATACTTTGACTGCAGTCGAATGTTTATATTTTCTAGCGACGCGAGTCTAATCTCCAGACTCTGTTTAGACAAAGCCGAGAAATAAAAATTCTAATATTTTCTTCTAATATTAAATAAAAATTTATTTTATAACGAGAAAAAAATTTCATAATACGAAAAAAATATTATCTGTATATTAGCAAAAAATATTCTGTTTCTAATATGAAATAAAGATTCATTTTATATTTAGAAAAAAATATTTTTCTCGTAACATGAAATAAATATTTCCTGCATATTTAAAAAAAAATATTTGTTTACTTAATGTAAAATAAATATTGTATGTATATTTGAATATTAAAAACAGATTGAATCTCTTTTTAATATCATATAAATGTGTATACAATATTTTGTGCTACTAGGGTTAGCTTCGACTGACTCTAAGAAGAAAACCAATTTGGAACCCCAAGTGTGGAACAGGGACCCCCATATCTCCAGACTGTTTAGGTTAGCCCCCCACAGTCCGGCTCTTGGTACAAAAAAATATGAAATATACAAAGAATGAGTCCCCTCGAAATCTCCGTTTAGAAGCGAACCTGAGAACGTTCCATCGAGACTTTGTAATCTCTACCTGAGAACGTTGATGTAGTTTTGATAAATTAACAATTGCATTATTTCGATTCCGTGAGATTTTCTAGATAAAGGGGTATACTAAAGACGTTGTCATAACCGAGTTATCTCACGCTCGTAAAACTGTACTTACAGATAAGATTATCAAGTAGTAAAAGAATCATTCTCCGAACTATTAGAAGAGACAAGTATCTCCAATAGAGATCGCTTTCGAGCAATTCGAGTAAACCAAGAGCAATTAAAAAGCAAGTACTGTTTCAAAGGGGCTATGAATTTATGATCAACTGATATGAGTCATGATCAAAGAGAAACCTGACACTATCAGTTACCCTGCGATGATATCGGATGATGTTTAATGGCTTTTGCGGGTCACTCCTCTATGCCCTTGTGCATCGACTGCGTCAATTTTCAGCGATGTCTGAACGTGTGTGCTACGAGTACTTTAATATAATCGTGATCGCGCGACTCTGCGATCCAAAATGAACTTAAAACTGATCGATCGAGAGCCACGAATTAATTAATTTTTAATGTGTTCCGTAAACATTTCTACGAATCCGCAATCAGATTTTAGAAAAGATTGTTCAACAGGATTTGCAAGAAACGCCGAAAACAATTGCAGTAAAATGCACCGATTCTATTATTTTCGGAACGGCTTTCAAACTAATTACATTTGCAGCGTTTAACCCGACTCCGGCTGCGATTCAGTTTTTATTTAAAATCACCGTGACCCATATACCAAGCCATAGCCGCGTTAACCCGTTTTTCCCGGAGGACGTGCACGGCGTGTACACACGCGAAAAGTAAGCTCAAACAAAGTTAGGTTCGTTTTTCGCCGGGAGGGGAAGAGCATCCGCGGAAGTTTTTCCGTCGTTAATTTCCTCGGAAGAATCGCGGGGGCGTGTAATTTCGGTAGTGGGTCATCGTATTCATGAAATAGCGTGGTGCACGCGCTCGCATTCGACCGTCCGCGCAGAAGCCGCGCTTCATTTTCAAGCTAAAGGCACACCGACTGAAAGGATAACGTTTATCTATCCACTTAACCGTCTTGCGGGAGGAACCTAAGCGTTTTCCAATGCATAGCTGCGAGCTAAACGAGATGTATCCTTCCAATCCCTTAACCCTATTCCGAAGGCGAAGCTGCTCGATCATCCGTTTCGCGCGAGTCCATCGATCCGGGCGACCATACGCCGAATTCAATACCGTTCAATATATGTATGTACTTTGTAGACAACTTTACAACCACTTAACCACCGTCTTTTAGCGAACAAGCAGCTACCAGTCTGCTGAGACCGGCCTGGTCACGAAAAAAAATTCCCACAAGTACAGTAATTCATCGATAATTGTCTATACCACGGGTCTGGCCAAAGACAAATATCGTGAAGGGATACTATTCTTTGACTTTTGCCGAACGTAGAACAGGACACCGAAGCTTGAGAGGCCTCGGCCGCCGAGCAGTGAAATCCGATACCGGGTCGGGTGTATCGGTGTGAATCATTACTAATCCAATGACAAAACTTCTTTATTTTTTCTTATTTTTTTATGGAACTTTCACCAATATATTCGTGGCATTTTTCTAATGAAAATTATACCAAATATGATATAATTCTGATGATATTTACTCGTGTAAGATTCGCGAATTGTCCCGGTCAAGAGAACTGACTTGTATTATAAATGGCCATATACATATCTGTATATGATTCGAATTATATCGTGTTTGGTATCATTTTAATCAGAAAAATGCCACAAATATATTGGTGAAAGTCTCGTAAAAAAATAAGTAATAATTAAAAAGTTTTTTTATTGGCATTACTTTGTGAGGACACGCGGGCCTTTGAACTATGCCGCCGACTGTGACTATCCGCGTCTCTTTCTTTCCCATACGCTGTCCTTCCTTGCATCCGAAACTTTTATTGTCCATTACACGGGTAAATATCATCGGAATTATTTCATATTTGGTATAATTTTCATTAGAAAAATGCCACGAATATATTGGTGAACGTTCCATAAAAAAATAGTAAAAAATAAAGAAGTTTTGTCATTGGATTAGTAGTGGTGTATTGGTCTTACACCGATATACCCGATCCGGTATCGGGTTACATTGCTCGGCGGCTGAGGCCTACTGAGTTTCATGGCCCCTCACGAGGTATGCCCCTCAGTGGAATGGGTAGGTGACTAGACAATTATCGTTTTGATATTTTAGACAATTATCGATGAATTACTGTATTAGAATCATATACGTATAATCATCCCTTTTGTATACACGTATTCTCATAATTAATTGCACACACGTTAACACTTTGACTGCCAAACTAGAAACCTAAAAAATTTCATCAAATCAATGTAGGTTATTTAATGAAATAAAAATTGAAAAAAATTATATGTATGACATGGAGTAGTCCTCCAACTTTCTGGAATTTTACAGATCCTAATAAAATTTGGCACGATTAATATATTAGCGTAAAAATTCATTTTAAAACTTGGACAAATAGTTCCGTCACCCACATATGGGTGACATGGCAGTCAACGTGTTAAATCAGAATTAGTTTTTTTATAAATGGACCACTTCAAACCACTTCAATCTTTCTGCCAAGTTGGACGGATTACTTTGCTAGATGACGTGTAATGAAAATTTTAAAAAATTGAATTTTTCTTGGGATTTTGAAAAACTAGTGAAACTTCCGTTTCACAATTGTTTTTATTTGAACATGAAACGAAAATTTAAGAAAATCTTCATATTGGTTGTAGATATGTAGATTTGTGGTGAGATGACAAGAAGGTTCCTGGCAGCAGTGTCGCGATGAGGGGAGGGAGCACAAATCGAGGGGAAAAGTTACCCCCTCTCTGTGCCAGTGCCGCACACATGCATGACAGAGACGAAACGCGTCACGTGACCGGGCCATGGTGGAAGCGTGGGGAATAGCATCGTAGAAGGAGAAGGTAGAGTGGGGACACAAGTCTTGCTCGGGGATCTTCTTGTCATCACAGTATATGTACCTATATGCTGAAAATTTCATTGGAATTGATTAACTGGTTTATGAGTTATGAACTATTAAAGATGGTGAAATTTGCAGTTTTATACGATTTTGATCAATCCCAATAAAATTTTCCTAGCGTAGTTATTTTTTAATTTTATTTTGTTATCATAATTCTACGTGTCTTTACCTCAGCAAACATATTGTCTAATTATGGACATCGATTAAATTAGCGATATACCGATTTCCTTAACGAAACTGAGCCACCGCTTCTTCATTCGCTCTTACACGCGAAGCCACTTTGCAATAACATTTTTTCGGCTAAATGAAACGAACGGGGACAGAAAATTCGCTCGTGTAGAAAGAAAAATATGAAGAATCGTCAACTAGAAACGCGGGCCAGTATTTTTCTTCCTCATTTTTATGCAGATCGATACGAGGTTATGGGGCATGTCGTGAAAGTTAATCGTTCGAAATTTAACTTGAATTTATCTTTTTCCGGGCTCGAAATAACGTCGATGGTAATTCTCCGAATGAATTGACAATCTCCAAATATCGGTCATCCTGGCATACCATTCGACTCGATTCGGAATCAAATTCGTCGCCTGATCCTTTCTTCACGGTATAATTTTCGTTTGAGCTGCTCCGTCGTTCACCGGAAATGGCTCTGCTGAACGGAAACTGGAACGAATGGATGCCGTAGCGGACATTATACTCTCTTTTCTGGCCTCATCTCATCTAATGATCTGTTGGTTCGCGAAAGGGAAAGAAAACAAAGGGAAACTCGCCGGCTAAATGAAACGTAATATCGATAATGCGACTGACTTTCACGGTCTTCATTTTATCGACACTGTTCGACACAGTTCGGAGTAACTGTTGAGACGTACTGAGCGTGTAGCCGTGTTTCAATTTGGCTTTACGCTCGGTTCGATTTTAAATGTTGTCGTTCTTGAGAGTCCTTTCAGTATTTCCTTGATGAGTTTATTAGTTTGTGATTCGGGTACGGCTGGAAGGTTTCACCTGACACTCTTAGAAAAATCGACCTTGCGTTCCGAAGAATGCGAGGAACTAAACGTTTATATCTGGCGTTTCTGTAATTTTGTCTATGGGCGTTGACCTCATTAACCCTTCCGCTACGGTGCACAGTGGGCCGGATGGGGATAAGGTGTGACTTCATACCCAAAAACGAACTTCCTCGTATTGATATCTAATCAATGAACATTGCTTCCTAAATGTCCGTGGACCTCGGAAATGAAGAAATTAGTATAATTTAATAAATATTGTAGTTGTAATAAACGTTGAAAGTTGGACATTTTAAGAAGAGTATTTTTCACGAGAAAAATTGTTTCTCTTTCATGGGATGCCCTGATGTTCCTATTTAATATTTTCTCTCGCTTTCTTTTTAATTAAAGAGCAGATTTTTGCGATAAGGAATCGTATGTTACATTATTAATTAATCTGCATAATATGTCAAAACTCAATGCTGAACTAAATGGAAAAAATTTTAAAAATTCTTTATAATCGGTAAGGGGTATCTTCCAAGTCCTAAAAAATCCCGCTTTCTAACAAATTGGAATATTTGCCGTTCACCTTCTTCTAAATAACTCTTCTTCTCAAACCACTGTTCAGCCTATTATTGTTTGAAGTTACTAAACAAATTAAGGAATTAGATCCAGAAGCCCTAGAATTAATAATTAAATAATGATACATATAAATTAATACTGATAATACTAATAATAATTATACCACTAATGGCGATAATAATAATAATAGTAATAATTAATCTGACATTAGTACATTGTCCAGTCTAAGTTTCGCGTCCATACCTTTTACGAATTAAAAGTTACGAGGCTGTGTCACACTTTACCCCAATCCGGCCCACTGTGCGGCGGTTCGGTCGGCTGTGCGGGCCGCCCGATACATATTCGAGTTCGGGTCGGGCCACAGACAATCGGGCGGGCTCGAGTCGGGTGCTTGTTACACGATACCCGAGATTCAACTCTGCGTTCTTATCTACTCGCTTGTCCGAACTTATCCGATTCTTTCCGAACCCGCCCGACGAAATCGAGTCACGGGCCGCCCGACTGTCCGCGGTCCGATTGGACGATTCGGGCGCCCACTACATGATATGGCCCGCAAATCCCTAGTATGTACATGCATATTGCACGTGGACAGTTTACCTTTTCTTTAAAACAATATATTCATAATTTTATAAAGAGTCTGATTAACAATTGAAAACAATTTTTTAAATAAAATATAAACTTTAAAAAAACACATCATACATGCCGGATATATCCGGCGTTCGGCACCTTATTAATGGACCTTCGAAGGAAGGTCAGTCGCAACTTACAGTTTCAGTCAATCAAGTCAATTTTAACCGTTGTTTAGTCCTTTTAACAAAGTTATTGTTGTCCGAAAATTCGACTATTCCCTTATTTCTGATATATTACTCTTAAATCTGAGAAGTATTATAACACCCTGTTGAGTAAATATCGGAAGACGGCTGAACTTTCGCTCAGGGGACCAAAAATTTTCAACTTTTTCGAATGTAATATTATACAATTCGACAAAAAAAAATGATAAAACTTTAAATTCTAATGCGCGGAATCCAAGTTTCAGTGAACGGAGTTCACTCAGTAAAAGTCATACACGAGTAAAGTAGCTCGACTTCAAGCGCGTTTGAGAGGTTAGAACGCTGCCATATTGATTTCCACACATAAGAGCGTGTATGCTGTAATGAGTGGCTCCTTGGGTTAGGTCTGGGTTAGATCTTTGATTCCGCGCAATAGAATTTAAAGTTTTATCATGTTTTCGTCGAATTGTGTAATATTACATTCAGAAAAGTTACAAATTTTTGGTCCCCTGAGCGAAAGTTTAACGCGGAAGACTATTAGATTCAAGTATCAAGTCTCGAACCCGGAAAATCTGGTTCGACCGAGTTATGAGAGAACTACTTCTTAACCTTGAGTAATTAAGAACAATGGAATGATCGAGAACAGTGAACATTAAATTGCTTAAATAAAGCAACGCCACACTATCCAATTACAATACGCGTACGTAAAGCTGAAACAACTCTTTCACGAACGTAATGAACGACACGCTACCGACCAGCGAATACACGAGAAGTGAAATGGCGGGTTCCAATTAAAAATGGAAAGAATGGGTACTTCGGAGACAATGACATTGCAACGAAATTATTTATGTACGGGCAGAAAAGCCGAAATTACTTCCCCGTCGGCGCAATATTTCACCGGCATCGATTGGTGGGAGTTATTCCGCGGCCGCGATGTCGAGGATGCGCGTGCGGAATTTATTCGGAAAGTTTCAAGGCGTACGATAAATTTGTTATCATTAAACATAGAGTGGATTCGGTGTACCTATCCGGTATCCTATTCCCTGGTCTATCTGAATGCGCTGCGTGCGTGCTATTTACCGGGCAGTGGGGGTGGGGGGATACTAGCACGTGTATTGTGCGCTACCGCGAACTCATTCAGAGGTAAATCACAGAGCCAGATGGTTCTTCGCGAAAATCGGGGAAGCTACGAAATCGCGGATACATCGCCGCTTTACAATTTGAGACAATAGGGCAACGGTTCGCCGTACGAGTTCACGCACTCTCTCCCTCCGGCTGTTTCCCATTTTCAGCGTTGATCGTTCCACCGTGGCAAACCTTGCGGCTAGAACCTCTCCAAGATTTTTGAATACTCCTCGTGATTAGCATACAACCTCCTCCCGCCATTTTCCACTCTCTTTTCTGTCTCATTTACGTCCCGCAGTTCTTTTACTTGCAAACTGTAACCTTCTTCCCTTTTATTTCTCCAAACGCTCCTCCAATTTATTCCTGTTGCGTCTGTCAGAACTTTAGACTTTTGCAGGATAAATTGAAGAAATATTGAATAACCTTAACAAGAGCACACATTTTATAAATCACATATCACTAATTTGTTCTTTCTTGTCGTACTTATTTGACACGAAAAAGAACACGCTAAACATATGCTAAAATTCATTTAAAATAAGTGTAAAAATGAAATTTGTTGAAAAAAATGTCGCATATAATTAAAACCGCGTTGTCCGAGGGAGCACCGTATATTCAACAGTATCGTACCCCTTTGTGTTTCGTTTGATGTACTTTTGAGTCCCCAGCGCGTACGCGTCGTTCCGCGATTCTTTGTGCCCCGTCGGGCTCCAGTTCCCTCTGTTTAAGCGATTCCCGTGTTCCACAGATCACGTTACAATTCCTCTATTTATTCCTGATTTCCTTTGTTCCGCGAGGACGTAGGGTCGTCGCGAGGTTTTCGCCGTTCCTTTTACCGCTTGTTGTTTCACCCCCGCTCTTCAACCCTTCTTAGCTCGCTCCTTATGATCCCCGTGCCCCATCAGCTCGTCGAGACCGTGCTTCCGTATTCCATCATGCCCTTTGACTTTCTTCGAGTTCGCGAACGTCATCCACCCTAACACACTTCTATCCGGCCATCATTTCCCTTCGTTCCTCCTTTAGTCGCATTCACGGTCCTACTTCTCCTTCCCTCTCGGTTCTTCCCTTATCTATCCGTTCAACTATCTTCCTCCCTTTCCGCCTTTGAAGCCGTCTCCGCGAGCGAAAGACAAACACGACGAGGAACACCCGGGATGAAGATCGAACGAAGGTTCTGGGAATTACGTCTCGCTGCAAACATCCTGTACACAGGAAACGGGGGCCACGGGGGTCGCAAACGCGCTTTTCTCCGCTTTCTGGTTCCATTATCAACGTGGAAGGGGATGAGACAAAAAGCCTACCCGTACAGACACGGAACGATTCAGTATCAGCACAATAATATCGGGGTGTCAGGAAGTACGTGCCGATCTTGGAAAATTCGAAGGCAGCGCATTTCAATTTCGATATACAGTAATTCATCCATAACTGTCTATACCACGGGTCTGGCCAAAGACAATTATCGTGAAGGGATATACTATTCTTTGACTTTTGCCGAACGTAGAACAGGACACCGAAGCTCGAGAAGCCTCGACCGCCGAGCAGTGAAATCCGACACCGGGTCGGGTGTATCGGTGTGAATCATTACTAATCCAATGACAAAACTTCTTTATTTTTTATTATTTTTTATGGAACTTTCACCAATATATTCGTGGCATTTTTATAATGAAAATGATACCAAATATGATATAATTCCGATGATATTTACCCGTATAAGATTCGCGAATTGTCCCGGTCAAGAGAACTGACTTGAATTATAAATGACCATATACATACCTGTATATGATCCGAATTCTGTCGTGTTTGGTATCATTTTAATCAGAAAAATACCACAAATATATTGGTGAAAATTTCATAAGAAAATAATGAAAAGTAAGGAAGTTTTGTCATTGGATTAGTAGTGGTCTCTTGGTCTCACACCGATATACCCGATCCGGTATCGGGTTACATTGCTCGGCGGCCGAGGCCTACTGAGTTTCACGGCCCCTCACGGGGTATGCCCCTTAGTGGGACGGGTAGGCGACTAGACAGTTATCGTTTAGACATTTTAGACAGTTATGGATGAATTACTGTACAATCTCATTAATGTCTGACAGAGCAAGTAGAATTTCGAAGTAGAGATACCGAATCGAAATAATGATACAGCCCTATGAACGCGTGGACATTAAATTAAAAATGCTATGAATTTAAAAAATTGCCTCGGCTGCAATTTCAAGTGAATCGGTCGAACGGTTACGGACAAAAAGGAAGATCATGAACTAATCGCGCAGAGAGCAAGTTAATGAAATCGTGTCCACAAGGTGGAGCGGTTTGCCGGCAGACAAATGGTCTGTCCGGAGATGTTTATGCTGCACCGTCATCGAGCTCCGTGGACAAGCTGCACGGATCGCCGTTGCAGCGCATGAACGGACTCGCGTGAAAGCTATCCGCTTAGTCTCAACGCTCGGGACGGTCAAACACGCTGAGAGCTTTTTGCCGTGGGCTTATTAATAGCCGCGATTTTTCACGCTTTTTCCCTGTCTCGTTTCTTCCCGGCCGGCCACTTTGCTACTTTCTCGGCCCGAGAGCCGCGACACGCGCTAAAATATGTCAGGACCCGGCGCAGCTGAACCCCGCGCACACTCGGTGCGCATTAATAGGGGATGCCGGGGGCCAAGTGCATTAAATGGGTCAGCGTTATTCCTTTCCACAACTTTTTCCGCGGGAACGATTTCGCCCCGTGGAGAATTAATTAAACGAGAAGCACTTGGCCGGATACGGTTTTCCCTAAAGCCGTAGCTTCCTTCGGGGTCTCCGGCTGGTGAAAGTTATTCGGTGCTGAGAGGACGCAATGTTTTCTTCTAGATAGATTCTACAGAATCGCCGTTCCGACCTGTAACACCCGCGCGTGGCACCCGAACCCGAGGTCGGCGGGGTCGCATGTGTTCCACCGGTTACCACAACTTTACATGCCCGTATACACCGATACGTACGATCGTTTTCGCGCGGCGTTCGTAAAACCTGCCAATTTCCGGTCAGACGGTCCCGCCTGCCTCGCTCGCAGAAAAATATCGCGCGTATTCAGCATCTTTCTAGGGTGGTTAACCACCTTCTCTCGCCACGTATTACGAGCGCAAGGAGCCTAGCCGTCGCCGACGGAACGTGAAAAGCCACGAAAAAAAGAAGAAAAAAAGAGGAACGGGAGGCTGGCGACGAAAAGGGCTCGTTCAGCAAGGGTGAACACTCTTTTCGATCCCCATTATTCATTGACCTCTCGCTTTCGTGGCTCTCGCTCGCCGAAGAGCACCCTCGCGCCTCCTATGGACACTCGAACTCGTCGCCTGAACTCGCTTAATTGACATTCTTCGTGTCACCCTCCGCCGACGACACTCGCCATTATTTCTGATATCTCTCTCTCTCTCTCTCTCTCTCTCTCTCTCTGTCTCTCTCCTCTCGCCCTGTTTCTTTGTCTGTCTGCTGTACCGCCGCGGCGCGATGAACATTTCCACTCTCGAGAGCAGGACAGAAAGTAACGAAAGCACGAGACCGGAACACTCAGACGATTTTCGAGGGAGAGCATAATAGCCGCGGATTTCGAAACAGCCTGTTTTCATTCTCCGCTCGAGCCGGACCCTTTCGAACCCATGGCTGACGCGGGCACGTGTGGAGCTCGGTTTTTTTTATTGAAGAGTTCGCGAGATTTTCGGGACAAAAGGGGTGAACCGTGTCGCACCCCCGACGAGGCTCGTACTGTAATTCGCAGACAAATTTTCGCACGCACGAGCGCACTGCTTTCAACGTTTACCTGACAATTAGTAGAGACAATTTTTATTTTACATAAAAATCTGTCTATTAATGACTATTAACACGAAAGCTTGCTTATTGAAGGAAATTGGAATTTCGAACGCTTCTGTACTAGTTCTCTTCGAGGAAGAAGTCATTTGACAATTTGAATCAATTCATACAGAAAAATGGCTCGTTCAGTCAGCTATGAACATCAATGGAAGCAGTCCGGGGTTGTCCAGTGGAGTTTACAAGGTGAATAGAATCTGCCAGCAGTCACTTGATATCGTGTAGGTTGGGTAAGCTCTTGGAAATGTTGGGACAAGGATTGACTATTAAGGGTTGATAGAACACGGTTGCAGGGAGGAAATATTGCGTAGATAACATGTGTGTGCGCGTGGCTGCTTTATCCATTAGATACTTAAGCACTCTGGGTTCAGTGCTTATGGCATATCAAAATTTTGGAGGCTACGAAAACAGGTCGACGAGTGATTCAGAGAATTATGCATGCTCCGAGTAACAAACTGCCTGAAGCGTATGAAAATGCATCGCTGGTATCAATATTGTCAAAACATATTCTTTGCTAATATCAAGGAGATGCAAAGATATTGAGAATCTAATTTTTACTGTGATACAATCGAGAAGCTTGTAATTCGTTGAAAGAATCTGTTGACTGTAATGGCGTTTACGAGGAAAGGTATGTTTGTTTAACATTAAAAATCGGACGTTCCACATGCGACAGTCTAATAAGAAGAAGAATTCGACGGGGAACCACTAATGGCGAGAGGTTCGAGATATCTCGGACAGGCGTCATTGAAGTTGTCACGAGCGCCGACGCGATATCCGACACACGTTCAATTAACGAAGATTCAGGGAAGTTCGACTACAGGAAGCCGTCCGATCATAAATTTCAACCGACTGGCCCGAAGTGGGTGCTCGAAACTGTATCTGCCAGGCACTCGGGCGTCCTATGCACGCCGGTAAGCAACTTTCAAGCCTACTTCGGCTGTCGCATCGAGTGTCTGAAGCGCGCCATCGGAATAAGGGCACTGAAACACCCTGCGAAAAAGCAGCGACCATTGAAACTTCAGGTTCTTCGCGAGTCTTCCCGGTCTTCTTCGCGAGAAATTTAAATGAATCGCGCGGCGGGTCCCTCTTTATTCCCTTTTTCGCCTCGCGCCGTTCAATATCTGGCCTCGAAGTCATCTTTGGAGCCGGTAACGAGAGAACTTTCCTGTTCACGGATATTGTTAAAATGTGTGCCTGGACGAAAATATCGTCTACATCGAGTCTTGTTAGCTATCAGATCGGAAGCTTCCACTGTGAGCTGGGTCAAACGTAACTTCAGTCAATTATACTAGTATTTTGTAGGAGAGGAAGAGAGAGAAGGAGGCTCACAGACCCTTCTACCCGAGGGCCATGGAAATTGCTCATGGTCACCAGGCGGAGAGGACTGTGGGTTTTTCCAGACGTAAGGACCTGAGTTGGCTATGAAGCAAACGGCTGGCTGGTAATTACCAATGGCACAATGGCCAACGGTTTCTTAGCGGCTCAGGTCAAAAAATGGGCAAGGGGACTCTTTCGAAAAAAGAGTCAGTGTCAAGCGCGACGTGAAGAGTGTCACATCGGACAACAGACAACATTTGTAATTGCAATAGTTTCAAGTAAAGAATTTTAGAAAAATTCACCAACTGATCATCCTTCCAGTGAATCTTTACTCGCCCTAACAATTTAATACTTCTATTGTTAGAAATATTTATTGTAATTAAACTGTGGGTATTTATGCATTCGAGACATTCGATAAATTTTTAAAATAAATCGGAAGCAATTAACAAAGTACCCGGGTACTGACATAATGATTAAATTGCGCATAGTCACCAGAAAACTACAAGTTTTGAAGACAGATTTGAACACACTGTAATTAAGAAAAATGTTATATCGTCTCGTCACAGCTTCAATATGTATAAAAAATAACCCAAACCTGCATTGAAACTTTTTAAATTGTATGATTCAATCTTCTTGGAAACTGCTGTCATAATACTTTCGATCCTTAATCTTTCCCGCTGGACGTAGATAAAAAAATTTGCGAGAAACGCTTTGACACGAACAATGATTCTACGATTCTGAGATTACAAACACGTCACGCGCAACGGCTAAAAAATATATTGTCATTAAATCCCATGTAAAACTGCTGGATTTACAGTGAATAAACAGTTCTTTCACCCGGGAACATATTTTAAGCAGATTCGTCTCCCGGAACAGTCTTCCGGCCATTTTTTGCTTTTAACGAGCGCGAATGAAATGTCTCGCGAAAAATCCTACCGCCACGGTTTTATGAAACATTGCACTCTCGCTGCGTTCTTGATTAAGAAAATATTTAGATGCACAATATTTAGATTGTATGAATAATTTACATTTATTTATTTATTTTATTTTATTTTCGACATTGGAATTGCCAAAATCGTGACCAGACGGTGGATTCTTATGCAAAATAAAAATTTTCTACCGCAATTAAAAAGAAACTAGAGTAAAATAGAAATGTGTTTTCCGTCTGTTTCCCTTGTATGTAACAAATGCATAAAATTCGTAGTCTAAATGCTGATCAATAAAGTTAGTCATTAACAATTGAACGAACCCGTGCGCTGATAACATTAATACAGTTTTTATTGAACAATAAAAATTAGCAAAAATTTTTCTCAGTACATATCTGGTGTAAACGTGCAGAATTTTCTACTTCGATTCCCAATATAATGAGAATAACAAATAACAACGTATAAATCTTCGTCGCACGCTAAACAATCTCATTATGTGTTTAAAAAACCAGCCGCTAAGACTGTCTTTTCAGTTCACGAACAAATATATCAAATTTTAAATTGTATACAATTTACCAATATGTATAATTAAAATTTCAAATGAAAATTTTGAAAACAACCAAAACCGAATTTCGCAAAATCAACTGCATCGTTGATTTGTCTGAACGTTCTGAGATTTACCGCGACAAAATGGTGTCGACGACAGAGGAGAACAGGCTTGCTCGTGGCGAAAATGCACGCGGTCGTAAATTGTGAGCGGAATTATGAAAAAAGGGACGCGGCGAACCGTTGTGCCGGAACGAGTTAGGTCAACGTTGCAGCGGAAGTGCAAAGGTCTCGTGTGCGCGTGTGCGCATACAGTCTCTGATACTTCCGATTGATAAACTAGAGTTCCGCAGCGTTTCGACCAACGTCGCGCGGCGCGTCGAGTCGCGGGAGTTCGGCGGCCGATTTTGACACAGTCTCGTTAGTGCAATTAAGGGAAACCGTGTTTTTCTTCGCAACGCGCTCGGTTAATTACCGTCGGACGTTTATGGAAGACCGCTTCGCTCAAGTTTGCAACAATAATTGGGTTAACTCGCACGAAGAGCCGAGAGTAACCCGCACGATAATTAATTATCGGTTCAACGAGTCCGGCCACGTCCTCTGTCTATTTCTTTCGCGATTTTTATTTTTATCGGTTTTCATCACGGCCGGTTCGTTAAAAGTCGAGTGCTGTCCGTCGCCCCAGCCCCCGTCAACGGCCGACCCCACGGTTCCGATATCAAATATCGTTCTGGATCATTATTTCATCGGGCCGAGATTAATTCCGGGCCACTGGAAGAACCCGTATATATTTGCATTGCAAAGTTAGCGCCGCCGTCCCATCCGAAATGTAATTTAAATGAAATCTCGTAACGTCCCCTCCCCCGACATCGTGAAAATTCTATTAGTACTAAATTAATGTAATTTCGACTCCGTCGGCACCGGCCTGCCTCTTAAACCGCGATTACATCTTTCTTCGTTCTTTTTATTAAAGTCGTTTTTAATACGGTCGCTTTTCCGAATCGGGGAACCGGTTTTCCACCGCGAACTCTCCCGGTTGTACACTTCTATCGACTCCTGTTCTTGGGAACGCGTTTCCGCTCCGTTAATTGATTCTGGCTCGAAAATAACGAAATCGGCGCTGTTGAAATAATTTAATTGAATTCTAAATTTAGAAACGCTTGCGCGGCTATCATTAGTCGCTCGGGACTTCAAATTACATTTCTTCTGTTAATATTCGAGCACCGAACGGATTAAAATGATTCCTTTCAGACTTTTTATGTCATAATTATTGAAGCAGTGACATTATTCAATTAATTCAGCTTCAGACGCGCGCATTAATACACATATAGGGCGATGTTATTTCTATGCTGTTATTATTATTATAAGAAACGAGGAATGACATCGCCAGCTCGGGGTTCATCTAAGAACGTTTCACGAATTCAATTTCGCGAGATTGTTGATCTGCCGGATCCGGATATGTATTCTTGTTCCAGCGTCGGTTTCGTCAGGGGATCGAAGTCGCAAACGTGGAGCGTCTCGAGAGTAACTCAGCCGGCGGGGAGTCTTTTTTCTGATTAAAGTAGATACGCACGATAACGCTGTCTCGGATTTATCTTCTTACCTCGGCGAACCGTTCGATCGCATTCTATTACACGATTGCGCGCACGTAGATACACACGCGTCGCGGTCGCGTGTGCAACCTGCATGCAGACGCAAGGGACGCTCGTCGCGGATGCGCTCGCGTCGCGAGATTCTGACAGGAGATACCGGCTTCGATTCGCGAAACTTTATCCGAGACGTAGACGCGCGGCTAAACAAACGCTGAATAAGTTTACCGGAGAAGTCTAGCGGTACCAACAGCGGATAACCGCGCGCCGTAACTTTTACGATCGGGACGAGACCGCGAGAAATTCGCTGGCAGGTTTATGCGGAACGCCCGCTTGCGTAACGCGACGCGCCTCCACCGACAACCAAGTTTTAATGGCGAAGAGGCAAACTGTTTGCAGAACGACACCGCAGCTACCTACATACCGGCCAGATATCCTCCCTAATCTGACGGAGCTTCATGCGCAATCAACTAAACAATAAATTGAATTAACGAGCTATTCTACTTTTCATTAGCAAAGTATCGATTTTTCTTTTCTCGCAGTTTCTTCGACCACCAGAATATGCGCGCAGACCTATTTCTTCGGATTCGTCCAATTAACGCAGTTTGGTAGGTCTCTAGGGAATTTAGGACTAGAGCCTCCAATAAATGAGCAAAGAGAGAAACTTTTATAAAATGGTTAACACAATTACATCAGAAATAAATCTTAAGAACTCGCTTCTTTGATCCTTCTAATTAGATTGAAGATTATTGATTAAACATTTGCTATTCTGTTAATGACAAAATAATAACGCTCAAAACATTTTAAACATTATAACAACTTCACATTGGCGAGTGTCGCCACAGTCGCCACACAGTTGCTGGTGTTTGAAGAATGCAATTGTGCATTTTTCTAAAAATAGTCTTCGAAGTAACAACTTTCAGGTTTGTATTCAGCGTAACAAAATAAAATTTGTCGACTAGTGTAACTGATCGTTGTCCGCGAGTTTAAATCTACCAAAATGGTAGTGGTCAATGTAATCGTACATCTTCCATGAAAAATAACAGTTCCTTTTGATAGTCAGATAAATCACAAACGCGGAAGCACGATAAATTATGGTAATTTGGATTTTTATAGATTCATATAATCCGACGCTTCTGTATATTCTAATGATATTGACGGTTAGTGCGCTTGTATGCCATAAAAGCTTCAGCTTCGTGTATGAAGATACACCGTTCATAGCTCTCCTATAAATTTTTAGAATTAAATTTATAAGCAGCCTCGTTAAAATGTGCTGAATCCCGTCCATTCTCATTACTAGTTAGCGGATCTTCGCGCAAATATCGCTTTTCTATATGTAATGATATACCAGCTTAATTTTTCCATAATATGTAGTGAAATGAAACAGCCTTTTCAATATTACGACTCGCATGAAAATTTACATATTATATTATGTAAGTTATACGTAATAGCACCATAACAAATTTGCGTCCAACATAATTACCATATAAAATTAAATATTGTACGTTTACACGTTAAGGGTGGTAACATTAAAAATGCATTCATAATAAATACAATCAAATTATTGTTATTATACTGTTTTGCATGATTATATAGGGTGTCTCAAAACTCCTACATGAGGAGATTTGAAGCGATATTTTCCTTTTGCAAAATGTCCGCCGGGGCTTCGTTTAGGAGTTATTAACGAAGAACACGGACCAGTCAGCGCGCAACTACAATAGTGAACGGATTCCGGCTCGGCAACAGGTCCCGCTGAGCGTCTCGTTGCCGTTGGACGAGTTAGAGTCCGTCCGCTATAGTCGCGCTCTCATTGGTCCGTGTTTTTTGTTAATAACTCCTGAACGAAGCTTTGGTAGACATTTTGTATGGGGATTTTATATTTAATTTCACAACGTTTTTAGGTTTAAGGAATTTATTTCCTGATCGAACTGGCGTACAAAATTTACCGGAAGTCGAACGACTCTCGGCTGAGGACTGACCTCGAGTCTTCGTCGTCCCGTCTACTTATCCTATGTCCTCTGTCCTTTTCTTTCTAATGGAAGGTAGAAAAATCTCTTCCAAATAACGCTGGCTTCCTCCAGACCTTACGCACGTGGGGCTTTTTCCGATCGCGGACGACCGCTGCCCTCTCGTCGAAGATCCTTCGGCGCTCCACGATTTATGGTATCCGTATGTCGCTATTGAGACTGCGAATAACGAAAACTAAATTCATACTAGGTTCTGAAACTAGTGTCCAACTGTTTTGCAGACTTAGGACTTGGACTTTCCTCGACTGGTCCCTACATTTTGCAAAAGCAAAATGTCGCTTCACATGACCTCAGACACCGCCCATTTCGGGGTGTTGAAGAAGTTTTGTAACACCCTGTATACTGTAACACTGCAGTATTTGTACAGTTGGTAACACTACATTAAAAGTAAATATAGATAACAATATGGAAAGCTCAAACAACATTAAGAAAAAAAAAGATGCATGATTTTAAATAAAGAACAATTTTCATGTACGAAGAAAAATAAATTCCAGTAACCCTGACAAGTGACACGTATCAAAAAGTGCAATTCCAGTGATCACATCAGAATAACTTCAAACAAGTGATACAAACAATGGAGTGCCATTCCAAAGCTCGTAATACAATAATTCTGACAGATGGTGTACATGTGCATACGAAGCGCAGCAATTCAGGTGACCATTAAAAAATAATTGAGACAAATTGTGCAATTCCGGCGATCATGTAAAAATAATTGATACATGTGGTACGTACCACGTGCATCCGCAACAAAATAATTCAACCGCTGGCAGCTTCGTGATTCAAAAAATTCCCAAGTGGCTCCTGTTTCTCGTAACAGACGCAGACAATTTTTATTTTTTACAACGATCCACAGTCTACTAATTAACATCCACCGCGCGCAAAACGACCAGCCCTCGTATTCTCACAGCCGAATATCCAAGCAAAAAAACAAAACTCTACCAGTATCGAAGATTAAACCTGTTCCAGCAAAAATCTCGGCGCAGTCGATAGAGGAAACTCGGGTTGGGGATCGTTAAGGTAAATCGAATTCTCTAACGGCGTGTTAAACGCTAACAGGTGATGGGTCGATTACCGATGCACCCTTTTCTATCTCTCGGTGCCGTCGTGTCTTGTTGGTGCTGTCTGGCAAATCTCTGGAATCGCCGAGCCTTCTTACCCTCTAATATTGTCAGACTGGAAATGAGGAAGAAAATCGCATCCTCCCGAAGATTGAAAAGTAAAATGAGGAGAGATAGTCTGCCGTGTCTCGGACGGTGAAAGCGAGAGGCGGCTATATACATATAGCGGGGGTGTAGGTTTAAGGGTGTCGACCCTTCGCGAACGAGAAAGAAATGGTCGACAGAGAATATAAGAATGTGTGTATGTGTGCGCGAACGGATGGTAGGGGCGGAACAGTGTGAGAACGGGGCGAGAGAAGATAGTTGGCGAGCGGAGAGTAGATGGAGAATCAAGGACGGGACAAGGTGAGGCATTTCTCGGCGGGGATCGTCATTGGGGGCTCTTGGGGGATTTCTTTGCTCTCCGCGTCTGGATTAAAGGAAGAGCCGCCGCGCCGCACGCCGCCATCCTGTCTCGATTGTATATGTGTCGCGAGAACGCTGGAATTTCGTTACAATGGAAAGAGCAAAGGAGTATACCAATCTCGGGAAGAGGTTCGCCGGCCGCGCCGCGCCGCTCCGGGGTTGGGAATAAATAGAGCCCGCCCCGGAATGGAGGCGGCCCCGTCACTTCGGGGGGGATCTCGTAACGAGTTTTTTCGTGCCGGAAAATCAGGGGGTCCGATCCGGCTGGTTCCCAATACAGCGCATTTCAACTTCGAACGGAATTTATTAAGCCGAGCCCCGATCCTCCATCCGGCTCCGCACGGCTAACTCCGACTTAGCGAACGGAAACGCCGCGAGAACTTGCCGTATCGATTTATGCGGGTTCTGGATCCGCTGCTATCCCGTTGTCCGGAAGACCGCGGTCTATCAACTCCGGGGTCTATTAACATTTAGCGGACGGAAGATTATAGTTCGGCAAACCTGCTGGATCGTGACGTGTTATTCTACGCTGCGCTGATCTAGAAAAGCGCGAGGTAAGATGCAAACCGGAAGTTCGAGTGTCCCGTCGCTGTCATGTTAGTTTTCCGTGTTCCGTGTTGTTGGGAGGGTTCAATGTATTCGCAGATTTTTCTTTCTGTCGATGTCCACAGACATTTATTGCAGGGCGATCTGTCTAGCGAATGAACCAATTAATGAACGTTAATATCTAATGAGCGAATCGAGGTATGACACTAATCACACGATTACAATGTTCACTTTAAAAATGATTAGAGGAAATAGGAAATATTCTATTTTGCACAAAAATTCACAGTCTGATCGTAACACTTTCTAACCTAAGAACATTCAAGTTGTCGACCGAGCGAAAGCGTCTGTACCGTAGCAGCAATTAGCAAATCGTTCCTAAGCCTCTCGCAGTCTCGCAGTCTTTCGGAGAGAAGATTCGGTGGCTGTTTCACCACCGCGTTGCAATCTGGGAAATTCGTTGCGAGTGCACCCTGCTCGTTTTATTCAAGAGACCGACTTATCGCGAGGCTGCGCACCGGGTCCCGTGCATCCTCGCTAGGAGCAGTGAGAACTACATACAAGCATCGACGCACGATTGTATGGTTACTTATCGTAAGGTGATTATATCCTGCGAAGCTAAGCCGGCTATTTAGTCGCTTCGGGATCCTCTCGAGACCCAACTGAGAGATCGCGTTAAATGTTCAACACTTTTAGCAAAATACTCGTAAGTTCCTGCACAGATTGTGCGCGTCTTTCTCCTTTAACTAATCGCGATTATAACCCTCTTATCTACACCCCTGAAGAAAAGGATACATCCGGAATATTTCAACTGCCATAAATGGTTTGGATCTTACATACGTTTTAGCAACATGATATTTACTGTGATGAGATGACAAGAAGGTCCCTGAGGCAAGACTCGTGTCCCCACTCTATCTTCCCCCTCTACGACGTTATTATTCCCTACGCTTCCGCTGCGACTCGGTCACGAATTTCGTCTCTGTTGTGTTCAATACTGGCAGAGAGAGGGTACTTTTCCCCTCAATTCGTGCTCTCTCTCATCTGCTGGCAAGGACCTTCTTGTCATCTCACCCCGATAGATGCGACTGTTGACTATTAATCGAGGCAACACGTGAAATAGAATCGGATTGGGCCCCGTCAAGTTCGGATAACCGAGGTTTCATTGTATTCATAAAATGGCCGAACGTGTCCCATGCAAATGATAAATTCTCTGTTCAAAATATGAATATTCCATAGCGAGATATAAATATTCTAAACAAGAAATTTTTCCACATTAAATCCTGATAACGAATTTTCCCGCTCCACATAAAATAGCAAAAGATTGATACCGCGGCACGAGTGCTTGATCACCCAATGCGTCCAATCAATCGCAAGACAATGTCGCTCAAAACGTCCACGTACCGAATAAATAACTCGGCCGGACAGTTTCGGATCGAGCTGCCATAATACACGTCCGAGGGTATATAATTTATATGCAAACTCACCTCGAGGACGTGCTCTGCCTGGTTCTCTCGGTCGAGCTTCCTGCCGCTGGTTGTGATCAGACCTGGAACAGAATCGCGTCGAAAAAATTAGTCGGGACTTCATAAATCCTGATTGAACGATGTTTCAATCAAGCGTTCCCCGGGCTGAGGTTCGATCGGATGGGGTTCACTTCGGAGAGACACCACGGCAATTCGTGAAACGACGAAAGAAAAAAAGGCTCAATTAGCGGGACAAAGATTAGCCGGATGGAACGAGCGCGGACGAGATGATAGCGTTCAGAATTCGCAGGGACGGCGATCGAATACTCGAACTTTCCTCTCCCGGTTGCCGGCGCTGCGACTCGTTCGTGCTTTCTGTCCCTCTTCTATTTCGTTTCTCTGCGGAATCTACATGGTGCGTTCAAAAAATTTCTAGATTTTTTTAGACATACTAGTAGCCAGTGGCGTAACTACAATACCGCAGGACCTCGCAAGGGGGGGAGAAGATAAAACGTAATCGGAGGAAGCCCACAATTTTTGTATTTATTATCTTGTAATTTTACTACAATTATCCTTAATTTAAATTAAATTAAAAGTATACTGACAAAAAAACATACTTTTCGCGTTTATTGAATTTTTACAATTCTCCTTCCTTAAAAGCATTAAAAAATATCAATTCTATAAAAATTTCGAAAGAAAAAAGGGGGCTCAAAATTATATATTGCGAGGGGGAGGGGGGGGGGGGATTTGTAGTTCCGCCATTGCTAGTAGCCCCATTAATTTCCACCTCTCTGGGCGTCCTACAATTTTCTTGTTCCATGACATTTATTTGTTCTTGCGACGTAAGAAATTGCCCGATTTTATAGGTTTTCACGATTACAACAGTGGCGCAATATGAAGCAATTAAAGTCTGTTTCAAAAAATGGAAATCTTCGATACACGTGGCATTGTGCATCGTGAGCCTGTTCTAGAAGGCCGAACAGTCGATGGCTGGTAGGGCTATGCCAGTTATTCGAGAACCCTAATGTGCTCAGGAATCCCGAAAATTGTCGACAATCCCGATACACTCGAGAATTCCTAATATTCTTGGGAATCCCGGTATATTCTAGACACCTAGTAATTACCCTTGCTCGTAGGATAAATGTGTAAAAACAAGTTTCATGTTAATACATTTTTCTGAATTTTCATTTAAAAAACTGCAAAAAAAGCGTAAAAAGAGACATCTGCTACAATGTAAGAGCCTCTTAATCCAATTCAAATTTTTATTTCACCGATCTTGGAGCTTTTCGAGCATACCGTATATTACATTCGTTCGGGAAATTCGTCCGGAAAAATCTGCATTTTCCGCGGGGACAAACGGTTTGCGCGAGGATCTTTCGTAGAGCGGGACCGGGAACAATCCGCGCGCGTTTCAACGCATCTGCGACCGGGGATAGAGCGAGTGTCGACGGAAAATAATCGGGGAACCGAGAATTTCGGCCGCCATTGTCCGCCGAGCTCGTTCCTCGATTGCTGCGCTGACGTTTCTCGAACGGCCGAAATAGTAATTGGGTTTCGCCGCTCGACTCGTACCCGGGAACGTAACAATTTCGTGGCAAATTGCTTCTCCCCCCTCCCCCTGAGGAAGTAGATTTGCACGTTTTTCAACGTTTTTTCTGACGCTTCCAGGGCTGGAGCCGGACAAGAAATTTCAATGTAAGAGCCCTGGAGAGCCATCGGAGACGAGCTTTCCGCGCCGAGCCGGATCCGCACGGTTTCCGGGAGTTTCCGAACGGGAAACGGCCGTCTGAAAGCGCCAACTACCGCGAGAAGACCCTGAAGTCGTGGCGACATTTTTTCGACGGTGTTTCTACGGCTTCCGGTAACAAAGACAAACCACATGGATTTTATATCCTACGACCGGAAGCACCAATCACGTTGCCGGCCAAACGGTTTCGATTTCGGTTGGAGAATGGGGATATGGTACCGTATAGTATCAATTGATCAATTAATATTGTACAATAAGCTTTAAAAAACCGCTACATAAAAAGTTGAACATATTTTACGTACTTATAAGTAGACTGCAGATGTTTATGCAATTTGCAATTTTTTCAGAAAGTCTGAAATATACAGGGTGTCCACCCCTATTCAAATTGTGGAGAGTGATTTTTATTGAAAACTAAAGAAATTTTAGTAACTAATTCGAGTACGCTCTATCGAATGGTGGTATGTAGTTGCAATTTCCAGGACTAACCGGAAATAGGATTTTCAGACCAAAACTCGTATTTTTTTAATGAAACCTGTTATTTTTTATTGCATATTCAGATTGTACGCAAAAAAATATACAAATTTTGACTCAGACGTTTTTCTCGAAAATGCCTCCATTGGACGAAAAAAAGGACTCCAATGTATGAATACACATTTATCAAATTAAAGATTTGCACAAGTTACAGGACAAACAGTAAAGGGCAATACCTTCTCTTAAATAATTTAATAAACAACTTAACAGAAGGACACAGCAACAAATGAAGCAATTCGATTGTTAAATGCTGATGAAATTCTTCGTGCTGTCGATTCCTTCCAAATTAGGATAAACCTCTGTATTACGTAGAATGGTGGCCGATTTGAACACCAACGTTAAACATTTTTTCATTTATTCTCGGTTTTTCAAGTTACGTGAACCAATATTAGATACTTAAGTTTATTTCAATTGTTTATTTCTTTTAAGTTGTTTATTTAATTATTTAAGAGAAGGTATTGCCCTTTACTGTTTGCCCTCTAACTTGTGCAAATCTTTAATTTGAAAAATGTGTATTCATACATTGGAGTTCATATTCCGTCCAATGAAGGCATTTTCGAGAAAAACGTCCGAGTCAAAACTTTTATATTTTTTTTGTACAATCTGAATATGTGCAATAAAAAATACCTAACCCAGGTCTTATTAAAAACATACGACTTCCGGTCTGAAAATCCTATTTCCGGTTAGTCCTGGAAATTGCTACTACCACCATTCGATAGAGCGTATTCGAATTAGTTACTAAAATTTCTTTAGTTTTCAATAAAAATCACTCTCCACAATTTTAATAGGGGTGGACGGGTGGTCTAGGACACCCTGTATAAAAATCATGTTAAATTCAGTGAAATTTTATAGTTTACCATTTTTTGATAATTTTCGGAGGTCATAAATGGATAAAGATCCGCAATCTACTTATAAGTAACCTCATTGTTATATTTAAACAAAATTATTTGTACACTTGTAGCATACAAAAAGTACATTATTATTATTTCAGAGTGATAGTATTTAAAATATCGTAAAATAATAATTTTTGCCAGAATTTCGGAGAAACTTGCCACTGTGCGACATCCCGTGATTAATTGACTAGCAATGACGAGTCCGTCAGGATTGGTGAAATTTAATTTGGCAACAGCAGGTTGCACTTTCCCGGTCGACGTCGACATCCTCGGATCTCGTAGTTCCAAGACCGATTAAATCGACGCGGCGTCGCGCTGACCTCGAGATTTCACCGAATCGTCCGTGATAAACTCTAATAACCGTAGTAACGAGATTCCTGAAAGGAGAGGGGCAGGTAAGGCTGCATTGCGGCGCAGGAATCGGCGCGGCGCCGAATATTTCACGGAGTGCAGCGGCCATCGACAGCGGCTGTCAAGTGCAACGTCATTGTCCGCGGTCTACTCTTCTGCTCTGGGATTCGACATGCAGACGGTAATAACGGGTTTGACATTCCGTCGCCGCGTTTTCCCCGTCGGAATTCGCGATCGAAAGAAGGGAAAAGTGGACGCCGCTGTGAACGATATTCCAGAGCGCAATGGAGGGAGTCAATATACAGGGTGATGCAAAAGAGATGTTGAATAATTCACACAATTTTTCTTGGCTGAAAAATTAGCTGGGAAAAGTAATTTCACCAGTTTGAAGGTATAATTTCAGTTTTTAACATCTTGGAGGAATATTCTAGAATATTTTTTTAGTCAACTGAATAATGTATCTTTACGAAACTTTTTTAATTAATCCGGATCCTCGCAAGACGGTCGAATTATTTCCGAGGCCAATGAATCTTCTTAATAAATGTTTATACACAATTCCGTCGGATCAAGATTCAAACGAAATATCATTAAACCGAGGTTAAAAGCCGCATCAGCATAAGCGACGAGCGGGAAAACTGCAGTTTGCAGATTAGGCGTGGAATTCCTTGCATTCTTTTATGCATTCAGAAGCTCCATGGAGCGTGGAGTTCATAAAGAGACAAGTCGAGTAGCTATTCTGCTAGGGTTCCTGTTTATTATAATTCTTTTCACCCGCGACACCCTTTAGAATAAAGGGTGCAAAGAGGCAGGGTGCATTACAGGTGCAGGAGGAGCGGAGGGAAAATGAGAAACGAAGAAAAACGGAGAAAAACGACGCACAGAGGGAACACGGTGTGTGCCGTGCTGTGGAACGCATTTAAATAATTGCTTCTCGTTTTTGTTCCTCGGCCTCATCACCGAGCGACGTCTACGCCATAGCAATGCACCCGTGCCAGCGCTGGGAGACGGTTTCGCGCGATCACCCACCGCGGAAAATTCGTTATCGGAAATCGGACCGGATGCGACGGAACTGTTCGCAACACTCGCCGACTGTCCCGACGCACCTGTTTGTTTTCGCGACACCGAAACCTTGCGAAACACCGCCGAGCCACGGCGCAGATCGCGACGGATTTATTCGCGCTTCGCAGCGATGTCCCACAGGACGCAGCCGGGATCCAGCGAAGCGTCCTCGACCGCGGATTTTCGAAACCCATCGGGAGAATACTTTATGATGTCCCGTGAAAAATACACCGGGACCGACGTCGACGTGATCCTCCCACGAGACGCTTTCCATTTTATTTCGCTTAAAAAGATCGTCGACGGATCCTTGGCTCGCGTCGGGACTCTGTCAAATTCCATTTTCGTTTCGTTTGATTTGATTCTTATTCTATCCGAACCTCAGGTCACATTCTCTTCAGCTGCGTGTTTCGATTTTATACATGCAGGATTTTGGGAAGAAGAGGGGCGAACATAATTGCGCAAACTCTTTTGAGATAGAGGGTATATAACAGATCGGTTCTGGAAGAATGCGGTTTTAATTGTTTCTAACGAATGGTACTGGCGAAAGAAGAATAGCGAATTCAGAATACGAGAATAATTGTGAAAAAGATGAAGTTTAAAATAACTGTGTAATAATATTAAACATCTCTTCATAAATGCAGAAAGAATTTTCTAGAGGTATTATTGTTTCATGTTCTGTAATTTAATTAACTTTACGTGAAATTGAAGCCTTTTTTCCTGCGAGACTTTTCCCGAGCTCGTCCGAATATAATTTGCGGTATTTTTTCAGTAATACACGGAGCTCATCTAATAAACCGACCCCTCCTTTATCATCTTCATGGTGTGTCTTCCGCGCTGCACGGTAGCACTAATTGGTTTTAAAACCATGTATCAACTCGGATGATATTCCTCCCATTTTCATATTACGCTTTAATTCCGTAAATTGTGTTGTATTAAAAATTTCGCGTTTTGAACAAATGTACGTGGCGATCGTAATAAAATCAGGAAGAACAATTTATGACACAGCGTTAAAACGAAACAAATATTTCACAACATTTAGAAACAGCAAATAAATGCATTCCCATACTAGTCATTTTTCGACGTCGCGTCGCAACGCGTAATGCGATACTCAGAAAATCAATGGCCTCCCTTTGTTAAATTTTTTAATATTTTATAAAAGGTAACGCGTTGGATTTAACCAAATATCGTAGCTTTGAAGACCGCCATCGATATTGAAAAACGATGACGAAAAAACCGTGAAAACAGTGTAAAAAACATTCGTTGCAGCGTTTCGATTTTATCGATAGAAATTGTTCGCGTTGCATGTTCCGCTGCAGCTTCGCTTTTCAACAAATTGCAATTAAAATATTTTGTTTGACGTATCAAACGTGCCAAACCGGAATATCTGCACGCATCGTTAAAAATTTGAGAAACATTCGGAAACTGGTGCAGTTAAGTAGTCGTAGCTTCGAAACCGAGTATGGGTTCATAATTCCGAATCATAATTTATAAAACCGATCACAATTCTCGTCGGTACAAACTTATTTACCCGTGCAATATTTTTTAATCGAACAAATTAAACTAGAGAACATCTATACATGTTCTGCAACATTACGAAGTTTGAGAAACTTCTGCACTCATTAATCTGAAGGTCGATCACGTTAGATTACGGTTCAAAGCGTACTTTCTCCCACGATTGCTAATTAATTTCTTTAAAGTCATTTTTCAGATGTCAAACGCATGAAGTGAATACGCTTTACGCACCACGGAAAAGTTTTACAAACATCGACAGGAAAAATATTGCGATCGAACGGGCACAAGTACGATTATGTCAGTCAGGGTTCAAAGTAGTTTTTCTCAAGATTCCAAATTTATTTTTCCTTATATGTCGAAAATACGGCGTTTTGCTCGCAATCGGGTTAACGAGTACTCCGGGCACGGTTTTAATCAGGGTCAGAAACTCTCCGCGTACCAGGCCGATTTAATGAAAGGAAATTCGCCAACCATGAGACACGTTTTTTCCTCTCTCTTGTACCGAATCCTCGACCACGATCTCGAGGATCGATCGACGTCCGTGTTATTTAGGCATGCAAATTAAAGATTTTTTGTCCGACAAACGTCAAAGGCGAGATTCGTGTTGATAAATCACCAGGCCGTGACGTCACACCACAACACATATACGCAGCCATTTTAAAGCGATAATTCGAATTCCTGATAAATTCAGAAATCCATGAAACACCTAACCCAATACGAATGTCCGTGCTATTTCTTAGATCGTGTAGTTCCACTATTTTTTGTGGCCTTGCCGACCGGGCTTAACGTGGAAAGGGACAGTGCCCGCAATGGGGGGAGGCTATTTTCTTAGATCCTAAAGCTCTCAGTTTATTGGATCAGAACTTTATAACTTTTGTCGTCAATAATCGTCGCGTAGAAAAAAAAAGTTGAACATTTTTGGTCCCACAAAGTGAAGTTCAACCAAAACAAATGTTTTCGATTATTCGATCGATTTGCAGAATCTTTCCGCAATCTTTTTCGATTTCTGCAACCTTCGTCCTTTTCATCGGTCCTCATCAGTCCGTATATGAGAATCGAAACAATTGCTGCCCCCGTTCGATTTGTACGGATTGTTTTGAATTGCAAATGCACCGTGCAATCTCTCGAATCCGGCCGCCCCATTTTCAGTCACGAGTCCGTCGACCTTCCACGTTCGATTTTCGACGGCTCGCAGAAAATTCGCGGGCGTTACTCGAGTAGAGGTGTACCCGCTAATCCGAGCCCGCGCGTGTCGCGAACCTTGTGCAATTGGCGTGGGGAAACAAGTGGGCACGAAGCTAATATCGACGGGAGGAAATCGCACCGCGAAAAACTGGAACTCGACACGATGACTTCATGCAGTGCGAGATTCAACTGATACGCTTCGAAGCTTTGCGCAAAAGCTTTCCCAGACTATTCTAAGAAACGGAGGCAAAATATCTTTCTTGCGTCATTTTAGAATATCTGAGAAAAGACGATGTGTCCGGACCATTCAATTCGTTTTATACGCCAGGCATTTTTTGATGAAATGTTTTTTTCTGAATTCGGACATACGTCATTTTGATAACTTCATGAAATCCGCAGTCCAGTGACCGTTGGTTCCATCTACTATTTACTATTATGTGTGCCATAAAAAATTCAATTTCGACATAGGAAGTGCTCAATAAGTTATTTTAGACGACACATAGAATAAAATTTTTATTGTAGATGGTCTGGCTCTTGGCAGGTTGGAATTGAGAAGGAAAATTATTACTTTAAATCTATAGGGATATCGATCGCAGTCGTGTCGAAGAAAATTCAAGCGATACCAATTTATCTGTGCACGGGAGAAATAAGTTCAATTCAAAATATAAATTGGTTGAAAATTGTATATGCACATAAAGTATCATTATAATATTATAATATATGCAGAAGTCATTGAACAGGTCAAATCCTGAAGCTGATAAATACACTGTTCGGTTTTCAATGAAATATAAAATTACTACACATTTACAAACCTTTTAACAGTGACATGATTAAAACGACATCGTATTGTTTTTAAAATACAAAGTGATTGAAAACATAAAAAGACTCGCATGCAGTTGCTTGCAGAGTTAGATTGACAGGAATGCAGTCCACAGATGAACACTAAATTGCTCTGACGGGCGCAGCATTGAAAAACCATAAAGTCGATACTCAACAAACATTATGAGAAACACAAAGAGACTCCGTACAAACAAGAGCTTACATCATTATTACGTTGAACCGGAAAAAGCGCAGTAATAAGAGAGTTGTCGCAACGGACTATCGACCGGCGCGTTGCAATTACGACTATTAAATATCAACGAATTCATGTAAAATTGTTCTCGTCAGTCTCCGGTGTATCGAACGAGAGACGTCGACATTCTTGCACGCGTTGCAGCTAAATATTTCACCGATATGACGGTCGAGCGTTCGCTGGCGCTGCCTTTCCCCGAGCAACACAGCCTATTACTCGAGACAGGGGATTATCTGATCTAATCTCGCAATGCCGTTCCGAAAACGCTGTCGTTATCCGTTATTATTCCCGGGTTTCTTTAAATAAGAACAATACGCCGGCGTAGACTGTGAATGCAACGTTAATGCGAGCGGAGATCGCGCGGCGCTGATTCGCGCGCAATAACTTATGCAATCTCGCGTCTATAGCTCTCCGGGTCTCTTTATCGGGTCGCCGCGCCGTTTTCCGCGGAAATGCGAAACTCATCGCGCAACGCCGTCGTTTCCGTTTGCATTACGCCCCATTACACGGTATTAACGTATTATTCCATAAGAATTCTATTACGCGCGGGGTTCGCCACCGAATGCAATTTTCGCGGACGTCGGATAACCTAACAAAGTGGCCGGCAAGAAAGAAAAACGCGAGCGAAAATTGCGGAAGACCGCGGATGATGCAATTCATGGTGCACGGAAAAACTTTCGATGTTTGCGTTAAACCTTACGATTTATTTTATGCTTACAGTGATTCGAATTTCCTCGTCGTTCGTTACATTCCCAGAAGAAAAAGAAAATTGATATCCATCGCCTGTGTGTTTTTTGATGGCTATAAAGAAAATAGAACTTTATTCAGCGATTTCAAATTTTTCACTAAGACGCATTGAAATCACGTCGGGACAATACTAGGTGGGAAATCATTTAAAAAGCTATGCGCCGACTTCATTAGCTGAACGCAATTATCGATACGCGGCGGATTTTATGCATTTATAATGTGCCCGACTGCATCGAACACATCGAAATGCAAATCTCGGTGCTAGATTTATGGAACCTGTCGATTGGACGGGTTACAGAAATCATAAATATCATTTTTTTCACTGGGTACGTTGACTTTGATTGATGTAGTGATTGATATAAGAATACATATGCTAATTTACATCCTCCTCCGAATCTTAAATATTTGTACAACTTTTCTATACCTACTTCAGCGAACATACGATCTGTGTTAACAAAAAGGTAATAAATATTCATCTGATTTGCGAGTATGTGAAATTTTTAATGAAATGTTCAACTTATCAGTTAATTCTGAAAAATGATAATTTCCAGAAAGACCGCTGTCAAATTACATGCTCCGCCTCCGCTCGGATTATGGAAGCAGAAAAATTTAAATTGCATTTTCCTTGAATACAGTAGACAAGCTCAGGAATTTGTAATAATGGCATAAAAAAAAATACACGACCCGGTGGTTCCAGAGGGTAATGAAATCCTATAAAGAACACCCACGAAATTGTCGAAGAGACAGTGCTTCGCGATAATAGGCAATTGACTTCGATCTACCGAATATCTATGCTACTGGGTCAATGGAGTATAAAGATGTTCTTTGTCTGACTTGAATATTGGGTTCGCTCGAATCGCCTCGGGTTATAGGATATCAGACATTTGATCTCTGTACCTTACAATATCGAATCTTCTGTAAAATATTTTCTGAAGCGGACAGCCGAGTGATTTATCGAGGGCCCTTGTTGATTTTTCATTCCCTGCACCCGAGCTACCGTTCTACTATTTGTCAATACATACACCTTTTAAAAAATCTATTCGCACTGGCAAATTCAATATCAAAAAACACACAAATCGTACTAGCAAAAACTTTTTAAAAATGTGCAATTTCAAATTCGAGGATCATTTTCGCCCTCTGTTAATATTACACGATCTTGAAATATTGTGTGTGTAAAATCTGATAAATATTTATTTTTAGAAACCCTGTAAACCGGAAATTTAAAAATAACAAATTTTATTTTAATTTTGTGCGGTTCATGTTATAATATCTGCTTTACTAAATATATTTATGTAATCATTAAAAGCATCTTTATAATTTTAATAATTGTGAAATCAAAAATCTGGGACCGGTCATTTGATCGGTGCGGGTGGGTTTAGTGTTAAGGAATAACTTCTGACACTTCTTTTATATTTTATTTCAAAATCTACTTTATACCCGCCATTGGTTCTCGCTATCGATCTGCAGCATCGAGGGAGGCGTTCGATATTCCGTCAATTCTCGGAGTGGCATTCTTTCGGGCGACCGTTGATGCATTGGGTCCGATAACTCCTTCCGTGTCCGGCATCGCCGAAATTCGATCGATCCGATAGGTCCGGGTTTCGAAATCGACAGAACGATCAATTTCGGCGTGTTCACGGGGTAATGCGAACCCGCAGAAAAGTATGCCCGCTTCGCGGCCTCGCGAAACGACCGATGGATCCCGGGTAAACGACCTATTCATCCTCCGCGAGAGGATCGCAGCATCTGGTAGCTCGTTTCGGTTCTCGCCGTCTTGTTCCGCAGTAATGCTATCATTAGGGGAAATCTGAATGCGGCCCGCTCCTTCGTTCCCTCTTCCCTCTTTAGTCTTACCACTTTCCACTTCCCTGTTCCCTGTTCCCTCTTTATCCGCGGTTATCCTCGCGCGCACTCCGACAAAGCGTAATAATCTCGGGTAAATATGGTCGGGAGTGACCTCGGCCGATGCACTGCGTAAAATGTTAGGCGAACCCGTGCGTTTAATGGGCCCCCGAGCCTCGGTACATGGTTGCCGCGAGAATTCGATGCTGAACCCGACGTTTCGCGTTAAACCACCAAATTTTGCGCGCCGAATATCACGAGGAAATATCACGAGCTTTAGGCAGCGTTTTCATTAGATCGCGAACTAGCTTTATTGTTGAATACACCTCTCTTTGTCCACGTCACGTTACCTATTTCCCTTTCTCTCGGTGTATGTCACGTTCTTCGTAAAGTGTGTACACTAGAATGCAATTTAGTGAAGTTGTAATTAGACTAGGGATTTTAAAATTGTCTGAATGAATTGCAAGGTAGAGGAGCCTAATCGACATTTTTTTATTAAAACTAACTGACATGTGTTACCTTATAAAAATGACTAATATGTGTCGTACTAAAGATATTCGGTCGTTATAATTGCAATAATTGTAAAATAAAAAATCTGAAAACAATCATTTGTTTCGCATTCGATCAACTAATTTTTGTCACAAATGCATGAAATTCGCAGTTTATCCACGATGAAAACGTTCACACGGCAGTATGAAACGGTTATTTTCGGAACCGTTTCGAGTCACGCATAATACAAGGCGTCATAAATAATCAGACAAGGAATCTTGTGCGTGCGCGAGCGTTCGGCAAAAAGTGAATTCAGCGAAGCCCGGGCCGCGATTTATTTGCGAGGCAGTTGGTCAACGGAGGAGCCGTGTAGTCGTTCGATAAAATAAAAACGTGGTCGACGGACCGTCGCTTGAACGCCGAAATAAAAAAGAGAGCCGGCTCTCCGCGTATTTATCGCAGCGTGAATGCACTCCGGGAATCGATGATAAAGCAAACGGCCGAGAATACTTTCGCCAGCGGACGTATTGTTCGCCGGCTGATAACCCGTTGACATTTATAAGTGATACCGTTCGTTCTCTTTCTTTTCGCTGGCCCTCCGCGTTTCCGCTCGCGGAAAACACCGAGCTATCGGACATCTGTCCGACTTCCTCGTTGTGAGCCGCTCACGCGAGCAAATATTTCCCGTGATTCTTCCCGTTTCTACTTTTTCGTCTGCTCCAGGACGAGAGACAACGGAGACGTCGTTCCTCGAAAATTCAGACGACCGTACGAGAAAAGTTCCCCGCTGCTTCCGCGCAGCTCTGATGAATACGAATCGCGAGGAAACGCTCTCGACTTTTTAATTACAAGCCGTCCTTTGCCGGTGTAAGCGATTTTCCGCGCCGGCTAACATCGATCTTCGCGACGACTGCGGAATAAATGGACGGCTGCGAAACTTGCGGAAGAAAGCCGGTGTCGGCTCTACGGTTAACCAAACCGGATGTGTAATTATGATCGTGTAATTACGTTTCCCGTTGCCCTCGTTCCTGATTAACTATCTCCTCATAGGGACGCGATAGTTGATGAATTTTCATAGGGATCGCAGACTTTGCTCGGAGTGACGGTTTCGCGGGAGTTTCCTCGAATTTGTTGTACTGGAAATGCAGTGCATTTGACAGTCGAGGGACAGCTTCGGAACCGTAAAAATGGTGCTCCGAAATACCTACTACGTGTTAGGTATTTATCTAACCCTTATATCAATAATCAGCCACCCGGGTATCCACCAACAAGGGTTTTTGTGTTGCAATTACCTGCTAGCCACCACATTCGTAAGTAGATACACTTGTTTCTTATGTGAAATTTTGCGAGGATTACGATGGTTCAATTTAAATTTAGATTAGGCTGCCAGGAGCAGAGATTTTCGCGACTCAAAGTGCAAATGTGTCATTATTTACGTATTTGGGTGTTTCATAAAAATTCTTCATGTTCCCGTGAAAATTTCGTCGTGGACGCTTGGATTTTCTCTAATTGAACATTTTGAAAGAGAAATATACTTTCAGACTTCTTATTTTTGTGTTGGATTCGGAGAATCTCAATAACCAGGATACCTGGGTATCCACCTATACATAGAAACATAAGATTATGAACGAATGAACAAAACAATTTACTATACGGTATCATTATATGGTGCAAAAGTTTTTAATTCTCTGGCGTTTTTTTACTGCTGCTCTATAGCATAAGTGGCATGAACCTGTTCTAGCTTCTAATGCAAAAACGCTATTGTAGAAGGTCTACTTTATTCAACGGCTCAAAACATTCTCACGCGATTCATCGAGTTCTCGCTACCAAATGTTAATAATCAGACGCACATCGGGTTGTTATAAACAAATCGATCTTCGGCTTGTAATGAGAACCAGCGAGACCAATCGCTGATCGGTCGTCGCCAACGCCATCGCATCTAACGCCTACACTGTGGACAGCAATTTTTGTGGTAAAATGTCTCATACTCTGCACGTTTTGAAGCCGACATTCAATAATGGGTATAGTGAGTTCGGTAGCCAATTGTCGCAAAAATAGTCTTCACCGATTGGTTCTCTTTGGTAGCGATTAATTGTTTGCATATTAAACTATATATGTAGCAAGAAAGGATGCTTGAGACTCTGGAAAGGCCCATTTATACAAGTAGCGGCAATATTAAGTAGACACTCTTAAAAATCGCATAACTTTTTTAAAATTTTTAAGATGTTAGACCGACTAGTTTGGTAGAGAATGAGTAAACAAAAATTTGTTTAGATTGCAAATGGTAGGAATCATAAAAAAAATGAAAAAATAATATTTTTACAACTTTTTTGTCCGAGCCTGTAAAAATAATTTAAAAGATTCGTTTTAAAAACGATTCAACTTGATCACATAAGGGCGAAATGTCCTGACAAGACCGAAAATCTGCGACTTTCACCCTTAAGCTCTCATCTCTTTACGTTTGTAGCTCATTGCAATGTTGACCGATTTTGATGAAATTTTCAGTATGCATCGATATGTTATCGAAACCTACAAAACAAAATTTTTAAATTATCGTTACAGGCTCAGATAAAAAAGTTGTAAAAACATTATTTTGTAATTTTTTTATGATTCCTATCTTTGCAATCTAAACAAATTTTTGTTTACTCATTCTCTAGTAAACTAGTCGGTCTAACATCTTAAAATAATTCAAATCGTTTGAAGCAATTTTAAAAAAGTTAAACGATTTTTAAGAGTGTCCACTTAATATTGCCGCCACCTGTACAATCTAGCAGGGCCTTTCTGGCTAGCCAATGACTTAAAAACTTGGTCTGGGTTAGGTAGTAACCCTTCTAGGTAGTAACAGTCGACTACAAACATAAAATACCCAAAATGTCGCGATGCAAAATGTTTATTTAAAAAAAAACGGAGTTGGATACCCGGGTATGCCGGTTATTAACGATTGTAGTGAATTCTGGTTATAGACATAAGGGTTAAAACGTACTTCCGTGTATCTTGAGCACTTATTCCAAGCTCAAGATAAGAATTCATTGGAAAACAATAAAATGTATTTTTAGTGAAAGTTTCGAACGACGCAAAAAGCAGATAATGTTGACAGCGTCAGTGACAGGGAATGGATTTTACGAGGCAAGTCAGGTGTGACCTGACACGAGCAGTCCCCTTTACAATTCCGTGCCATCGACAACGACCCAGGGCCATACAAGACGATGCTCGATAGGACAGACGCGTTAGACAAGACATCGACAACCTTTGAGTTTCCTCCGACACAATTCCGCTCATCCCACCGTGCCGATAATGGCGAAATTAGAATCAACCGACCTGAATTCACTTAACCCCTCTCGGTAGACAACTAAGACTCGATATTCCGAGATTCTAAGGTGGCGGAATAGTGTTCTCGGCTCCCGGAGCCAACAATGCATGTTGTTTCTACACCGTAGAATGAGATACCGCAGGGTCCGGTAGATAGGATTCTACGTGCACAAAACCTGTCGATGATTTATGGAACCGCTAGGACCTTTCACGACGTGGAAACTTATCGTGGCGCAGGAAGGACGTTGGTCGTGGTAATAATATGCATAGACTGCAGACTTCTATGCAAATACAAATTTTTATAAATCGATTCGAGACCGACCGGAAATTTAGATGGGATTTTTTTTAGCGCGGCTGTCGCGATAACATCTTGAATTAAAGCGAAATTATTAGTTCAATTTCATCGAAATTTAAATAGAAAAACATATATTGCTAGGGTACGGATTTTTATTCTTTTAACGGATTCTGTTAACGATTTTAATAAATTGGAAGTTATACGTTGATGTGCTTAAATTATTTTTATCAGTCTACTGGATTTAATTCCACCTGCACAAAGGACGTACGATACACGGAGAAATTGTGGTCCGAACTTTTTAAGTAATAACAAATTCTTAATAAATGAGACTCTTCTTAAATATCCATAGCCAAATTTGCTATTCTTGAAAATGACACATAGTAGGACTGTAGAAAATCCGACCCCAGAAAACCTAATTCGGTAGAGGCGGGGTTTATTTACCGAAGCATTTTAACGGGAATATTTTTGCAGCTTTTCGCCGGATTATTCGGGGGTGAGAAACGATGGGACGAAGGATTTGTCTGAGTGAAGACGGTATCAGGGGTACACTTGGCCGGTATCGGGTGCGAGGCTCAAATTAAAGGACTAATTTCACCCTCTGCTCATTTAAAAGTCTGATTTAATCGGCCCCGGGGCCTCTTACCCCCTAAGATTATTAGTCTAGGATCGAATCGAATTTGTATCGCAAATTGTCCCGCGTTAAAATTGATTCAACGGCCATTCGTATGCGTGCCTATTTTCGCCCGGGCCGTTTTATTTATCCTCCTTCTCACCGGCTTTTATCCACCCCCGAGTATAACAGCGGCGTAAATGTTTTTTCTCCGAATAACGAGTTTCGGACTTTTCATCGTTTCATAATTCCACGGGACTGGCGCGGGCGAGTCAAGCGGAACGATGAATAATGAATCGGAGAGTTCGATCAGGCGAATTTGCATACGTTACCGCGCGCAAGGCGAAAACAATGGTCCTTTCCTTCCGCTTGCATGCGGTGAGTCACTTTGGCCAAGCGCGAAAAACTGGGACCGACACACGCGAATTCTGTCCAGAAAGATTGATCAATAAAGATGACAGATCCAGGATTAACAGATAGCGGCCGATCCTATCAGGAAACCGTCGAGAACAATCGTAGAAAGAAATCTTCCTTGGGAGAGTCTCCTTTTCGGATTGTATTTTAATCCGCTTTGCACGTGAACGTTTTAACGAATGGCATTAGCTGGCTCCAATTGGATAGGATACCAGGTATTCAGACGGTCTATCTTCAAATTTTCAAGTGCGTTCTGCGAGTGAAATAAGTCGTTAATGTTATAAGAATTTCACGAATAAGTTTTAAGAACGTATGAAATGTAACAAATATCTGCAATAAATGAAGAATAATTTGTAGATTTAAAGTGTAAAACAAAAATAGGTGAAATAGTATACTAGGATTTTTTATGTAACTATTTCTGAGCATGGTTGATAAAGTTACTAAACCAGCTACAGAATTATAGTAATTAGAAAGATTAAATTCCTAGTGTAGCATGCGTAGAAAATTTGAGAAGAAAACATAACGCTGAGTTATGAGCTTCTCGAAGCTTCTTGAAGAAAGTTGCAGACAGCCACGGGGGACAGCGACGCATGAGGAGCGCGAGACAGTGGCGCTAATAGTGAAACATGTCGGAACCGTGAGGTGATGTTTCAGGCCCAGTGATATTTCGTGTTAAATAAGTAAATAATCAACTAAAAATACATGCCACCGTCTTTGAACATGTCCTGGCTTCATCCGTACGGTTTTATTTTTTCGATACGAACGCTAAATCTCTCGATACTTTAAAAAGTCTGTCAGCGGCGGCCATCTTGTGACGTCACACTGGCTTCGGAAGCTCGTGAAGGCAAGATGCTGCCGAATATTACAAATAATTCCACGATAACCCAAAAATCAACATTTTGGAGATCACACCAACGCAGATTGGACTTCTAGAAAACACAATTGTAGGCGCGTAACGGTAGTTATGAGATTGGCAACTGGCGGCCATCGCCCTCTACCGGCGAATATTGATTCCGCGTAGTTTTCCAAAAGGATATTCTATGTACGTTAAGGTGTGTATTACCCCTGAACTCGCAACGAAGAAGGACGTTGAGAGAGTAAGTGCGAATTTGTCTCTTGGCCACGAAGGACCGTGTGCCTTACAGCAAGTGCGTTGTATATGTGTAAGAAAAGTATACTTTCTTAATTTAAATTTGCCGCGCTCCGTCGGAAAACCACTGATCGCCTCACGCGGTTGGGTCTGGAGTTGCAGGTGAATAAGGATAAGAGACGCGTGCTAAGAAACTTACATACTGTGTAAAGTTAGATAAAAATCGTAAAAGACAGATATAGTAAGGAAATTGACAATCTAATAAAAGAACTTTAATTGTCGTTTCTTTGTTTTTACAGAGCAACACAATATTGGTTATTTTGTCAAAATTTCCTACACATTAGAATTGATCTTATATATGTATATTGTGAAAGCGAAGGACTGCTTTCTTTTCCAATTCCAATCTTTTCTTTTCGCGTACTTAACTCAAATATATGTATATCAAGCTACTCTGTATGTATGTAATGATATTTGGTCCCCTCAGGGTTTCAAATTCATTTTACCAACTTCTCCCCCTTTTACCACTCTTCACACTATCGCCTAATTTTCAATTTCACCAGGACCTACTTTTTATTAAGGTGGGTTCCGAACCACCAAGCTACTCTGTATTAAGTGTATTAATTATTTTAACGTACTGAAGACTGGCGCTTACACAATTTACCATTTCTGAATTCCTCATTGCGATATTGAAGCGTCAGTTTCTCTGAGTTTTGAACCTTGCATTTACGTATACAAATATCTAGCGGATCTAGCGACGTGTGAGTGTGCCACCACACTCTCGCACGAGCACGCGGCCACTTTTAACAACCCAGTTGTTGATTTTCGGGTCCGCGGATAGCAGCGATTGCGTAAAAAATTGCAGGCTCGCAGAGACCACGGTCCCTTTTGCTATTCCGAGAGAGAGTACGAGGTAAGACCACGGCCGCTTTTGGTTAGCAAATTCAGCCCCCGTCAGGAGAGTACGACGATAATACCTGGACGCCTGCCGGGAGGACGGGAGAGTACGCGAGTCTGTTCCTGGCTGTTCGTTCGATGTGGAGAGTACGACGATAATACCTGGATGCCTGTCGGACGAGAGAGAACGGAGCACCTCCTGGACGCCCGAGACTCGGCAGGAGAGTACGCCGATAATTCCTGAACGCCTGCCGAGAAGGCGGGAGAGAGTACGGGAGCTTGTTCCTGGCCGCTCGTTCGACAAAGAGAGTACGGCGATAATACCTAGACACCTGTCGGACGAGAAAGGACGCAGCACCTCCTGGACGCCCGAGATACGGTACAAGAGAGTACGGGAGAATATTCCTGGACGCCCGTTCGGTTTGGAGAGTACAGCGATAATACCTGGACGCCATCCGAACGGGAGAGTACAGAGTATCTCCTGAACGCCTGTTTAGTAGTGAGGGAATACGAATTAAGGGTAAACTGTCTCTTAGAAACCCCAAAATTTTCGATTATTATATATCCAATCTTGTTCATTTCGACGATAAAACACGTATATCGAAATCGTGGACCGCGGAACCGATACACAATCTAACCATACCTAGTACATTAATTCATCCATAACTGTCTATACCACGGGTCTGACCAAAGACAGTTATCGTAAAGGGATACTATTCTGTGAGTTTTTCCGAACGTAGAACACGACACCGAAGCTCGAGAGACCTCGGCCGCCGAGCAATGTAACCCGATACCGGATCGGGTATATCGGTGTGAGACCTAACCCAGACCACTACTAATCCAATGACAAAACTTCTTTATTTTTTATTATTTTTTTATGGAACTTTCACCAATATATTCGTGGCATTTTTCTAATGAAAATGATACCAAATATGATATAATTCCGATTTCATGGCTCCTCCCGGGGTATGCCCCTCAGTGGAATGGATAGGCGACTAGACAGTTAGCGTTTAGACATTTTAGACACTTATGGATGAATTATTGTATTTCGCGGCGGTATCTCCTCGTAGCCGAATAGCTTGAAGTGCCAGGGTTCGGTAAACGGCGAGGAGATCGGTCGGTACGGAGTGGACGTGGTGCGCGGGTTAGAAATAACGAGGCGCGTGCATGATTTTAGCTACAGTAGAAATCACAAGAGTCCATAACCGTTTCGCGCAGGTTACTAGATATAGACTTAGACCATATATACATAGTAGTAGTCGGTGATTCACCGGGAAAGGGCGAATCGGTCGCCCCTCGCTTCCTTGAGGCACACCGTATCTTTAATCAACAGTTTCACTGCGGCGCTACCGGTGCTCGGCCCGGTTAGTCCGCGGTTGCATTTATCCTTCGTTTTTCGGCCTCGTCTCTGTTTTATTTAGCCCGGGCCGCTTTCAGAGTCGTCGACTTACTAGACGGGACGGTCATCATTGATGAGATGGCCATGTTCCTTTTGCTCCGCGCAAAATTGTAAGTTAGGTAGTTGACGTCATAAACCGACGTCATCTGCCTCGCATATTTAAGCATCGGAACAAACATAGTAACACTCTCTCCGAAAAGCCGTTACTCACCTTCCAACTTTAGTGTTTTATAGATTCTAGTTCCGCATTTGACGGCCGGATTTAAGCCATCTGCAATTTTTAGTCATGTATTGTTCGAGTCAAGGTGCCTTTCGGATTTATTGCTTACTATGTCTCTCACCCGGGCCACATGGATTTTCCACGCGAGTCACTCGCAGGTACAGATTATACCTACGAGTGAACGATGTGGGGGACGGTCACTTGCCTTTTCTTTTATTGCATGTTTTTAACCAATTAACTGAGACGGCCGCTTCCCTCACCAGTTTCGAGAAAATGTCAATCGACAAATCCGCATGGCTCCGGGTAAAAGTCACGCCCACCACGAACTTCTGTCTCTTCATTTTTTACCATCAAAGTCAGTCATCAAAAAACTCTCGAGCAGAAAACTTAACATTTGTACCTCGGTCATTTCCCATCAACAATCTTATATTCAGTTCATAAATTCAGTTTGAAATAAAATAAACAGTTATCAACAGTTATCGACATTCAAAAGAGTCTATAATCCTTATAACCCGACCAGGTCGTAGGGAATCGTTTAAAATCGCGTGATCTAATAAATTGAGTTGAGGCCTTACAACCCTCATCGACGCGGAGTATTTACAACCGAGTCTAAGCGCGATACAAACGAACAGGCCATGCAACCTAATTTTCGAGTTTTTGAGCTGTTTTAGGGCTCGGTGCGAACGTCGCACCATCTCACCTTCAGACCTGCAGGGTGTCTCGCCTGCCCTTTCAGACTCCTCCACTTCACCAAATTTTCATGTAGAATGCGTCGAATTTTAATTCCTTAATTACTCTGTTTCCGGATAGTCCAGAAATTTTCCCTCTCTCTTCCCCTGACATCCCTGGGTCAGATCTCAAACGTACTCTATGATTCTACGGGGATTTGCAAAAGCAAGGGACCGCGAATTGTTTTGTTCGTTGGGAAGAAGCTAGCCCGCAAACTTGGGATCCGATCCGACTTTATGGAAATCTTGACGTAGCCGAGATATCAATTCCATACGGTCTTCTCTTGCCGAACCTATTTCGCGATGGGGTTGAGGAGGGTCCGTTCACCAACTTCGCCGAAATTTGTTCATCTGAGAGGGAACTAATATCAGTTTCATCGGTGTCCCCCTCCTTGGTGGGCTCGACGCATTTTAGTATAATCCAGACCTAACCCAGACACAATCTCTATAGTAGCGTTGCCACTAGTGAATCACTACACGCAAGGAGTTCCCTAATAACCAATATGGCGACGCCCGAGACCTGTCAGTTTCTGAGAAGAAACACTGAAAATTACTATCAAATTACTCAACTTTACATGCTCATAACTATTTAACAAATGGTTTCCGCGGTCCAGGACTTCAAGCCAGGGCCGCGAGCAACGCGATAGGCCGGCGAAGAATTTATTCTCTTTTGGAATGAGGATTCAATTTGTTAATTAGGTGCGCGGATGAACCCAATGCGTAACTGGGGAGCCGCTAGGAATATACATAGACGTCGAGGACGAACCTGACGCGAAGTCAGGGAGCCTTTTGAAATAGAATCAAACGCAGACGAACCCAGTGCGTAACCGGGGAGCTGCTAGGATGCGGACGAACCCAATGCGAAATTGGGGAGCCGCAAGGAATGTTAGTAGGCCTCGTAACTTTTATAATTTAATCGACATAATCCGAGCGGTACGATCGTATCATGTGGGAACGTTCAACTACTAATTTAGAATTTTGGATTATAATTGAGAAACAACACGAATATATTCTGTATGTAGATTGAGTGTACAATTGGTAGTGTCGCGATTAAGTGTGATTTTTCTTAATTAAATGCTCATTGATGACGCACTGGCAATGCGGGGTCTCGAGCAACTTTTAATGTTCAAATAGACCGAACAACCGAATTTTTACGGAGTCTAGATGTTTAAATTTGGTCGGAAGGGGAACTTTAGCCCGATCTTACTGAAGTGACTCTAAACAGTGTGACACGTTACTCTACTCGTGACTCAACTAGTTCTGACCAACGAGAGGAAGAATCAAAGGGTTTATATACCCTGAGAATGAATAGAGTGGTCTATTCGTTATCTGGAGTCGTAGATCACACTGTTTTTGCTGCATCTAATAAAATTGAGGGTTTTATTAGATGTCTAGATTGGGTTAACGAAGGGTTATCTAGGGCGTTTCCTGCCAGATACGATATCGGACAAATATCGTATATTATATCGTAAATTATACTCGAACATTATATCGTATATATTTATTATTATTATATATGTGGAAATGAGTACAATGTACGGCGGTCCATCGACGCGTGATCGCAGCGTGGAACGCGTGTGTGCGTTTACGTATGTGTGTGTGTGTGTGTGTGTGTGTGTGTGTGTGTGTGTGTGTGTGTGTGTGTGTGTGTGTGTGTGCATGCGCGTGTATGGAAAACAAAAATTGAAGATCGACGAAACGCGACGAGAGAAGACAAACGCAACGGAGAAAGCAATTCTCAGCGAGCTGTCGACGGAAACGTTACTGCACCTCATTGTTACACCTCAATTCCTCATTTCAATAAACATTGTTTTCATTAGAATATCGCGTCCCCAGTCGCTTCCCGTTTATATATTTATTATTATTATTATTTTATTATTATTATTATATTATTATTATTTATCGTGAATATATATATAATATATTTACGATATCTGTTCTTCATACGTAACATACGTGTTTTATCGTCGAAATGAACAAGATTGGATATATAATAATCAAAAATTTTGAGGTTTCTAAGAGACAGTTCAGCCCGAATTAATCATCCACGGTAGAAATCCACTTCATCTAACACGCGGAGATTTATTCTTTCTAGCAAATACGTACAGAACGCGAGAGCTAGTGTCCTAGATGGCGGTAAAGCAACTGACTGCTCAGTTGACTTTGTGAAAGACAAAATCCCTACCTCTCGGTACGAAGTTCCTTACTACGGCCGCGCAAGGGTAAAGTACCAGGGTAAAGTACGAGAAATCTCTCGAGACGCACAGGGACCAGGGGGTCTTCGCTCGCACCCAATGATAAGGTTTTAACGTCACACACTTTCACACAAAGACACATCAAAGACCCAATCGGACGGCTCACAGCAGCATTTCTGTCGCATTCCTGCCAGAGGACTCCTTGTGAGGCACGAGTAGTATGTCCAAGGTCGCGCCGAACCCTGGCACTATTCGTTATGTAGCGGCTTTGTCGCTGCCCTGCCTATACCTGCAAACTAGCCGGTCCCTAATTTTCTGGGTTTTCCCCAAGGTTTCGGTGCGGGTCTGGATATCGCGGTTGTCCTGCATCTGGTAGCCAGATTCGCGTCGAACAGGAGTTTGTTTATGGGCAAAGACGGACCTTTCTTCCGTGTCCGTTTTCTTCCCTGCCCGGGGGTATTCCCCCATCTCTCGAAGGCCCTTTATATAAGCCTCGGATACAGTGGCGGGGGCCCATTAGTAAATTAGCCACCTTTGCGACGACTTACTAGTCGTCATTGCCGATCCGATCGTTCCGAGCGTTAGCTAATGTTTTTTCGTATTATGTATCGCGTGTGTAAATAAATAGTTGTACATAGTAGTGAAACCTGAACAATTCGATTCCTACAGTTATAACAAAAGGAGCATGGGCCACGGCGCGGCGTGGCAACAGTCGAGCTGCTAGAATAGAACCAGGGAACCTAGCTCGAGTGAATGTGGGAAATCCTGTCTGCGTATTGTAATTAGAACGTTCGAACGTCAAATTAATATCCTCGATCCATCGATCCTTTGTATCCGAAATCTAATCCTGAATAAACCTTGTCTGTCCAGAAATTATCCGACGATTCATTTCGAAAATAGCTACACTAGTTTGTACACGAATTGTGCACGTAAATTCCAACCGTATTCGTTCCCATCAATAAATCTATTATTTCCGGTATACATACATAGAAACTAGAGATCGCGGTTTTGAACGTGTACTAAAATACACGTGTACACGTGATACGTGAACCGTGTAGTACGAATTTAAGAATCCGTGAATACGAATCCGTGTACACGGATCTGCGGATACGGATCCGTTCGGCATTTTCGAATCCGACAATGGATGCGTTATTGTTTTTCGATTGAATTCTTTTCGACTATTAAAATACACATGTACAATAATGTACATACAATAAATACACGAATATATATGTATACGAATCCGTATTCGCAGATCCATGTACACGGATTCTTTTTCACGGATCCGTATTCGCAGATCCGTGTACACGGATTCTTATTCACGGATTTTTAAATGCTTACTACACGGTTCATGTACCACGTGTATTTATATATACATGAAATGGGGATCTCTAATAGAAACCACAGAGCACAATAAGATCGAGCATCGGACCGACATTCGTGTCTACGAGACTTCGATTTCGTCTCATTATCCGCGATCCCAGCGAACTTCGATTCGTATAAATTATCTGAGCGGAGAATAGCCTGACCCCGATTGAAATTTGAAGAAGCCAAGGTGGCGCGGCGTGGCGGGCTCGTTTATCTTCGCACGGACCCATTAAAATCCTCGCCCGCGGAAAATTGATCTCGTTACTAGCCGCCGAAGATGCAGCAATCGATTTCGATTCTCGCCCGGAGGATATTACCTTGGCCGAGGCGTCTAGTGACCATGTGGACAACTTACCGGTGGTGGAGTTGATGAGAAAATAACCCTCCGGATTGCCACTGGTGATGGAAAATGTGAATTGTTGGGGCGAAACGTCCCGATCGAACGCCCGGATCCGCAGTACGTTCACACCTGCCGGCGAGTTCTCCGGAACCGAGGGATAGTAGACCGGCAGCTCTGTCAGCGGGATGTTGTCGTTCTCGTCCAGAACCTCCACGTACACCTGCACAGAATTCGGCTGCGAATTATTTACACGGCGACCGTTCCCGCGATCCACGTCCGCGGTCGCGAAAAAAATTGCGAAAAAAAAAACGGTCGAGACAGCATCGTCAGAATTTGCTGTCCGCCTCGGCGCGCGCTGGAAACGATTTTTCGACCTTCTATCGGGTTCGTCCATACGAAATGTTCGATTTTCGAATGCAAATGTAATGAAGCCTTTCGATCTAGAAATACATACAGTATTCTCTCCGTAACTGTCCGCATTTTATCCGCACCAATGCGAGAGATCCGCTTTGGGACCAGTCAAGCGGTAAACACGGTCGACGACAGACCCAGTGTCAGTGACACTTACACTAATGCAAGCAACTTTTCTGTTTCTAATTTGTTTTTGTTTTTTTAAGAAACTTTACCATTGCATTTATCTCATTTTTCTCATTAAAATGACACCAAACACCGTACAATTACGATTATGATTGCTCGTGTAATACGCGGGTCAAGTGTCAGGTGTGAAAGAAGACGGGTGCTCGCTCCACGTATCGCCACCTTTGGCGCCCGCGTGGGTCCAATGTTTATGCTGTGGCGAATGAGCGCGATATGTATTGAGGTAACGGCTCGAGCACTGCGGACTCGTGACATCACTGGGTTCAATCTAAACAATTTTTCCCTCTATTTGTAGGCAGCCACGTACCTGACCCTTGCATCTGAGGGTTAAAAATATTTTTCTCCAAGAGCTAGATCAAATATCGAAATATTAATGCAGCAATGCATTGGTCACGATATGGATTTATCAAGATTTATAATACTCTGCTCTAATTAAAAATGCCATCTGGAAGATCAACATTACAGTCTTGAGATAAATATCCAGCTATATCGAGTTTCCTCGGCTCACTGTGAAATCGTCGATGATACAGTAAGGTATAGCGACGTCGACTGGAAAATACTCGCAAGATACAAAAAACAGACATAAACTGGCACTATAGATCGGCGCGAATCAAAGAGTATACATGTATTATTACAAACCTGTAAACTGGAGCTCAATGGCACCACGCCATGGTCCTGCGCGTACACAGTCAGCCAGTATCCTCTTTTGGACTCGACGTCGAGCACGGCTTTGGTCCTGATATTGCCTGTAACAGAAAACGAACAAGAGAGGTTAGACGTTGCCGCGTATCGCATCTGGAGTTTTATGACTAGGTTTATGATCTTTATGCAAATTCCCTTTTTCGTGGAATTTTTGTGGAAATCCGAACAGAGGAAACATTCATTTCGTTCATTAAGACACAGTGCCTCGCACTAATATTCGGACACTCTTAAAAAGACCATAAATTTTTTAATATCGGGCCATACGACTTGGTGTTTTTGAGAAGTTAGAACAATTGGTTCGTTATGTATCGTGAAAAGAATTTTTTCAAAAATTGCGATTGGTCGGAATTGCAGAGAAAAAAATTAAAAGTTGTATTTTGCAACTTTTTTATGTGGGCGTATATTGAAAATTTAAAAAACACGTTTTGTAGATCTGTATCAATTAAACATATTCTAAAAGTTTCAATGAGCTACAAACGTTTAAAGGTGGTAAAAATTGCAATTTTTCACGATTTTCGGCCTCTATCTGCAATGAACCTAAGGATTCTTACATTTTTAAATGCCTGTAGTTTTTTCTTGCTTCAACCAATTCCGATGAAATTTTCACAATACATGTAATTGACAAAGATTCACAAACCGTGTTTTTTACATTTTTAACATAAATCCATATAAAAAAGTTGCAAAATGCAACTTTTAGTACTTTCTCTACAATTCAGAACAAATGCTATTTTAAAAAAAATGTCTTGCACATTGTCCAGTAAACCAGTTGCTCCAATTTCTCGGAAAAGTTCAAATCGTATAGTCAAATATCAAAAAAGTTATCGATTATTTAAGAGCATCCGAATATTAATAAGGTAGTCACTGTATTTCTCGCAACAAAAATAAGGTAACAATACCGCATTTGGAGCCTACTGGTCATTTTGCCATTAACCAGGAAGCGAAGCCACTAGGAGCGAGCAAGTTTTCCACAAAAATACGAAAATACTTTCCAGAATCCTAGCTATAGAATTAGCTAATAAAAGCTAAAAGTACAATTTACGTGTACTACGCGCAGCATACCGGGGCCGCGTAATAAATATCAGCGAAAAGTGTACGTTCTAAAGAGCACATGTTAATAAATAACATGTTTGCAACAGAAGCCTGGCAAAACCCGTGTACCGCGGCGGGATCGAATCGACGCGGCGCGGTAATTAAGAGCAAATCAGGCTCTACCAGATCGGAGCGGCTCTCGAACGGAATAGGTAAAAATGGCCATGGTATCAAGGAACCTTTTCACCTCAGCGTTCGATATCTCGTGCGCAGGGGGACACGAGCTGAATGGGAACGGGTCGTTCCGGGGGAGTAATAGAAAAGAAAGCTGGGCGATGAAAAATAAAAAATAAGAGGAACTCGGGTGAGAGTGAGGTCGCTATGAAGAGAGCAAGAGAGAGAGAGAGAGAGAGAGAGAGAGAGAGAGAGAGAACGAGGCGGTATTACCACCTTGCAAGATAGCTGGCAACAAGGACCGATATGAAATGACGTGCACGTACGTGGCGAGTTGCCAACCGTGCGGCGGATAGCGCAAAAATTGGACTGCATTCCTGGTGTTTACACGTCGAGCACGGTGTTCCGCGTGTCTTCGATCGTTTTTGCGAGATTCCAGCCGGCCTGCCTGGCTTTTTTGTCCACGGTCTGCACCGTGAATGGGCGGCCGCGGCCGGTTGGTTTATTACGGTATTAATGTAAAAGATAGGCCCGATATAGGCTCAAGAAACAGGGTGGCGGTGGAAGAGAGAGAGAGAGAGAGAGAGCCGAGGGCTCGATTAATTAGCAATCCGAGATGTTATGTACGGGAGCAGATGTAGATCGTAATCAAGATTACCCCCGATTTGTTCTGTCAGTAATTACATCTTCGGATTTCGCGGCAGTGCAGCGTCTTCATTAATGCCGATCTTTCGCGTGCTCACCACCGTTTGCCGATATCGATCCCCGCCGATATACACGCGTGTGTACAGCTGCGCGAGCATGCGCATATCGGTATCATATCGAGCCTGTTAGTCCGCGATATCGATTAATTTATCAGACCCCGGGCGAAATTCCGCGCAGCGGGAACCCGGTGCGTCGGTGTCCATGATATTTATGGTCCCATTCCCGAGAAATTCACGGCCGTGGAATCGGTGGACCTCGTGCCGTCCCCTTCTTCTACTCTCTACACGCCTCCCGTACACTTTTTCTACCGGCAAATTGCTGTCCGATGACTCGATGCCTATAAAATGCTGTCCCGATACTGATTCTGTTTCGATGGCTACGCAGAATCTCCCAAAGATGTTCTACCTTCTTGAAAAGGTCCACCAAAGCAGGGATGCGAATCCTAACCCGGTTACACAAGACTACAGTAGGATCATGAATACCATAGTTGTAACTTTTTAATGTAAATTTTCGATGAAAATTGGAAAAAAAATTAAAGAACTATTAAATTAAAGAATTATGTTCCCTTGTCAGTATGCTTTATTAGATCCGAAGCGCTTTATTATTTTATTGCCTGCTACGGTCGCCATCCAAAATTCAAGGACTGTCCGCTCGACAGTATGCTGTTTCGAAACAAGAAATAATGCCGAAATGGGAAAGTCCAAAATAGTTAACCCTCGGAAGGGTAAGGTAAGGTATGCTGCCTCTGTCGAAACCTAAATAAATGCCGGTATTTTTCGGTTTTTTCCATGCAAACAAAGCACAGTCACCTACATTAGTTAAGTGTACCCAATATAAATACGTTCAGTCGTGTCGTAAAATAATCCTAATGCAGCGACAACAAGAGTAGGAACAACTCTTGATGCAGTATGTGCATTTAGACAAAATTGAATCAAGAATATTCATATCGTAAGAGAAATTGCAAAAAATATCGAATTTTTAATATATTGTTTAAACAAAAACTCTGCTGTCCCTAGACTCTGAAACCCGCTCCGTGCGGGTTAACCCGTTTCCAAGAAGGGTTAACCGGCTCTCTCTAGGCTCTAAAACCCGCTCTCTCCGGGTTAGTATGGGTTACAGAAACCTCGCTCGGTTAACCCGGTTTGGGTTAGGGTTAGTCCGCGATACGCATCCCTGCACCAAAGAACTAGGTTAGAAAATATGTAAAAAAATTGAATGCCTAGCTTCCGAACAGATTTAGCTATGGCGGCCATAAAATCGTCGAAAGCATTCGCCGCACGAAGGTTTATACTTCGGATGCCGTTTTGAGGTTCACTTTTTCTGCTGGCAAATCGCGGTTTGATGGCTCTAAAATGCGGCCCCGATTCTCCCTGATTCTCTTCCAATGGACATGAAACTCGTTCTTCTTCCATCGATAACTTTTCATCCCCTGCACGCTCGAGACCATTTCGATCCACGTGCTCCAAATCTTTTGATGGTTAACCTGGGCTGATAGTTAACCTGGTTCGATAGTCGAATCTGTTAGAGCGTAGTTCGTGATCGAGATGTTTGACGTAGTTTGTCCTGTGTACGCGATAACCACACGCTCGTTGGTAACTTGAAAATGTTGAACACTTAGCAGCACGCGGACAACAATTTCAATTTAACAAGTAGTCGATCGTTCGTCTCCCCTACTCGAGCAGTGCTTCCTTTGAAACGCGCATATGAATCGCGAAAAGATGATACTTCCAGAAAGAAATATTCGGTGGTGTAGCTTATAGCTTCTGGAAAATTGTCCAGCTTATTGTGCCAATTCTGGACGCAGCCACGATGATAGCATCCATCACCAAGAGTTACGCTCCACACGTATTTCTCCGCGAAACGGTGCTTACGTTTTTCCGTTTCACATATTCCCTTTAAAATGGCCGTCATTTACTTTCAACAACTTCCTATTAGTCACACTGTACGTGCGTGCCGACTTTATTGTCCCTAAGCCGTGAATCTAAACCTTGAGTTGATTACATTCGCCGGGGGATTTATGCGCGTTGCTCCGACGACAGCGCTCAGTCCTGTTGTTACTGCTGAACTTCCGTCTATTCGGTGATTATGCTCTTTTATAACCGATCGTAAACACTGCAAAGTTTCACGTGCGCCAGGTTCGACCGTGGCACTAACTTTTTAGAAAGGTGATGTGCTAGAGCTGCATTTTCCCATGGTATTGTCTACATTTAGTATGCGTATCTAATTTAATATGCGTCGCACACTAGCGGTCGCATAAATTCAACTCGCTCACTACACTTCGCTAAAATATTTTTACCAGCTCCGGCAGGAGGTGCACGAAAATGTGTCGTACACTGGAAACAATTTACGGGGAAGTAAGAGCATTTTATAGACTCCTCGGGCCCGGGCGGCCGACCGATAGATATTTCCTAAAATTGTTTTTTAGCCACGAAACACCGGCGACACGTTCATAAATTCCGAAGAATCCCGAATATTTGGCCCGTGTAATTCCCCGTTCCGCCATGTTGCCCGCAGCGCGGCACCGAGACACGTGTTTTCGGGCCGCAGAAGAGCCGATGTAGACACGTGCTGGGTTTAATAGCGACCAAGTGGGGGGAATATATTAAATTTACTACCGTGAACGCGGCTCAAAGGGGGTGCGGGGGAGGGGGACGTTTACAGCGTCGTATAATAGGATCCCGTCAGTGGCGAACCGGCAGCGCTTATGGTTGTGTCTCCCGGAGGGCGCGACGCTCGATTTTCGTAGCCGAGTTTTTCCCCCACGAACAACATCACCGACTTAATTCCTTTCGGAAGCGTTCCGCTGGCGGATCCCTGCCTGGAACTGCTTTTTCCATGTCAAGAGACACTCTCTGTGGAACGCGGAAGTTTTCAGTGCCAGGGAAAACCGGAGGGCGCGGGGAGGAGGGGTAATGGAAAAAGTTAAGATCCGAAAGATTTCCCTTGCAACGTGAAATAAATGCGATGTACACCGAGTTCGAACATCTGTAACCCTTTCCGTGCGGAATACACTTTATCTACCGGAAGCCTATTAATCACTTCCTTCCCGATTTCTTTTCCAGCTGCAGTGATTAGAGCTTCTATATCGTTCATAATTTTCTACACGGAAAAGGAAATTGATGTCTATTGTATCCCTATTATTTTACCTAAGAAAAAAAGGCTAAGTAAATGTCGACGATTGAAATATAAAATTATATTTTAATGACAATTTTCTCATCCGAGAATAAAATTTTGCTCCTCGCGAGGTTCGCTTTAACAATTGTAGTGACTGATGGCATCACAAAATGGCATTACCAAAACGATTCAAACGAATGCTAATACGAGATAATATTTTGGTGAAATTTACATGAGAGGTAGTTCTAGGAAAAATATTTGACATGCATCTTTTTTGTCGACTATCATCCATATTGAAAGGATGGGAACAACTCTCAGAATTTAGAGTGAAAACTGTATTTTTAAATATCTAGGGAACTGAAGGGTGTAGGATGATAAAAAATATTATTTTGTTGACCCCACCAAATACTAACACAATACAACATTTGGTTAAACTTTTCCTCAAGGGATCCAAAATTTTCAATTTTTCAGAATGTAATATTATACAATTTGATGAAAAAATGATAAAACTTTAAATCATAGTGCGCGGAATCTAAGCTATAACTCAGACCTAATCCAGACTTAGCGGAGCAACTCACTACCACTACATCATACCCGCTCTACGCGCGGAAACCAATATAGCAGCGTTCTAACCTCTCAAACGCGCTTGAAATCGAGCAACTGTATAACTTTTCAACGAGTAAACTCCGCACACCGAAACTTGGATTCCGCTAACTAGAATTTAAAGTGTTATCATTTTTTCATCAAATTGTATAATATTATATTCAGAAAGGTTGAAAATTTTTGGTCCCCTCAGCCAAATTTCAGCCCAATATTTGTATGATAATAGCAAAGAATAGTGTATATATCTATAATGAATTCGCTTGGCCACAAATATTTTGTATTCTACCATTTTCAGTTTATTCAGCATTTAACCTATATAATTCTGCAATTATTTAAAATTCGGCAAAATATAATTCCAAATTTTTGTTTCATTCGATATTTTTCTGAACGATTAATCAATTTTGTAGCTCCAGGTGATGTCTTTAACTCAAAAGTAAAAATAGGAAGCTTGACAGAAGTCAATGTCAAGCCTAGCTCGGCACGAAATCAGACAAACGAACCTCTGTTCTTCAATGATAAGAAAAATTGAATTATAAGCATAGACATTATCACCCACGAGTAAATTGCAGTGCGAGGGGGTCAGGTCTAGGGGTTAACTTAGAGAAATCAGCACAGGGCTCGACCCTGCTTATAAATGACGAGCGCACGTATGGTTCAGCTGAAGGAATCGTCTTTCGTTTCGGCCAATTTGACGAAGTCGCGTTTCTAAACGAGCCGACGCGCAAATTCGACGAGCGTGCCGCAAACCATTCGCAACGGAGCTCCGTTTGAACGTTTCATTGGGATCCAAAGCGATCTATGGAGTCTGTGGGCCGCGTCCGTTGCGGTATAAACCAGAACCATGGCCTGTTGGAAGCGTGATCCTCTGGACCAGCGACGGAAATGCGAGCGCGAGGTCGCCGATCGACCGTGAAGCGTGGAAAATATTTAATAACCGCGAGCACGGCACGCATCGATAACTTCCTTAGTTCTACGGTCCGTTGCTCCGCTGAGAAACGATCTCGCCGTCTATTAGAACGACACATAATACCGCGGCTAGATTCTTCGGTCTACGATCTAGACTATCGATCCTTTGGTCCGCGTCCGATTGGCCGACAACGCGGAAAACCTCGCGGCCGGCAATCGGATGCAGGAAACGAGACAATTATTCATGTACGATAATACTGGGTGTCTACGAATACCCTCTGCGATCATAATGATATGCAGTTGTTTTCTAGACCCCAGGGACAGAGTATATTGAACCCAACTTTTTTAAGAAAATGTGAAACGAAGTTCTGTTGAAGTATACACCGAAATGCACGGAACACGAGGAGGAGGAAAGGTCCTTTTTGACATGCAGTTTATGTACCTAATTCGCTTAATAGGCCTGTCATTGTCAAGATTTAAATTTTTATCGAGAAATATTTTTAATTATTCTTCCACGAGTCTATTCACCATCGCTACGCGCACAGAAACCCTTCGACTAGTGTGCACCACATTTTAACCAAACGCTGCAGTGCGAAAATAAAAGACCGTTACAGATAATTAGATGAAATTAACCGACCGTCACAATACTCGGGAGAACAAATACAAAAAATATAAAGTACCCAGTGCTCGTAGCTAGCTGAATATGAAATTTAATTTTTCCAGAGTAAATGATTGGCCCAGCCCGCAAAAACCTTTTCTCCCCGAGTAATCGCCAAACGATTTGACACAATTATACAAACAACGTAACAGCGGCGAAACTTTTCGTTTTACACTTTTACCGACGGACCGCGTTGAACGGTCTGAAAAAAACTAATTTGCTCATTCGAGGAACGGGCGCTAACGAGTGAACAAAAGCTTTCAATCGCGCGAGGCACAAAAAGGAGGTGAGGTGAGGGGGGCTAAATCAGCTTTTGAAGATCCACAAGCACTGGCGACATTAGCGGCGACCGTTCGGCCAGCGACGATCTTCGATTTTTCCAACTTTTATCCGCGTGCCGCACCGCGCTGCGCCGGTGAAAGCGCTTTCTGGGTCAATAGCTGCTGAAACAAGATCATCGGGAGTTCGAATAAATACCGCGAGCTAAAGACCAACAGAAACAGAAGAAAAACTGGTATACCGTTACCGGTCGAGAGCTAAAGTGCACCGACAACTCAAACGCAGCCCGGGCTGTTTGGTTTCCTTTTTACAGTTGAAAATTCGTCCAATTCAATTACGGGCGAGCCGCTTGAGACGCGTCATTCTCGCGAGCGACTTCGGAATGACCTGTCATCGAGGTGTGCCGAGAACCTAACGAAGGAGCCAGTATAGAGGATCGAAAAAATCGATGTCCTCTTCACTAATCGACAGTATAAAAACTTCCAAACAGTATAAACTTCTAAAAATTTAATAAAATTCGACATATTGCCATTATTGCCGATGTCCTAATTGTCCCAAAAGTTGAATCTGCATTGTGTGCATTATTGGAAACCCGAACGAACTTTTGGGTCAATCTAATATTTAACCGATTGACTTGATACTTGATACACATGTTCGTTAACGTTCCCTGGTTAACGCAAACCCACTTTGCCGCCCGACATTGTTGAAATGAAAATTGCTTCGAGTAAAATAACTGCTTCACCCTTGGTGGTTGCCGTTTCCAGAAAGACCTCGGTGGCGCGAGGGTTAAAAAGGCGTTAAGAGGTTCTCGGATCGGCAAGTCGAGCGTAAGAAGGGTCAGGGTGTTTGGAGGAGTCGCAAAAATCTCTCCGGGGCTGTGACCTATCCCGTTTCATAAACGGCTGATGCTATTCGACGTCCGAGAGCTTCACGGAGGAGTTACAGAATTCGTTTTCGCGAGGCTTTGAGCCTTTGTTCGAGTAACGATGCCTCCACTTGGCGGAAGCACGCCGGCGAACCGATCGATGAGCTTTCGAACGGAAAACGCGCAATCTTATAGTCGAACCTACCCCTCGTGGCTTCTGTTCCCAACTGCCAGGCCACCCCCTAACCCCCGGCATCGCAGCGGTTGAATCGGCTTCTTGCCCCTCCCCTTCCCACTCCTCCCCCCGTCCCACGTACCCCTTTTCATTCTTTTATCGAATTCTATCTGTCTCCATCCACCTCATTTTCTCTCTGACATTCTTCGAGTCCCTGCCCGGGAACTATGGCCGATCGTTAACCCAGATTCAACCGCCCGACACTTTAGACGTTTCCACGCTGCCAATGGCTGCCCCGCGAGAGAACGTGGATGTCTTGATCGCGAGGTTTCCGCTCGGACTATAGAACTGTGGAAGCTTCTGGTCAGATCGGTCTTTTCTTGCCGATGAATCGGCTGGGGCCATCCCAATCGGCGGAAGAGTCTTGGTAAATAGGTGGACCAGGTTAACTTGCCTACGGAAATAGAGTTTTTGAAGAAGAACGATTTCATTGCTTGGGAATGGGTGGATCTGTGATACGCTAGGAGGACGTAGAATATTTTTCTTCAGGAGTTTATCGAGTTTCAACTCTGATGCAAATCTGAGGTTAAAGCGTGGGGGTTGATTGATTGATTCCAGCTAATAGATCTGTAATTTCACCTTTGAAGATTTTTACTTTACAGTAGTTCTACGGAATCATGTCTCTTTTGTTTGTTTTGCATTTCCGAAGGTTCCTTGAAGCACCGATAATATTTTAATCAAGCAGAAAATTAAATTACCATTTTTCATTTTAAAAAGTCCGTCGCTAAAGAGGTTAATACCGTGGCAACGTCTGCCGTCGTTTATAAGAAACGGTCTCCCGAATGCGCGCTTCGCAATACCTTCGGGTGGCGAAAGCTTCTTACGCACGATAAGGCGATTGGTTTCCCCGCTGCATTGATTAAAGTACAAAGAAGAAAATTAAAAGGGTGTGCAAATTGCCCGGTGGATCGATGCCACAAGAACAATACGGCCAGGGGATGCATAATTCGAAACGATTTAGCCAAGTTATGTAGAGTTAAAAAATTTTGCTCTTACGAAGCTCGAAAATAATGCGATCTTCGAGAATTTCTTCAAAGAAAAATAATAGACTGTTACAACAATCTTTCGACAAAGAGTAGGCGAAGAAGTACAAATATCAGAAATAAAAACTGTCGTTACATTATTTAGATCATAACAACATTATCAATAAAAGAATATATTTTGATGTTAATTCTACTTCTTGTAACTTATACGGAACACGTTATTTTGCATATAGATCCACAGTAACAAATATTAACCATGAATAATATTATTCATATAAATATAACTTATCCTCAAAATTTAAGATTTGGTAACCTAGATAGGACACCACATCTTAAAGACGTTTTTTGGAGAAGTCGTTTGAATTTAATGATACAGATTTTACATGGAAGTTCTAAAGTGACAATCTCTAGATTTTTAAAGTACCGATACATTTTTATAAGTATTGTTTATAAATTTTTCAGATTTTTAAGTTCGCGGCGTTGTAATTAGAAAAAATAAAAACCGATTTTTCGATGTTTTCTGCGCGACAATCTAAGCTAACCTTGATATTGTTACATTTTATTTATTCTATAAGTCTATTCTATAAGTCAGTATCTATTAGACACTGATAAACCGTGAACATTTCACATGAAAAATTAAAAAATGAAATCAACTTGATTAGTATTTTCACTGCGTCAGTCCATTACATTTGAAAGTATTAATTGTTTCCGATGGCCGGTTGGCCGACGTGCTTATAAAACGGTTGGACCCTTTTTTTATCTGAGATGTCTTAAAGACGTATCGTTTGGCAATACAATACGTTCAGGAGACGTCCCGGAGCCGTTCGGAAGACATTGGAGACGTCGTTAAGACGTTTGAATATCCAACAATAGATATCTTTAAGAAATCTTTAAAGACGTCTTTGTGCAATCTGGGAATTATTTGCAGGATGAAGTGAAGTGAAAATAGTCAGGGCAGGCGTGACCTTTTGCGGGGCCCGATTCAAAAATTTTACGGGGTCCGAATACACATTCAAATTCTATACTTAAATTTCACAATAAGGAATTATTTATTATAAGTACAAAGAATGTTACATATATTTTTTGAAAGATGAATATTACTTCTCGCTTTTTCCGCCGCAAAATCTTTGATTACGTCATCAAAATTGATTGAGTTTGCTACAGTGGATCCAAGAAATATTTCAACACTAAAAAAATGACCACACGATCATAAAATTTCACTCATTTTAAAGCTGAAAGCATCTGCTTTCAAAATCCATTGTTCATTTTATTCCAAGATCTTTTTTCATGACGTAGCGAGCGAGAAACTGAAGACACGTTTCTTATTGAAAATGTTACACATTCAAACGTCTGTGAAGACTTTGAAAAATTTTTGTTGTGATATGCAACAAATTTTTGTTGTGCAATGTGATAATTTATTATAATGAACAGCCAAGGCAGATATGTATAAAATGGCAAAACAAATTCTAAGCAGGCTTCTCGGAAAATATAACAATGATAATGATTCTTATGAAAATAGTGAAAAACTTTCAGATGCACAGGATGAGGAACTATCACTGAAAAAACATTTAGAATTAGAAATTGCAGATAGCCTTAAAGAATTTAGTGTCAAGAGTTTAGCGTCAGAAGAAAATAAATTCCGGACTCTAACAAAGGAATTCCAGATTTTTGAGTCCACTGGAAAAAGGACAACCGATCTGCAGCAACTTTTGGATGTTCTACAGTTCTACATACAATAAAGCCAACATCCATACAAAATGAAAGAAATTTTTCTACGGCTACAGATTTTGTTAAAAAAAAAGTAGATTGTCTGATTCTACATTAGACGCATTCTGCTTCTTAAGAAGTCATTTCAAAACAAAAGCGTAATGTTTCACTTTACAAAAGTTTGGTTTTAAATCAATTTTATCGGTTATATTAAGTCTATTTTTCCCTTCTTTTTAAAGTTATGTACATATTGGACAGGAATAAACATTGAGTTAAAGTTTTTTGCGCTTTCGATAAATATTATCGACGATATTCCAAATATCATAAGTTTTCCAATATTCTTTTATTTTATCAAAAATTCTCGAGAATTCTCGAGAAATATAGCCTTATTTCTCATTTTTCGAGAAATGAAAAATGTTGAGAAATCAGGAACACTATGCAAAATGTCTGATGAGTAGACTGCGGATCTTTATGCAAAATAAAAATTTTCTACACTGATTGCAAGAAATAGAAACTAAATTAATTGTTACTTTTTCCCGTAATGATCTTAATAGAGGAGAAATTATATTATATTGACATCTTCAATTTTTAAAATTTTTCAATAACTTCGATTTTTATATACTCAATTTTGCTATAAATGCATAAAGATCCGCTGTCTACTGATGAGTTTTCATAGGTCGCGGGGCCTTTCAAAACGCGAGTCCGGGTTCCGGCGAACGCGCTGAACCTGCCTCGCGCCGGCCCTGAAAATGGTGATGATTATTTTTGACAATACACTCGATTGTCTGTAATTGAGCAACAAATCAAAAGAAAAGGGCCGCGAATCAATTCGCACACGTTATATCGGCTAATATCCACTCCGACGCGACGTGCAAACGGCCATAACACGATCGCTCAATTGCGTCAGTATTTCTTCGATTTCGCAAATACGGGACCGCAGTAGGTGTGAATAAAAAAAAAGCGACCATCGATCGAGTAAATAAACGAGCAACGCCCGGTTCCGCGAAATCAAACCAGGGGCCGAGCAAATGGATTTGTTGCGTAACGTTCTAACACAAACAAGCGTATTCATGGAAAAGTCTGAGCGGGATTAGGGGAGAACGACGAGCGTATTGTTTACACGAATTCGCGAACGAGGGTGGGGGTCTGGGGGTGGGGGTGGGGCAGGTAAATCTTCGGCCGCGTTTTAATCGACGAAAGCTTTCCGCACGTGCGATCGAGCACCAAGACATTTCTCCTCGGAGCGATTTGAATCGGGCGTGTGCGCACCCTCGAAAGAATCCGCTTGAATCACTCGTCTATTCCGTGGCTGCTGGCAATGCTTTTATCCCCGGACCGATTTGCCGGCTGCACTTACCTGGCGCGTCCTGCTGTCAAATTTTCCGCAAGCCTTTCCTGTGAAAGTAACGCGACGAACTTGGGAAATCGCGCGTCGAGTTACTTATTGTACACCTCGAAGGACTAGCGGATGAAAGGGAGTTTTCAGGTCTCAGGAAAATTCGCCAGGCTTGCCAATGTGTGGAGCAGAAGGATCGAAGGCCCCTTTGATCGCTCAACGACTCTCATTTACGAAAAGGTCTCGATTTTTCTGCCCGCCTCGGCTTTTACCCTCACGAAAATTAAAAGCTTTGCCAGAATATTGTGGGGTACATATTTTTAATATAGTCTTCGGAATGGGATTTATTGAAATAATCGTTCATTGGTAATTTCGGAATTATTAACCCTTAAATGGGCGCGCCTATTTTTGTTACATAACTGGGCGCGCGGAGCACTTTGTGCACCATCCTTTAAAACTACGTATATCACTGTTCATTATCAGTTTCTTATGAAATTTTATGTCAAATAAATAACACGTCCATAACTTTAAAGTACCTAAGGATAACTAAAAACCATATCGGCTCTAGTGGGATGACGCTACAGTCGTAGGTTATGTGGGGGCGTGCCAATGGTAAGTAGCAGAAATAAAAATTATACTACATTAAACTACAAACGGAGCACTCAGTGCTATTGCGCGCCCACTTAAGGGTTAAGTGGTGTTTAATATTCACTTTCAGAACATGTTTCCTTCAACATTTTATTTATAACAAGGTAATTATAATTTTTTTAAAGGCTTTGTTAAATATTTTGAACCATTTGGACTGTGAATATATCGTGCCTACAGACTGGGTTTATATGCAAAATAAAAATTGTTTGCCTGAATTATAAGAGTCAGCTAAAATATATATCGTTAATAAGTATAATAATCAGAAAATAATATATTGACCTCCTTATGTTCTTTATGTCTCGTCAGTATTTTAAATTTCACCTACTCGCTTTTGCCATAAATGCGTAAAATCTGCTCATGTAAAATAAACCTGAAGTTACGGTAAGGAGATTGACCGAATTCAAAGTATGTATCCGTATGGAGGCATATTTAAATATAAAAAAATTGGATAGTAGATTGTAAACTAACAACAAGTGTGTAAAAATAAGAAACGAATGTTATCAGTTTGCTTAAAGAGAAAAGTATATAGAAAGTAATGTATGGAAATAAAGTGTGCTGCACCATGACGTGTGAAGGTTTGCCGAGAAGCGTGATTAAATTTTGTTTCACTTACAATGTAGGAATGTAAGAAACGTCGACACGCAACGAAAATTGCGGAGCGTGGAATTTCACCGACCGGCGCAGCGCGGCGGCATGCGATTCCGTGTTGCTTTTAAAAAATATCGTGGTCTTAACTCGGCGGACGTCGGCCCAATAACTGTAACTTTTCGTAAAGAACCGATCGATTGTAACCTCGTTTCCCGTCAAAAAGTTCGTCGGTCCGACACGACGGCGCCATTAATTTCTTACTTTGCACGTCTCTTATCCGGCTCCAATAACATCGGCCGATCAATAACAATTAATAACACCGGCAATTAAGACTTTCCCGTTATTAGTTCGTTCATTCCGGGCGACACGTTTTTGTGAAACGTTGCACCCCGGACCACATTCTCTCCTTAATTTTGGCTATAAAATCGCCGATCGAAATTTATCACGACCCTAACGCCGAACGCGCTGTTTAAGTGGTTCGTTATGCTCGATTCATTATCTTAATTTACAATAATTTGGTAAAAGCACCCGTCTCCATAGCGGGGATCCGCGCACAGTTTTAATCGAACGATGAGCCGTAATTCGCGAATTCGTTCGGAGAAGATTGGCATATTTATGGGCTCGAGTTATGCAAAATATCTTCCATTTTTTCGGTGTAATTTCGACAGATCTTCCCGACCAATAACATTAAAAATATATGGAACAATTCTTGCAGTTCAACATTTATGTTATCAATACATTACGAGACTTTATGGAAACTTTCAATTTTATAGAATATTTTATAAAAATCAGGATTAAAGAACAGATTATTTTCTAATTAAACAGAGTAGCCTAAAAGTTATTAGACCATTTAAAAGATTCGCATTTACTCTGTTATAAAGAAATTCGAATTTTAAATGGTTTAGTTAAAAATGCTTAAACTTTTCAAAATTATGAGATAATCGGAATTTATTAATTTTTGCAGAAATTTTTCGAGCTCTTGTGAGACAGACTGTTGACGGTTCCATAAAGTCAGGTTTCCGCTGACGTCCTGGTTTCGGTCTCCAACTGAACGTTTGAAACGTAGGAAAAATGTCCGCGTTCTGATCGCAATCTGGCCTCATACTTTGAGCCGGTATGTTCTAACCGGAAACGCGGTTGTTCCCCCTTCGCATACCCTTTCTTTCGGGCCGGCGTTGCTCGACGGGTCATGTAAATCGGGTTTAACGACCCCGTCGAGTACGCGCATTCTTGAGAATATAATCAATGCCGGCTTCCCTTTCGGAATTTCTGGGACAGTGGCTCGCTCCTCGTTCGAATGTCTTATGAATCGTGAAATTCCCGCGTCGGCAATTTCCTTCATCCGCCATGGAATTATCGGGGAAATAGAAAGAGGAACAGTACGATCGAACTACCGCACCCGGTAGAAAACAAAACGAGGAAAAGGGAAAGGAGAGAGAAAGAGAGGAACGTTGTAGGCTCGTTGCCGCGCCTTTTGTCTACAATTATAGCGTATTCATCGGGAGCCCGCCGGTTTTATTTTAACGAGTATACACGCGCCGGTCACCATTATTTCCAACGGCGGCGCGGCGTACGTAAACTCATTATTTTCGTCCGCTACCAACAGACAGCTTCATCGTCCTGGAGCACCATCGAACTTTCGTTGTCCAAGGTTCGTGCGAATTGCAGAAATATTTTCGGATTTGTCAATCACTGTCGGAAGGAAATATAGTCCAGCTTAAATAGGTCAGCTGTCACCGCGCTGGCTCTTACAAAACTTTGTTGAAATTCAAAAAATTGACATATTCGGTAAACCAAAGGTGAAAAGGTTAGGATAGATTAGGACAAAAGATGGGTCTACGTACTTCCAAAAGGCACCGGTGACTGATCGAGACAAACTTGGTGGCTATTATGAGGGACAGGGAAGGACCTCGGATATACAATTTTAGCTTCGACAATTTATGCGTTTAGGAGATACAGGTTCTCAATTAGAAATCCGTCATAATAGATTGTTCCGACGCGGAACAACGTTAGCCGTGAGCCGCCCGCCGTTGGGAGGCAATTAAGCTATTAAGGAAAAAACGCATCTGCCATAGTAAACAAGGAGGCATAGCCTAAAACCATCGTGTAGATTTAGACCTTTCCTGCTCCGGTAGGAAGCGATTCATTGTTCGGTACTCAACTTTTCGTTTATGACTTTCAGGAGAATAGGCTATGGCTTCTCGTAATGTAATTTAACACGTGCCACGAGATTTTTGCCTCCACGCGAACCTTTTTTTACCTGAACATCCCCACCACACGAAACCGGTCACTCGCGCTCACCGGAAGCTAATTTCTATGCGACAAATTTTACGCCAATAAAAAAAATACCTGAAAAAATCCACCAATCCAAAAGCCTTTCCGGTCGACGGAGGAACTTCCGAGAGAGGCTCAGCAGGCTCTCGCGTGCGGAAAAGAAGGCAGTCTACGATTAGCACTCTCACTAGCAATACGTTAAAAATAGTCAAACTCTGTAATCACATTGCAATAAACATACGTGTTAAGGCAATCGAGAATAACTCCTTACTATCCCACTTATTTTAAAAAATAATAGGGAATTCCGCGACAACCAATCTGTGCAGAAAAACATAGATTTTCGATGTTTTGAAAGTTATATTCAGCAACAGTGTAAGAATGGCCGAGGTATATGTGTGCATGTGTGTATTATGAATGATGGTGTAATGTGTTCATGTTTTTCCGATGGAAACGCGATGCTTACGGAATTGTGAGACAGTTCGAGTCATATCGTGCTGCGTGTGTTACTGTGATACTGTGTGTTAACTGTTAACTCGGTTGTTGTAATGACTTTATCAGTCCCAAATGGTCCTTTGACTAACCGGAGTTTGTCTGGGTTAGGTTGGGTTAGGTTTGGGTTAGGTTTGGGTTAGGTTTCGGCAGTCCCTCCCACAAAACAGTAAGCGACTTTCTATTTAAACAAATTCGTGACACACTACGACGATACATCCGAAGCAAACGATCACAGTGTTTGAGCGACTTCCTCTAAAGTATCTGTATTTTTTAAACGGGTGAATTCCCGAAGTTAAAATTTGATATTTGGGACCCTTCCACATTCTTTATAACATGCTCCAAATTTCATATGGATCGGCCAACGGTGCCTTTCGGAATAATATCCCAAAAGATTTTGTTCAATTCCAATTCCTGTTTCGAATTTCTAGTTTTACGGTTTCCATGCCAACGTGTAACTGCGCCGACGACGAGACCCCGATGGATTTGAGCGAATTAACCGAAGTAAAATTAACAGCCTGCGAAATAAAGTCTGCCATCTCATCGGAAACTCATTCGACCTCTCTTCGTTAAACCTAAATTACTTGGGCACTGCTCTGCGCGGGCTAAGCGCGAAGTATAGAGAGCCCACGATTCTCATAAAAATCCTTCGTTTCCTCATTCGCTTTTTAATTAGATCGAACGGTCGTATCGTTGGAATATAAGTTATCGTCGATTCTGTTGTTTGTAAGTTCGTTCGGCTGGATCGGACCTCCATTTAGCATCTAAAATATCTGCCAGAAAATATGTTGTGAATCGACAGTTTTTAATTGTTGTTCCATTGTGCAGAAATGTGTTAATAGCTTTATTAATGTATTAAATGTCTGAGTAGCAACTGCATACAATTTCTTCCACATTTTTGATCTTATTCTAAATGTTCTCTGTCTTTGTTCTCGATTAATTAATGATTTATTTAGCAACCATTTATTTCCCTTTCGATTCTATCTAAAATAAGTGCACTGTACAAAATTAGATCATTTTGCAGTGGTAGAACAAAATTACTAACATCATGATCCTCTATTGTATGAAGCTTCGAAACCTTCTTGTAGATAAAAATGATTAAATAAATTAGCAGATCGTATCATTAGTGAATCTTAAAAACCACAGAGTTTTAAAAATAATTAAGGAAACATCGTTAGACGATGTATTAATAAAGCTACTTCGCCTTCTATGTATGTATATCACTTACAACCCTTGCGAAATCCCTGAAGGACTGCATTTCAGTGTAATGAATGCATGCAGTGCAATCGCTAAGCACACTAATTATCGGAAAAATGGTGGAACGAAGGGGATCGAAGGCTCGGAGAAACCCGAAAGAGAAAGGGGATGATTTTTCCGGTGTAACGAACGAGAACAGCTTACTGCTATGAAAATAGCCGGCAAAATCGTTCTCAACGACGTCGTTGCTCCCCTTTAATACGGCAGAGCTTTTCTGTTGACGACGTACAAAATCGGTTAGCAGGAGTTATGTCGGCTGTAGGGTGCCATAAGATCCGCCTTCGTCGTGTACCCTTCGTCTTCTTTGTTCTTTCGTCGCTCAGAAGCCGATATCTCCCTTCCCATTCAACCCCCGTAGCCGAATCAGACGTTATCGTTCACAGTTAGGCAACGAGTTCTCAACCTGGACACGAATATTTCTTCTTCCTTCACCCCATCTATTTCTCTCTCCTTTCCCTGCCACTCTTTTCTTGAGAGAGAGAGAGAGAGAAAAAAAATTGCCGTCGATGTTTGTCAAGTTTCCCCTTCGTCAATCAATTTTCGAACTCGCCTCCGAAGAAACTTTCGGGAAAGGGAAACTATCTCGTAAGTACCACTGAACTCGATTCCCGGAAACGAGTAGAACCTGGAACGATTTCCGGGATCGATACGACGAACTCCTCTCTGGCAAATCGGAATGAATTTCGAGAGTTTTCGCACGGTTCTTTCGTTTTATGGCTTGTTGTTAGACTAGGGATCTTTTTGAAAAGCGTGTCTCTGTTTCTCATCGGATTAAAAACAAGTGAAAGATTCCGAAAGTGGAGAGTTTCAGCTTTAAAACGAGCCTAGATTTATTTATTGTTGTACGACTTCTCGTTCAATAATCTCGTTCCGAAATCGCAACAGTCTATTAGGTGACTCACCTGATTTTGACATTGGTTTCGATCGCTATTATGACATTTAGCAAAACTATTTTGCGTGATTTTTTAATGGCTTTGAGGGGGGCAAATTATGTTATTAGTCTTTTGTAGGTGTGAAGGTCGTGTGAAGGTCAACCTTGTTTTCTTTTTTAAATAGAATCATATATTTTTCAATGCATTAAAAAGTATTAATCTATGTACGTTGAAAAACCATCACTTTAAGAAATAATAAATTTCCAGTGTTATTGGCGCTACGGTTCGATCAATTAAAAACCAATAAACAATTTTGCAGATTATCAAATAATCATCGACGTTTCGATTCACTTTTGAATCATTTTCAAGATGTATTTGTTTGCGTCTGTAAAAGTATGCGTATTAAACAACTTTCAAAATAAATCAAAAGATATTGAACAAAATTCCTTTGTTTCAAACAAAAACTATTATTTAAATTACTAGCTTACTTGTTTATGATGTGAAATAATACTTGAATAGGAGCATTGTGACATCAAGCACATGCGTGTGTTCACACTGCTTGCTGTCACTACACTGAGTGTAATGGACACGATCTAGGTTAAATCAATCGATATTCGGCGGTAAATTTTAACGAAACACAGTACCTCTTTTAACCACGTGTGTGAATATACCGAATCGGTAAATTCAAATATTAACATTCAATTGTAGTTGGAATAGATCTAATTGGATATTATTTTTATTTGTTCGACAAAGAAATATTTAGTGATTTTGAAAATGTAAAATAAAATTATTTAATTTGGAAAACAATATTGTTACAAACAAATACATCTTGAAAATGATTCAAAAGTGAATCGAAACGTCGATGATTATTTGATAATCTGCAAAATTGTTTATTGGTTTTTAATTGATCGAACCGTAGCGCCAATAACACTGGAAATTTATTATTAACATTTTACGATCGATATAACGAAACATATTTACATTAAGAAATATCTTGATTTAATTATTTGAAGTGGCCACCAAAAAATTGCAATTTACTTGTGACAAAATTGTAACTATTAATTCTATTTTAGCATTTTCTAAACATTCCGAATAGTCGAATCGCGTTTCGCCCGAGGTCGGTACGCTCGAATCGAGAAAAATCGTGGATAAAACTGTGGAACCGGATCGGTCGGCAATTTTCTGGGAAAGGGTTGGGATCGATCGGGCTCTTTTCCGGATAAGCGTTCAGAAAATAAAGCGTCCGGTGGAGAGCGGGTATTTGAATGGACTCGGGAGTAATTGGGTGTAATCGGTGTCGGCGTAATTGGGGTTCCGGGAATGAAGACCGCGGCGGCTGACAGGGGCAAACAAAAAGCAAAGGTGTCAATAACACGGAGCACCGGCCAGAGAATTGGACACAGAGAGAATTGGCTGATTACGGGCCGGAGAGGATCCCCGTGTCTGTTAAGAGTCCGCTCGTTGTACACCACGCTCGGGTTACGCTGCTCATCAGGCTACAATTACGCTGTCCTCCGGCTGGTGTTCAGCCCGCACCGAAATTTTCTTCGTTTTATTACCGGTACCGACTTTTCTCGATCCCTCGGCTACAACCTCCAACTTGGCCCTCTCGTTCTCCGCGCGAAAATTACTTTAATCTCTGCGCTGGACTCCCCCGGACTTCCGAAATAATAATTCCTGATTCTCTCGAGGAGAATTGAATGCTGATTGCTGACGTCCGCGGATGTTGAAATGCGAGGAAACGCGAGCCGTTCGCTGCTGGAATTACTTTTTAAATTGTTCGCTTGTTTCTGCGTAGAGATGCGGCGGGAGTACACGATTTGAAGGACTCGAGAGTTAAATCTTGGTGAGATGAGGTTTAATTATGTTTTGTATTGTTAATCAATCGTGGCGTGATAATGTGTGGTGATACGAACGTGAAAAATTTCATACGATATTTTTATTTAAAATATATCTGGACAATTGCACGAATTATTGTGTTAGCAACGTTGTGTAAGCATTCTAGCGCATACTAGTGCAGAAACAACATTTTTCTTTATACAATCACAATTATTTTCATTCATAGTTGTCTTCACTAATTTCTGTGAGTTTCATTTGTATAGTTTTGAATAAACTGATCTCTGAAGAGAATTAGCAGTCAGGGATACATTACGCTTAGTTCGCTAATTTACTATAATTCTCCATTGAAAGAGCGTAGAACTTTATGCGTATTCGTGTTTGTACATACAAACGAAATTCATGACACCAAAATTAAATAAAATTGAATTGCACTACGAGATTACAGAAACTAAAAATTAATTGAAATTCCATTAAATGTCAGTATTTTGTGTTCCAATTTTTTACATGCAATTTTTTACATTAACTTTCTACATACTACATATTCATGAAGGCATACAATTCGCTTATCACGTATTAACAGTATACATCAGCATAATATACAACATTATGCGATTCAACAATGTAATCTACTGTATCAATGTTTAACATGTTTGATACTAGCATCACATATTTATGACGATAGCCATACGTATTTTGAATTAAATAAATCAAATTAATTCTACATGTCTCCTCATGTAGAACTGTAATGCATAACTCAACATGCAGGAAATTAATCAAGTCTCTGTGTTACATATTTTTAATGTTTCGTAAAGAGAATACATGGCTTTCAGTACAATCCAGATTTCTGCGATGATGTATGAATATATTATAATTATGAGGTTTTCATTAAAACAGATGGCGATTGGGAACATGTTAATATTATTAACAGAGATTGTTAAGCAAACTATATGATCAAAATTTGTCAACAAAGTTTCCGTTAAATGCAATATCAAGAAAACGGTCATACAAAAATTCATCGAGAAAATGACCACCGAAAAATGTATGACAAAAATTGTTTCCAAAAATGATATGTAAAAAAATGCTTAATGGATGACATTTATCTATTGAACACGACATTACCTGGCACATAGAAAATTCCAGACAAAAGGCAAACAGAAAAATAGCCACGAATGCACGAGGAACCTCACAATTCTTTCGCAACGGTGACAAAAGAGGCGTCCATTGGTGCCTTGCACCGCATTTACATTTCCGCGGGAAGGGTTACACCGTCGTACAGGGGTTTTCCAGGTCACAGCTAGCAACTTGAAAGGAAAAACTCGTAATGTATGCGGTCATGCGGGTGCCGGGCATCCGGTGAAAAAGGTCCTTCTTATGGTCGCGTTTTATGCCCGGTACGCGAAACTATCGCCGTCGGAAACGGTGGACGGGCGCGTCGTAAAGATGGAGGCTGATGTTGGTCGCGAAGTGGATAAAGGGGTGATTTTCGGCCGGATCGTGGAAATCGGTCGAGCCGATTTCATTCCGGCAAGGAACGGAGTTTTACTCGCTTTTCATCGACGTTGAACGTATCCCGTCGGTCTCGAGATATTTTCGAGCCCGCGGATCCATTCTGGATCGTTCACTTTTCATGGAATAACAGAACAGTTCGAGAGATCTTCCCGGTTCTTTCGGCGGTTAAACGAGCAGCCTCCTTTGCACGGGATTACACCCGTTTCACTTTTTCTCCGGTCTGTTACTTATTCTTCAAACGAATCGTTTCGAAGCGCGTTTCAGGACAAGTAGCTTCGACGACCTCGGCCGCCTTTCAAAGGACTCTCTCATGTAAAGTTGAGGTACGCCATTTAAAATTTTGTTTGAAATTGATTTAGCTACTCTTTGGTCGTACAGAACAATTTTTTATATAGTTTTAATTATGTACTTGTTTCTTGATTCAAAATCTCAGGATGGACTAAAATGAAGTAGTTAAGATTATTCTCAATCGTTATTATTGGAAATGAAATTGTTAAGAGAATTTACACTGGTACTTTCAATATAAATCTTTCTTTATTATACGCCGCGGGAGGAAGCTCTTTACTTAACGAATTCTCAGCTGCGACTGATCCTAAGAGGAAAACCTTTAGAACCTCGAAAGGAAACTAGAGTCCTCTCGTATCTTCAGACTGTTTACGTTAGCCCCCGCAGTCCGGCTTTTGAAACAAAGTATCGAATTCGATATTTCGTAATCTCTATTTAGAATATGATTCTGAGATCATTGATTAATTTTTGAAAACTAACAATAAATCCATTGTGAGCGTAAGTTATTGATAATCCAATAGGTATGCTTAGTTACTCAAAGAAATAATTTATTTTGAAAATTGGCAAAATGACGAATGCTTAAAGTACACAACTCCGTCTCGTTGAACAGATTATAAACTGATCCATTTCGTGCTGACAAAGTTTAGTGCCCAACCGATGCTGATCCAGGCTCAACCAAAGCCACTCCACTCCAAGCAAACCTGATTCAAGCCCAGTCTAAGAAATGTTCCAGCTTCCGTTTAGCATGCCAGGAGCCAATAAACTAAAAAGAGAAAGCAACAACGACTTGATTAACGCTAGACCGAGGTAAAAATCTGGTGCTAATCAGTGTAGCTCTGCGGAAGCTTGCAGCGATCGGTGGCCACTGGCCAGGAATATTCTCGGTGAACTCGAGCACGCCACGGCGGGGTTCGCACGCGAACGAATCGAGATAGTTCGTTGAAAAACCCTTAACCCCCGGCATCCGGCAACATCATCGAGAAAGCAACCCTCGGAGATGCTATCCGCGTGCGTTTCTCGCAGTGGCATCCGCCATGGTCCGCGGTAAAAACCCCGTTGCACCGTTTCCCCCTACAATTACATAAGTTTCCCGCGACAATGCCCGAAACCAGTCTTGTAGAACACGTCCCGGCTGGCTCGTCGCGATATAATCTCGATCGTCTCTCTCTTTCTCTCTCTCTCTCTCTCTCCCCCCCTACGCCTGGCTCCCTCTCGGCCCTTTTGATTCCCTTCCCGAGGTTCCAGGCTCCCGAGACAATTGCGCGTGTCCGGCAAAATTACACGAGTGCCGCGATGCCCACGAGTTTCGACCCAGTATCTCCCTCTCCCTTCGTTTCGACCGTGTCTCTGTCCCTCTGCTCTCCTGGCAGAAGGTGGTACGTGTAGCACGTGTCACGTCAGACGTGCGCTATCAATCACACGCGAGAAACACGGTTCTCGGAAGCCCGACATGCTCTCGTGTCCTCTCCATGCCGCAGCCGTGGAATCTCGGCGACGCTCGTGCTCGGTGGCGTGTATGCACGCGATGCAACCGTGGAAACGGTGCACGGGGTTTACACGCGTCGCTCGCGAAACCGTCGAACCACCCGACGACCCTGCCGACGACAGTGTCTTATTACCGAGGGGACCGCGAGGTGGAAGCACGGACATTTCCTGAATGGGAAATGAATCAGGTGCACTCGCGATGAACACTCTCGTTGAGTCGTTCGCCTGGTCTTCGATCGCTTGGATTTTTATCAGATTTTACGAAAGATAAATTTGACAGGCCTTCGATATTTATAACATTCTATGTATGAAATTGACAGCAATCTTTATATTCTACCATACATATAATGTTAATTTTTTCAGCGAATCAACTCTTTCCCCGGCGCAGACCGTTGTCGATGGTTTATTGGGACCATATATCATTTTTATTGAAGTTCTCCCGGAGAAGAAGCCGGGTTTTAATATTTTTATACCGGCACCGAGACGAGTTTCGCGACTTTATTATACGCTTGGCACTGCGTAAATTGCGGACGTCTTCAAACTTCCCACTATCCGGAGGTACATACCTCGTTCTAAACACACTCGAGCGAGCGGCTATGCTTAGCTAGCTGCCTCGCGGGGAACCGGCGCCGGATTGTTTACGACCCAAGCTAAAATATTCGTGATGTAAAGTTTGGAACTATAATACTGTCTCTGAAAAATTGAAGTGTGTCCCCAGCCAACAAATTTCCAAAATTACTTCGCAGTACGTACGATTCAGAAAAATGAAAAATTACATCTCTGTGTCCAAGCGACCCTTTCTCTTCAGACCTGTCTTATGAACCTCTTAAACGGAGAATTTTTGTTCTTCATAAGTTGACACAACCTATTTTTCATCCGTATATCCTGTATCTTCCAGTGCAGGACACAATTTAGAAATTTTATAGCGATTAGCGAGGTCCAAATTATCTTGGTTCCACCTAAATCACCCATAATTAGGCCCCTCTTCTGTCTCTGCGAAACGAAGTACAGTAATTCATCTATAACTGTCTAAAATGTCTAAACGATAACTGTCTAGTCGCCTACCCATTCCACTGAGAAGCATACCCCGCGAGGGGCCTTGAAACTCAGTAGGTCTCGGCCTCCGAGCAATGTAACCCGATACCGGATCGGGTATATCGATGTGAGACCAGGCGACCACTACTAATCCAATGACAAAACTTCTTTATTTTTTATTATTTTTTTATGGAACTTTCACCAATATATTCTTGGCACTTTTCTAATGAAAATGATATCAAATATTAAATAATTCCGATGATATTTACCCGTGTCATGGACGATGCAAGGACGGACAGCGTACGGGAAAGAAAGAGACGCGGATAGTCGCCGTCGCCGGCATAGTCCAAATCCCGCGTGTCCTCACGAAGTAATGCCAATAAAAAAACTTTTTTATTATTACTTATTTGTTTACGAGACTTTTACCAATATATTCGTGGCATTTTTCTGATTAAAATGATACCAAACACGATGTTTCGTCGCGAACTAAATTCCGAACGGGACACACGGTCCTCGGTTTCGAAGAATTTTTTGGAGAATATCAGAGTCGTCTGCTTTCTCTTTTTCTGTCTCTCTCTCTCCACTCGAAAGTTGCTCGAGCCAACCGTGGAGGGAGACGAGTCATCAAGGGTGCGTTGAGCCGGTAATGCAGCGTTCGGCAGAACCCAATCAACGCATCGCCTTGCGTTACCCAATGAACGTTACTACATTGTCCATAGACTACGAAGGAGCTCGCTTCACGATGAAGAAAGTTCCCTGCAGAAACAAATGACTATCGATGTCGAAATCGCTTGTCTTTTGTTCGAATTCAACTGTTTTCGTTCTCTTGACGAACGAACAAAACACGGCTATCCGAGCCACGTTGCGTTCGGCCATTCTCGTCAGAAAAGTCGACCAGACAACATCGTTCCAATATCGTAATTCCAATATCGTTCTAATATCGTTATCATTCTTTGGGAAAACGTCGCGCATTCCCCGCGTTTAAGGCAGGTCCTGTCAGTAAAGCCTTACTGACGAGTCCTCTGACAGGTCCGGGACGAAACGCGTTTTCTTCGATCGGCGTAATACGTTCAACCGATTTTCGAACAGGCTGTCCAAGATTAGTTTGGCGGACAGCAAACCGGCGGTTTTGGAAATCGACGCATCAAGGCGTGAACCGCGTCAATTACGAGACCGTAACCGAACACACGATATAATTCGGATCATATACAGATATGTATATGGTCACTTATAATATAAGTCAGTTCTCTTAACCGGGACAATTCGCGAACCTTACACGGGTAAATATCATCGGAATTATATCATATTTGGTATCATTTTCATTTGAAAATGTCACGAATATATTGCTGAAAGTTCCATAAAAAAATAATAAAAAATAAACAAGTTTTGTCATTGGATTAGTAGTGATTCACACCGATACACCCGACCGGTATCGGATTTCACTGCTCGGCGGCCGAGGCCTCTCGAGCTTCGGTGTCCTGTTCTACGTTCGGCAAAAGTCAAAGAATAGTATCCCTTTACGATAATTGTCTTTGGCCAGACCCGTGGTATAGACAGTTATGGATGAATTACTGTAGCTTCGATTGACGTTATACTAACTCCAACTGAATTAAATCGGCGCTGGCTACGTTTAAAATACATTTTCCAGAACCTAGCAGCTTTGGTTTGATGAAAATGAAGTCTTCACGAACTGGGTCATCTCCGATCAAGCCCAAAATAGATCTATTTAAGTTTAATTAGCTTTGGCTAGGGTCCGATCAGATTCCTGTAATCTAATCGAACTTTATCAAAATGTATAAAGTCTTCATTATATTAGCCGAGATATATTTTCTAAATCTAGTCCAGAACTAGCTCTTAACTTGAATTGGCTCGGATTATGAACGAAATTTCCTCGACGAGGCTTATCTTTAATTAGCCCAGATCAAGCTTCCCAGAACTGGATCGGCTTTAGTTAGCTCTGCATTATCATCCTAGGAACCGTTTAAGCCTCGATTAATCCAAGATTAGGTGTCCTTGAACTCGAACGGCTCGAGTTAGGTCTAAATTAGGTTCGCTTCGGCAGAACTAAGACTGAGCCGCGTTGGATCCGACTGGCCAGGTTCGTAACTAGCAGCGAAGCGTCAATTAGTCGCCAAGTTTCGCCGAAGTTGCTGGAACTTAGCTTCGTCGGCGACCCAGTAACGTCGCCGAAGATAACAAGATGCAAACAACTCAATATCACGATTTAAGACTCCGCGAACATCGCGCGCTCGATATCGGGAGCGACTGTTGACAGTGGTACCCGGCGCGACGCGGCTTGTGCTTGCGAATCTGAAGTTAGCGAGCGTGTTTCACAGTTTCCGGTGGCAGGCGTCATTGCCGACGAAGACGGGTGCTCGTTTAAATTTGATTAAACCTGTTACATTGAACAGTACAATTACCGAGCCCGTCAAAATGACGGTTTCCAGATATTTTAGTACACACGTTTATTCATTACACTTTACACATTATTTTATAGTTTTTGAAAGTATATGGGCAAGGATTTTTTAACCTTCTCTCCGTGTATGGTGTGTAAACGCACCCCAGGCTGATAAAAATTGAAATAAAAAGTTGGCGAATGAAAAATTTCCAAAGATTTTCTACGAATGCTGTCTATCATGTGTTTCAAAAGTTTTAAGTATTATATATTTTTCTTTATATTTTGGGGTCCAAAGACAGCCCTGTACAAGGTTAACATTAGAATAACAATGCACAGAGACAAGGGTAATGGATCTTTCACGAGCAACAACAATTTCGATCTTGAACCGACAAGCCACAGCAACGTCACCTAATTATTTTGAGATTATTATTTATAAAAAGATTTTTATACTTCCTTTTGGTGCAGCATAATTATTGTAAGTCATACAAATAGGCTCGCGGCAGATGAAGTATTAAATTAGCACGAACTATCTATTGATATAATAAATTAATATTGTTCCGAGAACTGTACTATACATTCTGTGTAGGCTGAATTGTTGTGCTGAGTGTATTTACTTAGCGGTGACTTTGGCACCTGAGATGGAACGAGATCTTCGTGTCTGCACACCAACTTGTGTGCGGTATCATACCGCCGGTATGTATGTGCCTAACATAAACAAAGAGAACGATTTCGAATAGGGCCTTTAAATTGACTAACCCAGACCACGTTGGAATATGGCGTCCAGTTCAGTGGATTCGAACGTTTCGAGCGGAGCTTTCGTACGTAACGCGCTCGTATGCATAATAAATCTAGCGTCGAGTTACGATCACAATGGAAGAAAGTTAGCGGGCGCAAAAAGACCAGCAAGATACTGTTCGCGCAGCCACACTTCCGCTTTGCACAATTCGCGCGACCTCTTTGTCGACGCTTTGGCGCGGTGTTTCGGCGATGTTTGAAAGACTCGTTCCGCTCTTGTTTCCAGTCCATCGCTTTTGTCTCGGTTTTTCTTTCTGACGCTCTTCTTTCATCTTGTCTCTCTCGAAGGCTCGTCGGGCCCGACGACAAACGAGCGACCGTGACGCGCCGCGCCGGGAACAGGGAATAAACGACACGGTCAGTCGGCGAGCGTGAATGCCCGGAAAATTGGAAGGCAGACTTTTCGATTTTCCGTCGCGCACTGTTACACCCCTCCTCCTTTGCGTCCCGTTTTCTCTATCACCGTAAGCCATTAATGATTCTACTTTCCCGGTTATTCTTCGGCCGTGCAACGAAAACGGCGGAAATTATTGGCAGAGCCCTCGGCCACCGATTGCTGCAAACGCAATCTACCAGCGGGACGCGGAGGACGACTATCAAATTCGAAATAAACCGGTGTTTTTTTTAACGCCATACGCTCTCGATTTTTTCCAGCGGAAGATCGGGGACGCTCGCTATTTCGCGTTTTCATTTTTGCACGCTATTTGCACGCACGCATACGTGCCAGCCGCTCAAACTGGCTTTGATCTTCATTCTCGTTGGCGCGTCGCGCGTCGTGTCGCCGAGAAACATGACTTTTTGGCTCGGTGAAATGTTAATGGAAGTACCGGGCATTCCCCTGGCCACGTTCGCGGACGTTTCACGAACGCGACAACGTCTTGCGGTGAGCATTAGCCGGTCACGAACGTTATGAATAAAACGAGCGTAAACGCGGGAGAAAGGCGACTTTCTTCCAAGGGGACCGTGGACAAAATAATTTAATGTTGTTTATGGACCGAGGTAAACAGAACCGGTGAAACTTTGCTACTAATGAAACCGAATTACGCCCGACCGATTAAGATTCCGTCGAGGATACGTCGACAAGAGTATTTCACCGCTGGCGGATACATTAAGTTGCAAGTCGTCCGAACGGATTTCTAATACGAGCGAGCGATAAGATCGAGACAGGCCGGGCGTCCCGATACGTCTATCCACGACTCGTTCTCGCGAATTTGAACGCGCTGGCAGGCAACAAACGGGGCCACGATATTTTAATAAAGCCGCGTGGTGTCGTGTTCAAGGTCCGCGATGCGCGAAACATCGTCGAAAAAGTAATTACAAGCTGGCGTCGAGCGTCGTCGCTAATGAGGGCCGGGCATGTAGGTCGAAAGGATGGAGATAGGCTTTCGATTGGTCGATTTGTCGATGGTCGGCGCCTTTGACGGGTTTTATCCCGCGCGTTGTATACATTTTTGCCGTTGCGGGCCGCACCCGTTGCTCGTTTAGCCGGGCCGCGATGGCTCGTAGCGAAAATCAATTTAGTCGCGGTGAAAACGCATTTATCCGGGTTACTTTTAATTAACGGGGCTCCTAGCGCCGGCGTTTCGATGACATTAATTGGTACGAGAACCGAATGCCGAACGAACGAGCGACCCACTCGTCGCGCTCGATACAACAGTACCGCTCGCTTTACAAAGTTTCGGGTCCGGAAGACGAATTCTTACGATGCAGGATAGCGCTTCGTTCCCAGAAATTGGAGGTATGACTATCGATTATCGATGCCTTTTTCCATCTCTTGTCGATACTTAACGATATATCGGTGGTATCATTAAAATATCGTTAAGCCGAACAAAAGCCAACGTTTTATACAATTTAATGGAGAAACTTTTTATTATGCATAAAAACCCGCAGTCTAATAATACTGGAATGTGATCATTAGGCAGCGGATTTTATATATTTATGTAAAAGATGGACAGGAATAATTTAAAACAATAAAAACATTAGCAGGATTTCAAAATATTGTTATATTATTTTCAACCTACGAAACATATTAAGAAAGAAAATAAATTTCTAGTTCACTCCGGCTTTTTTATAATTCAGATAGAAACTTTTTATTTTGCATAAAGATCCGTCTAATGATGATCTACCATTACGTTCCAGTAAGGTGTTTCGTTGTAATGCAAAGTTCCAATCGTACGTGAAATTTCAATTTTTTCGAACCACAATCGCATAAATACTAATCGTTTTCAGCGTTTCTTTTCTTCTCCGAGTTGAAGGATTTTTCCAAAGCGATGCTTGATAGAATAATCCAGCACAACGAGTCGGCGGTGTATCGCGGAAACCAGGAAAACGCAGCACGATTCGCTTCCGGCGCGGGCGTAGTTTCGCGTTGCCGTTCCAGGGTCGCCGTGCAATTTCTATTTTCCGCGGCCGCTTTACGGATCACGTTCAAACGGCTCGTATTATTGTGATCTTACGGCTGGCGGCGCCGGCTTTTCCGCCGCGCCCTGTTTAATTTACTAATTAGGAGAAGCCATTCCGACGGACCATGGTCCAATTAAGAAGGGCTCGGCGAACAGGGGGTTGAAACGCAACGGCACGGTGCGGGCGACGCGACGCGTTTTCATATTTTCTTCCCGCCTCTCTCGCCCGGAGTCGAACGTTCTTGCGCTCTGTATTTATTAACGATCGGGACTTGCCGAACCGTTAAACGAAACGTTAATTATAAAGTTAAATGTGATCGCTTTTGGGAAAAGCTCCCGACGCAGCAACCGTGATTGGTTGCGCATAGTTCGTCGCTGTTTGAAGCGCAATCACTGGGCTCGGTCAATAAGGGTCTAATTGTTCGAAATTTTGGAGGGAAAAGGGTACATGTACAGTGTTGAGAACAATCCCGCCCGTCGAGCCCGGCATAGTTACACGATTTAATTTGATAGCGCGTGGTGTCCACGGCGCTGTTTGTTCTGCTGCTTTGGCCGATCTTCTATGCTACGGAATTTTTGGTACTGTAAATACAATACCTGATTCTATGGGACGTTCTGTTGTCACAAGTCGAACACATTTTGTCGAAATATGCTACTACCAGTGGATTACTCTTTTTTTTTAACCCCCTCCAGTGCAATGACTAAATATGAACATTATTTCCATTTTTTTTAAACGAAATTAAAATTGATTCGTCTATTATTAATGCTTTAAATATAAATTTCCTTTTCTACTAGAAAAGTATCAATTTTAAATAATACGGCAAGGATTGATTATTAATTTCTATTATTAAGTTAAAGGGCTACTCTAAACTTAAAACAATAACCTTGCGCCGAGAATTATTGCTATTTCTATATTAATTTAATTACGATCGAGAGAACAAGAGAAATATTTAAAACAATAACATTTATACATACATTGACAAATCAAAAATTTTATCGCGATCATTTTTCCCCGCCAGCGATTACGGGTTAAAATAAACAACGTCGTTCGCATTTTGTGTACAATAAATATAATCAAATTATAGATCAATTAAAGTGATATATTTCCGATTGACAACCCCGCTTTTCAGTCACTGAAAATATAAACAATAAAGTTATCCAGAAGTGTTCCGTAATTAAGATAGATCCCAATAAATGCAGTTTTGTGAATCAATTATTTTAATTGCTGGATATTGATGAAACAGAACTCGAACAGAGTGCGCTGCGTATCCGAAAAGTTTGCGGAATTTTTTCGTCCACAGTTTACGAAGAGATTAAGTGAGAGTATCGCGTATAAGGAGATGAAACATGAAAGGTGGTTAAGCTGACAGATGAAGAGGATCGTGTCCGGTTAAGAAGCTACTGTTCCGACCACTCCTATTTCTTGGGTGGCCCTTTAAAGTTGCTCGTCCCAGCTTTCAGCGATGCATCGCCTTTCGTTCTTCCCGATTTGCACCTTCGAATCACGACCGATGCGACGATCCTGCGAACGTTCAACGTGAACCACGTAAAATAAGAGAAAACACGCTGGTGCATAAATTACGCCGTTCAAAAATGTTCGGGCGCAAGGTTATTGGCCATTTTTCGGCGAATGTTGAACCATGGACGACGGCGGAGAGACGATCACACTGCCTCGTCTTTATGTGAAAAAAAATCGTCCTCAAAAAACAGCAGTAAAACAAAAATTTCATTCTTCCCTCAGTAATTTTACCAAACTGAATCTAGTCCGTTGGTAGCCTCTCATTCTTCCGATTTATCCATTGCTTCAAATTGCACCTACTAATTTGCAAATCAAACTCTGAATTGAGTGAAATCACTCGAATCACTCTAAATCAAACAAAATACGATATTAGCCAAATAGTATCCCGAGGTTTCTTAGAAGCCTTTGCGAATCGGTATTTCCGGGTAACATTTGGGTAAATCCTATTGGTCAGGTAAGTTTGCAACGCGATCGTTTAACTGCTTAGTAGCTGTGCTCGCGGAGCCAGGTGGAACAGAATGATACGGCGAGTAATTTGACTATTAATTGGTTCGAGTTCGGTTTAGAATTTAGAGGGATTCGTGCGCGTCGGCTAAAGTTCACCATCAACAGAATTTCTCGTCTGAGAGCCAGACCGATTCCTCCTGTTTCCCCTGTGCCCCTAACCACGTAATTTTCACTGGTACGATCAACTGATTTGAGCGGCTCTCGCAACAACGTTTGACGCGGGGAAACTGGTTATGTGCGCGGCAAATGAGATAATTATCCACGGGCAATTGCATACCATTCTTCGGCCCGGGAAAATACGCGTCCGCTTTTCCAACGGGTCCAAATACTTGTTCAGCGGAACAGCTCTGTTTATTGAACAATTACCGCATACCTACGGTATAAAGGACAAACCGAACGCTATGCCGCCTGACTACTGTCCACATTCCGTTTTTTCAATGTTGGGAAACCGCGGACAGCGCGTTTCTGTCCCGTCGCCTCTAATAAAGCAGCCTCTAATGACTGCGTAATCACTCTTCGCTGAAAACACTGCCCATAATCATTAACTTTTTTTGCATTTCGGCAGCCTCATGCGATTCATTATGAAAAGTCAAATTTTTAACATTCAGATTTTTTCCTGCTGCAACCGTAAGATCTCTTCGAATGATTTTTGTGTAGAACGATTCTACAGACATAGGTTACAATACAACGGTGAATTTTTTGATCACATCAGTATTGTTTCGGAATTAATAAAATATTATATTAGGTGGACCGGAAAGTAATATCGTTTCTGCGCATGTCAATGTTTACTTATTATTTATTAACTCAATGTGTACTACAAAGTCGTGCCAAGACATTTTAAGGTTAAAGTGGTACTTGTTTACTTGTAAATAATTAAATCTTAAATATTTTTTTGCTTTTTTGGGTGAATTTTTCAACCAAATACCAGAAGAGGTACATAGCCGGCATTGTATGCTTTTTGAGTTTCACAAGGGTAGTAACGCAACAGTTGCTACCAAAAACATTTGCGATGTTTATCCAAGTGAATTAGACGTTCGTACATTTATTTATTCTTTTTAATGTCATTAAAAAAAATCTTTTTTTATTTGCATATTAGATGGCAAAATATTGTTGATAACGAGGATGATTACATCATTGATTAAAAATAAAAACTTGTTAAAAATGTATTTGTTTGAATTTAATGTAAAGAAACGACATTACTTTTCGGTCCACCTAATATTTATACTCGCAGATAATACCATCGATACAGAGAAGACAAATATTTATGTTTGAAGCAAGCAATAAAAATTTTCAGTGTAGTTAGTACGCAGAAAACGGTTCCCGCCGGTGGAAACAATTCATCGAGCTGAACCCGGTACTTTTTCAATTCCGCATTAACGTCAAGAGCGCAGCTAGGGGGATAAGATCGCCGGGAGCCGAAACATCCAGCGCCGAAGAAAAAGAGGAAGAACCGGATCCTTAGCTACTCCTGCGGGTCCCGAAAGTCCCCGGGGAAGATTTATCCGCGCGAATCAGTCGAGCGGCAGCACGATGACACGTACCCCGGATTTGCGTGGAGAAAAAGGGTGGTCCGGTTCCCTTTGTCCGTGGCCATTCACGGCTCTCGCTGAAACGATGTTTCCTTCGCCATCTTTCACCGTAAAGGAGACGAATAGCCGGCCCCCCCTAAACGGGTGAAAAGATTATGCGCGGCAAAAACGGCGCACGGTGGTCTAGAAAGCGACTTTTTCTCGGTGAAATTAAAAATAATGCGATATCGACTACTTTGCAACAAAAAGTTGAGAAACTTCGCTATGAGAGCTTCTTTCCGTAACTGCTTTTATAGCTATAAACTAGTCTGGATTCGACTGCAGATTTTATGCATTTATGGTAAAAGTTAGATGAAGTTTTAAACAGGAGAAAAATTTAAAGGATTTAAGAATATTTGCATATGTGAGAAGAATAACGCAAGTATATTTTAATAATTTAATATAATTAGACAACTGATCTTTATGCAGAATAAAAATTTTCTACATGAATTGCAACAGACCGGAGTGAAATAGAAATTTATTTTCTTTCTTAATATGTTTAATAGGTTGAAAATAATATAACAGTATTTTTAAATTCTTTTAATGTTTTTTTTTTGTCATAAATGCATAAAATTTGCTGCCTAAATATAATACTTCCAAATATTTTTAATAGCTTTCAGATATTATTATTATCTTATTCATCTTAGAATATACTCAAGTAGAATATACTCAGTTAGGAAGAAATAACAGCAACGAACTTTTAATTTTTCGAAAAAACCGCGAATCTTGACGAGCACACGCTGCACAGAGAAGGAAGAAAATAAAAAAGAAAAAATTCGTTCTGATAAATTTTCGGGTTTGACGCCGACACGAAAAGCAAGGCGTTTCTTGGAGACAGGATTTCAAGCGACGAACATTTCCCTGGATGTTCCCTGGAAGAGAGTTCTGGTAAACCCGGTGTCGGCTGCACGCCACTTACACGTGTATACATTTCCGTGTGCACGGCCTGGGAATTTTTCACGATCCCGTCGAATCGATGACCGCGAACGGAATACGCGGGGAACTGGAAATGAAAACCCGTGGGCTACTTTTTAAGTTCAGGAAACAGGAACCGGCTCGGAATGCACGTCGGCCGCAGCATTTTTCATGCGGCAGTCAGTTCGCGTTTACAGGATTTTCGACGGGAAATCGCGGAAATCGTAGGTAGACCCCAAGTCGTCTGGGAAATCGACGTAAGTAGACCTGCGGATATTCGTCTCCGGGTCGCAGTACAGTACTATGAATATTTCTATTAACTTGTTTCCAAACATAAAAAGCTCCGTGGCCAACAATAGTCTTCCTTTCTTAACTCTCTTACTTTTTAAATCTTCGAGATATACGGGGTTTGACTCGAAAATTTATTTTGACCATACTATTTGTGTCATGGTTTTCAAATATTTCTAATTTTTAACCTTCATTTTGTAGTTTTAAAAATCCTCGAGTTTTTCATTTTTTTATCGTGCTACAAAAAAACTATTCTAAAACCGGTGATTGCACTTCACAATACCGCCATTTTGTACATGACTAAGATTTTTGATATGCTTTAGTTCAGACCATAATTACTACATTACTAGGCTGCAGATTTTTATGCAAAATAAAAATATTCAGCATTGATTGAGGGCAGCAGGAGTAAAATGAAAATTGATTTCATCCCTTAATGATTTTCTTGCATTAAAAACAACATTAAAATATGCTTAAATGTTTTTCATCTTTTACTGTTTTATATTTCACCCAGCTAATTTTTACAAAAATGTATAAAAATTCGCAATCTACTGACTACTGAACAGCTTCATTTTTTTTTGTTTCCGATATATCTTTTTCAAAACATAATTTGTGTTTTAAAAAATCTTCGACCGCCAATAAATATGCAAAATTCCAACAGTTGTTCTGAAAAAAAATTCCTAAAAGAATACCCTCCTAAGAGGTTGAATGTATAGTGTACGTCCCATTAGAACTATGAAAATTGGTGGTTCGTCGAAAATAGCAACATCGCGACAATGCGCAAAGATCCGTGATTCGTTTGGGAGACGATCCCGCGACGCAAAGGAGGTAGAGACTGTGTCAGTGGCACGGTTGCAAAAATTTATTCATGCGAATCAGTTTCACGGGGATAGCGCCGCCGGCGCGACGTCGGTGTGTTTCGCGGTGTTTCCCCCATCGAGGGAAAAAGAAACTAGAAATCTCCTGGCAAACGCTGCCGGATGCTTCCTGTAGGTACGTACGCGTTCACCGCTTGGAGCAAATAAATCTCTCTCTTTCTTCGTCGCCTTCCTCAGATTTCCTTCCACGTTCCGCGAGCTCCGTCGAGATAAGATGAAATCACACCGTGTCGAAATACTTATCTAAATACGATTTTCTCATATAAAAGAAATTCAATATCGCGTCGGACCTTGAAGCGCGTCAATGCTGTCGGATCGAGAGAGTTAGGGTCGTAAACGTCACTATGACAGCTGTATTGCTGTCGTCATGTTCTTATCTTTATCATCGGATTTTCTTTCTTTGGATTTTCCTTGGCGATGCGCTCGAGCATGCAAGATTTTTATACGCGTTTGTTTATTGTGTACGCGTGGTGCTCGTGAGAGATGCTACAGAAGTGATTTAACTAAATTGGTCACCAAATTTTTCATTCATTCCATTAAAAGACATTAGATGCATACTTGGCAGTAAGTGTACAGTCTTTTAAATGATTCTTTATACGATTACTGTATATTTTCTGGCACATATAATATACATATAAGACAATAATATTATTTATTATTATTGAGGATTTTCAAAAAATCAAAACTCAATTTTGTTGCTCTGTAATAAGAGAATTCAAGTTTTATTTATTAGATTACAACTAATAAGAAAAACGATAATTAAAGTTTTTTCTCTATGTAGCCTTTATTTATCTTATTTATTATTATTGCAAAAATTCTATCACACGTGTTCCTTATGTAGTCTCTACTTCCTCTCTTTGGTCTACTCTATCTATCGTCACGAGATGTTAACTAGACTATTACTATACTACCGCGCGTATAAAGCGCGGCCTATTCACATAAAGAAACTATACTTTCTTTATATACATATAGTTGTTTAAAACAAATTTCTAGCAGAAAGTCCGTTTATACACGGTCAGCAATGTCTGCCGAGAAGATACAAAATCCGAGAGGCTGCAAAATACACTTCCACCTCGAAATTCGCTATTCATCGTTTGCATTGACGGAGAGGAAGAAGTTTCGGTTTCATTTCCGCCAAGATTCTTCGTTTATCTTCGAAGAGATTTAGTTTGGCGCGGGCGATTAAACGAGGAGGATCCCGGGACGGTCTCCGGCCGATTAATAACTATGATATTTTAATTACGGCCACTTCAAAGACTGTGTTTTTAATCAACGCGCGGAGAACCGGCGCAAACTATTTCCGCCGAGATCCATTGATACATCCTGCATTTTTTTCGCCAAATGGAACGTCCGTCCCCATCGGACCGTGAATGTGCTCGCGAGTTGTACAAATGAAAACGTTGGTTCTGAATTTCTCGTTGGAACACGCGGCCAGAAGAATTAGCTCGTTACGCGGCCGATTCAAAACCCTTTTTTCTGGCCGGAGAGCCCCGCGGATTTTAAAGACGTCAATCCCGTCTCGGCAGTTTAATACAATGCTGCGCGATGATTACGGAATTTAATGACCGCCGCACCGCGGAAAGAAACGTCGGTGGTTAGCGTTGAACGCGAGCCGCGCCGCACGATTCCATAAATTAAAATTTTACAGCGGGGAAAAAAGAGGAACGGATAAACTTCCAGTCCGCTTTCGCTGTCGCTGGTTATACTGTGGATATTCTGCCCGCGGATTCGTAACAATCTCTTAACTTTAATACTCTTTAGCGGCACGGTGGGCGGGACAGGCCACAGGGAAAAAAACTGCGGGCTAACTCGTTCAAGCTTGGAAATTTACAATTTTAGGTTTCGCCCGGGGAAAGTTTTCTCGTTGCGGTCCCGTAATCTTGCCGTTATTGATTCAGAGGGTAAAGCTGCACTTTAAGAAACTAAAACTGAATCTAAATCCAAATTTTTCCTTCGCCGCGACAACTTTTATCTCAATACGCCGCCGCGCCGCGCCGCCGATTGGGGCGGGAGGGGGTGGGCTCGGGTTGCAGCAAACTTCGGTGCTTCAAACTTTCTGCTTAATTAACCGGGCATTCGACGTTTTTGCGTTCCTGCCGGACACAGAACTCGAATCGCGAGGAGCCCGGACTCGAAACTGCCCCCCCTGGAAAAAAGCTGATAAAAAACTTTCCCAAATGAAAAATGTCTACCTACGTTTCGCGAGCCAAACAAAATTATAGGGCGTGTTAGCATGATATTAACCTCACGCTCCATGGCTTATTCCGCGGGAGCACTTTCTTCCTAAGAATTACTCGGTAGGAACTCAATTTTTTCAGCTCATTCTTCGACTGATACGCTAAATACAGGTAATATGGAACATTGTAGTTCCTCGACAAAAAATTAACCAAGTCCAAAGTATGTATGTAATGATATTTGGTCCCCTCAGGGTTTCAAATCCATTCCACAACCTCTCCCTTTACCAATCCTCAACTATCGCCTACTTTCAAGCGGGACCTACTTTTTATTAAGGTGGGTTCCAAACCACCTATTTTGCTAACAACACGTGAAACGCACCCAGAGGGCCACTTCCCGGCTTTTTACCGAGCGGTCACCCATCCTAGTGCGTCCCCCGCCCTACGCCGCTTAATTTCGGTGATCGAACGAGAACCGGTGTTTTCAGCGAGGCAATGGTCCTTGATAACCAAGTCCAAAGTAATTATGTACATTTGATCTACATATAACTAAGAACTGCATTTGAACCGAAAAGATTATTTAAAAAAGACTGGACACGTGTTTGACAATTTTTATTCTGTACAAAAATTCGCTAAAATTTAATAAATGCTTCTTCAACAAATACTTCTGCATAATTTGATCTCTAGATCTCCTTCAACTGTCAGACAGTCAAAACATAATACAGAGATTTCTAACAAAAAGTTGCATCACGACGCCGAAGATACGTTGAACAGAGAACACAGTCCCACAATGTTAATCTTAAAACAGAGGAAAGAGATCAGAAAAGTTGCGGGCGGCCGCTCGGGCGAGGTTCGACCGGGTCAAGAGCTCATTTCCGATTTAACGACCGAAAGAAGAGCCCGGTGTTCGTGTGGAATTCCATGGGCATGTTTTCGCCGAAATTTTATTACCTCATAGCTTTCTCGAAAATCGCTGGAATTCGTGGACGATAAAGAAACTTCGCGTTGATGGGCCCGTCTTGTCCGTTTGAGTGAAATACTCCCGGGCAATGGCCAGCTACTTACAAGGACGCCGTAGAATCGTTTTATAGAGGCGAAACATCGGTAAACTGGTCCCCTAAAGCAGTAATGGTGCCTGGTGACGTTTTGCAAACAACAGCCGTTGCGATCTGTCCCCTCGTTCTCTTTTAAACTAACTTTCGAGCGCCGCACATTGGGCTGGATCGAGAAAAGTGATATTTCACGATTAAATCGACTTTCTCGTATCGATTTCTAATAAATTTGTATTGCTTCCCAAATGTCCATCAACATCGAAGCTGAAAAAATTAATGTTTTACCACAAAAACTATAGTTAATATAAATTCATGAAGATAGACATTTGGGATACCGTATTTTTCAGCCAAAAATTGCTTCTTTACATCGAGGTGTCCTGATTACCCTATTTAATATTTCTTCTGCCCCTTTTGCGTAAATGAAAAACAGTACTTTGGGTTAACAATTACAGCTGTTAGTTCAGGATATTTGCTCGCAATTAATTAAAAATTAATATTTAATGAAATGAATAAAATCTACATACTTTCTTAAACATTTCGAGGTATATATTTTAATGGACACAATTGGACACATTCGGACAAATTAGATCATTTTTATTAGACCTTCCTCTACATATCCCCACAAAAATCATATCCAGCCCGATCCAGCTGAACAATTTATTGTTGTTTAGAGTTACCGGGACGTGTCACCTGACGTATAGCAACTCACATATAGTAATATACATTATAAGTAATTAAATACTAACCAAATATGATTATTTTTGCAATTGCATTAAAAGCTTATACCTACCTAAAACAAGTATGTAATTTTTAACAATAGTATAATTAATCTATTAATTTTATTGTTAAAAATATAATGAACGGTAATAATATAACTTGACTACGAGTGTCTTAGTATTTCATTGTTAACATCAATGTAAAAACGTAATGGTAAGATTAAATGACTTATCTTTTATATTTGTTATATTTTTGTTAATATCTTTATCTTTTATAAACACATAACACATATATAAAATAATACGAAATAACAAAGGTCGTGATATCTAGTATGGACATTATTTTAAAACAATTAAATTGAAAAAATTATGTATAATTATTATAAATTATTATAAAAAATATTTTTTTGACAGGCTTGTGAGGCGTTTTTACCATCTCGGTACATTTTGTGTGCGTTGATTACAAAAAGATTTCTCGAATTTATATCTTATGTATTCTATAAAACATTACATGTATGAAAAAAAACGTAAATATAAAATACATATGTAGAAAGTCAAAAATAGTTTGGAAGATTATACTTGAACAATTTTATTTTAATGAAAAATATCAATGAAAATTAATTCAAAATTATTGTTTAACGAAATAAACAAATTTTTATTTGTCTACAGTTAAAATTGACTTTTTTTAAAATGAATTTTAATGCAAATTTCATGCCGATATCTCTTACGGTTCAAGAGTTATAAGGAAACACTAAATTTCTCGATCCAGCCCAGTGTGGCCGCGGTCCCGACCGTCACCTTCGAACCTAGCTTTTTACGAACGGAATTTTAACGTATTTAAACATTTTCCAATTTTTACAACACCTCAAGCTAAACTTTTATTGGAAATTATAGTATGACCTTTTACAATTAAATATGAACTACAATATCAGGTAAATGATCGGACTAAGAAGGAGATTGCGCCGGAGAATTCCAGATAAAATTGCATTCGGCGAGCAAGCTGCACTTTAACACTCGCAGAAAGTGTCTGCAATCTCGAAAAAGCGCGTTGGTCGGAGCGTAAACTGTGCGGCGATCGAAACCGTGTTAAGATATCTGCTCTGTCGACTATATTTCTTTTTTTAATTATCGTGACCGGGGCGACACGACTTCCGCCATGCCGGCGGGCACAATTTCGAAATAATTGCCACTTAAAAGACTAATCAAACGGCTCTGTGGCCGAGGCACCACAGCGAACGGCAATAAATCGCGGCGTAATGAAGCCGGTTCGATTCGCGGGAGCCGCGAGGTGAACTTTTAAAAATTGCCACGTCGATCGATTCAATTAGCCGTTTGGAGGGCGCGTTCCCCGGGTTGAGCACGACACCGGATTACCATTTCGAGGGAAGGAACCGGTCGCCGGAATTACACCGAGCGAAGGAAGGAGGAAACGAAACGGAACGCCGCTGACAAAAGAAATTATTTCCTCAATTTCCCGAGCGAGGCGATCGATCGTGAGGACCGGAGCGGGCACGTTCGTCGTCTCGATCGGTGTAATTGCTTCTTTTCTTTCACCGGAGTCCAGAGAAAGGAGACCGGGGGCAACGGTGGTCGATTCTTCTCAGAAATCGGACGGAAATCAATACGGTCTCGATGTGTACGTGGAAACTTTCGAACCCAAAACTAGTATCGTGTGCGGACACCGCTCCCTGATCTCTTGCCGTTGTAAAACATTTTTCTTCTTAATGATCTCTATGTGTGAAATTTTCGTCGACGTATTCATAACACTCTTCTGAAGGAACTGACACCGAACACCGTACATTTGGGACCGCTTTTGCTCGTTTTATACGCGATAGAGTAGAATAATTTGGGTAATAGAACGTTCACTACAGTGGTGGATGCAATTTTTAATGCTTTGCTAGTGAAATGCGTTGTACAGGTGGCGACAATATTAAGTCGACACTTAAAAATCGCTTAACTTTTTTAAAATTGGTTCAAACGACTTGAATTTTTTTAAGAAGTTAGACCGACTAGTTTGCTAGAGAATGAGTAAACAAAAATTTATTTAGATTCCAAATTTTTACAACATTTTTATCTAAGCCTGTAACGATGATTTAAAAAATTCGTTTTGTAGATTTCGGTAACTTGTATGTATATAGAAAATTTCATCGTATACGGTGAACGTTGCAATGAGCTATAAACGATTAAACTTGATCACATAAGGGCGAAATGCCCTGACAAGGCCGAGAATCTGCGACTTTCACCCTTACGCTCTCATCTTTTTACGTTTGTAGCTCATTGCAATGTTGACTGATTTTGATGAAATTTTCAATGTGCACATAAGTTACCGAAATCTACAAAACGTATTTTTTAAATTATCGTTACAGTCTCAGATCAAAAAGTTGAAGAAACATCATTTAAAAATTTTTTTATGATCCCTACCATTTGCAATCTAAACAAATTTTTGTTTACTCATTCTCTAGCAAACCAGTCAGCATATCATCTTAAAAAAATTCGAGTCGTTTGGACCAATTTTAAAAAAGTTATGCAATTTTTAAGAGTGTCCACTTAATATTACCACCGCCTGTATATGCATCTTAAAAATTATTACAGAATGCAACATTTTCTAGTTGAGCTCATTAAAAGTCAGCGTATGCTATATTGTTTAATGCATTTTGATCTCATCTTTTTGAAAGGTCATCTTAAAAAGCATTATTGTTCGGTACGATGTCGAAAAATGTGACCTTGAGACGACCTTGGATCATACAGACACCAGTTTTTTATGTTCGCGTAAAGAACAAAGTAATCGTAGGTGGTAATGTTTCGTCGAGAAAAAACGTGACCATTTCGTATTCTTGCCGGATTCTTGAGAAAGAATCGACCACTGTGCAGGCCGACGCGGCGCGGCGCAGCGATCTCTAGCCCGGGGGAGGTTAACTAGCGGCCGAGGAGCTGATTTATCGCGCGAAATTGCACGGGCTCCGTCGAAATTACAAACCGAAGCCGCGATTATCGCGTGCGGAATTTCCGGTTACGTAAGGAGAGCTCGAGACGAAGTGGGACGGGACGGGACGAGGTGGCGGGCGGCGAGGCGGTTTTCCAACCCCTGTCCTCTTCGCTCCGCTCGACTCGGCTCGGCTCGGCTCCGCTCCACTCCTCGGTTACGTAACTCCGTCTCTATGAATCGATAATGGCGTTACCTTAACTAGGCGCGCCTTAAGCGGACCTTAACCGAGGTCCCAGCGGCGCGGCGGCTTTGCGGAGCTACAGCCGACGCGGCGCTTGTTGCGGAGCGAATTAGGCGTGCGCCGCGCCGCCGTGAAATCGGTGGAAATCAATTTGCTATACGTCGGGAAGTAAATCTTTGCTGCGGCTTGTGGGTGGTGATCGTCCATGTCCCGCATGAAGATCGTGTTCTGCTCGAATGGAACGCTTCCGAAAGATGCTGCTTTAATGATAAACATGGAGCTCGAGTGTAATTTAGACGATGGAGTGTTATTGATGATGAACTGTAAATGAAGTCTTTATGGAAGTAAATCTTTGTTCAGACTTGTGGGTGGTGATCTTCTATGTATCGGATGGAGGTCGGAATTTGTCGGAGTCCTTGTTGGACGCTTCTGAAAGACGCTGGTTAATTGATAAGCATGAGAGTAATTTAGATTAGGGAGGATTGTTGATGATCTGCTGGAAATGAAGGCTTTGTGGAGATGGTGATTGACAGATCTGGAGCACACCTGTAGAGACCTAGATACCGGCCAACCTGCAACTGGAAGCGGTAATCGGATGAACCTAGAATCGGGGGGGCCTAATTCGGTAACATAGAGTCTTAGGAAGCTGGGTCAGTGAATTCTGGCCCGAGTGACCTAAAACTGGGAATGCTAAATTCTAAATCCATGGTGCTCGAATTTCTTAATATTGAGATCGAGCCTCGAATCCTCTCGTTTGTATCCCTGATTTATAGGTTTTCAATTCTTTGGATTTAGATGATCTTGGAACTGAATTCTTTGGTCCCGAATCCTCTTGTTGGGTCTCCTAATTGTTGGCCTTTACCCCGATCGATCTCCGAAGTTTGTTGCTCCCTGTATAAAGCAGAAACTTCTTCTCACCGAGAAAGTGAACATAGAATCCCAGAATGTATATTTCAACTGCAATTTCCCACTCTGTACGCAACTTCGATAAGTCAATACATACACGAACTTGGTAGATCCGTTATCTCGGCAGGTGGCATGAATTTTTGAGAGCACTATGCCATTTCTGCAGCCACGGGTCGGGAAAAAGCCAGTCTGTCACGAGCATTTGCACCGAGAAATACACTCTGCTCTTTGGAAGGCAACTCCCTCGTGTTTCAAACTCGGTTTCTGGCATATATGATTTGAATATCTTTATAATATCCGAAACATAACGTCAAAGAGACCATTGGATAATCCCAGGAAAAAAGAAAGGATTATTTCACTCAAATGAAATCGGACAAGTCTCCAAAATATCATAAAAAGGAATGATCATTTTCTCTTTTGAACTTCATCACTAACAGTGTACCATTTTGGTATGCAAGAAAATTATGGTCCCTGGGAGAAAGGCTTTCTCTTCAAAATAGCGAACAAGTCACTTTAGACTAAATTAGATTCGTACAATTTGAACATCATCCAAGTGTCATAAACAATAATTCGAGAAGATACTGATCGATACGGGTCCGTGTGCAGACGATATCGGTCGGCCATCAGCACGAGATATTACCAGCAAAATCGAAGTAATCCCGATAAGCTGCATCCCGGCGATTCTCGGCCAACTCAATTTCCACCTGCGGGAAATCCATTTTGTCGCTGAAAGATGAACTTCCGAAGACATCCGTCGGTTCGAAGTTAGTACAATGTGGCCGGAAGAAAAGGTGGTTGGCTGGAGGACGAAGAAGGACACCGGTTCAAGTGGGCGGCGATAGAGAGCCTGGCAAAGAGAGAGGAGTGAAGGGGCGGGGTGGGGGAGGGGGGAGGGAGAAAGACGAACGCGGGGGTGATTTCCAGGGGAAAGAAAGTGCAGACGAAGAGAGTCTCGATTCATTGGCCGGTTCTATCGCGACGTAGACGTCGTTACCGTACTTCCGACTAATTGGAGTGCTGACAAAGGGCCCGGAAGTGGTTCCGGCGGCCGGTGACCAGAAACGTGATGTCTGTCCCGCTATCTTGCGTGCGCGCTTTCGTTTATCTCGGATTAGGTTCTCGACGATGCTCGAACCGAGCGTTCGAGCACACTCAACGAACGAGCCTCGAAAGTAACAGGAGGAGAAGTCCACCTCGGACTTGTTCCCGTCATCCCACTCGGCGAATCAGCTTCCCGCTGGTCGTCCCTTCGCGAAATCGAGGAAACGATGAAATAGAAAGATAAGAGTGGACGGAGGAAGACTGGATAGAAGGTGGTTTCGGCGAATGCGAGGAACACCATTGCGAGACAAAGGAGATGAGAGTTGATAAAAGTGGCGAGAGCATTGGTGTATAGGGGATTCCCTTGGGCATGGTTTCTTTTTGTTCGAAATATACACAAATGCGGGGAAAGATTCGAGAGTTCCTTGGAAATTGTAACGGAAAGCTGACTTGGACGTTTTCTGAACTTTCTACGAAGTTATTTCATGAATGATCTATTCGTGAAACAAAAAATTTATATTTATAACCAGCAAAAACAAGGAAACAATTATATTTCTTATAACCACGAACATCTACAGTGACGACTCATCGGTGAAAAGTTACAAATAGCCCGCGTGTTTTATGCACTTATGGCGAAAATGAGTACGTGGAGAATATTAATAAACCATTTTCAACTTATTAAAATAAATTTAAAAAGGCACATTTATCTGGTGCTTCTCGCAACAGAGAAAACGTTAACGTTTCATTGAGACCTGGGTCCAGATCTAAACCTTTCTATTCGAAATCGGCAGATTCGATTACTGGAACAACAACATTGGGAATACTTGTGACGCGTTAAGGGGTGTTAAGCAACCTCGATTGGCCTCGTTCATCCCTCGGTCGGATCGAACGACTCTTAAAGGCTCATTGATTCCAGAGTGGTTAACATTGAGCGACGTTCAGAAACGACGCTAGGTCGATTGACAGATCGATCTTCTTTCCCCGAACAACTCGTTCCAGATGCCGTGGCTTACAGGGCTGGACTTAACTATCTTCGAACGTATTTCTCCTTAAAGCCATTTTAAATTACTACCTCGTTCGCGTTGGCCCGAGACCCGGCTCTTAGTTCTCCGAACGAATAACACTCGCAACACGGAATGTTCCTTTTTATTTTCTTCTTCCGGACTGGCTCCGCGGCACCATGAAATAACGAAACCGGCCGAATCGCCGCGCCAGCGAAAGCGAGAAAGTATTGGCCGCGTTCCCTCCAAAACTCTCCTATTATCGCTGAAACTGTTAACAATAATTACCGCTCTCCGTTTGCTACCGGTTGCAAAGAACTTCCCTTAGACATCCGACAGCCTTCTCTTTTACGGAATCCAGTCTCTGTCAAAGCACTTTGAACAAACAGCTGCAGCCTTGTCCGTGAATAAACTGCGGTTTTATGCATGGTTTATGGAGATGCTAAGTTTAATGAAATCGAATCTACAGGGTGGGGCATTTAAATGAGAACACCTAAATATACTCCGATTATTATTAGTCGTACAAAAAATCTCCACATAATAAAGTTGTACTGTTTCAAGGGGCGAATTTGATGATGGCAAAAATTTTTTCTCGAGGTCATTTTTTTACAAGATTTCAAGGTCATCCATATTTTTTAAATGGAATCATATATTTTTTTGTTCATATTCTTATAGAGAATAAAATGACAAATTCAACAATGTATTATTATTTTTAAAGGTCCCTTCGGTAAGGGTCGGTAAACTTCGGTAATGTTCGTATATAGTATTTTATAATATACATATATTGTAATATATTCAAATTATTATAAGAAAAAGTACATTATATACAGGGTATCCCGCGATTCATGGTCGACCGATTAGGAGGTCATTCTACGTGTAAAAAATGAATCGAAAAAGAAGAATAAAAATTTTTTCTGCGAGTCTTCGTTTTCGAGAAAATCGACTTTGAAAATGCTGAAAACACACGTGCTATTGATAGGAATCGTTTGACGCGTCTGATCATGACCGACCTATTTTACTTCCTGCGTATACTAGAGCTCGCGATCCCGATGGATCTTTAAAGTCGATTTTCTCGAAAACGAAGACTGGCAGGAAAAAATTTTATTCTATTTTTTCGACTCATCTTTACATGTAGAATGATGTCCTAATGGGTTGACCATGAGTCGCGGGACACGCTGTATACAAATAATTAATCATTGAATTTTTTAAAAATTACTGTTTAATGATCAGAAATTACAGAAAGTAATCATGATTACTGATTTATTTCAACGGTGATTGACTAATTAATGATTACAGTTACTTCTTGTAAGATTAACGTAAATACTTTGAAAACCAATGTTAATAAATATTACATTCTAAATTAAAATAAGTAGACTTGTAATTATTAGATATTGTCGCGAACTAAGAATATTAAATCCAGTTTATTTAAATTTCTCGCGTACCTATTATAACGTCGTCTCGTGTTGTATCCCTACTCCTTGCCCACGTGCTATGTTTCGTCCAACAATGTACGAGACAATGTAGTGTACGGACCCCTAGATATTGTCAGAGCGGTAGTTCGCTTTGTCCAGCCGACTCACGGGTCGAAAACCGAGGTCAGCAATCCGGGGTTATTTTGGAATCGCGGGTTTTGATTATCGCGGGAATGGTGCTCGCGGTAACACGGCCCGGTGGCTATTGGAAGCGCGTAAATCATCGTCGCTGGTAACTGCGGTCGAGGGCAGAAATCTGCGCTGGCGATGATGGCCAGACGCCAGTTCCCCTTCTGTGGATATACGCGGTACAAGTTCCGCTCAGGATTCGGCACAAGCCTAGACCACCGGCCATAGACTCCGTGTTCTCGATTATGCGACCTGGCCACCATCTGGCGCGCCTTACCCCGTCTATATTACGCGCCAGAGATTATGGCGGATTGTGTTCAGCAGGTGGCAAGCTAGGCGTCGCCGCTGCGCCGCGCCGCGTCGCGCCGTGAGATTGAACCCGTGTGCAATGTCCCTGATTTCTATGGCGGGCTGGCCGCTCGTGAATTTCGAAGAATCACTAGCGACCGCCTGCTACACGGGTTTCCACCGAAATAAAAAGAAAATTGCGGTGTTACCCTTCCCCCACACGCTCGGACCATATTTCCCACTGGTGGCCGATGAGAGGACCCTACCGATCTTAACCTTCCTGTATTTAGATGTGTTATTATCTTGATTTTTAATTTGCTCGTTTCGCCTGTCCCTCGTCTTACTCGCTTATGTAATTGTTTTACCCCCTGGTGTTAAATTGACGCAATTGTAAAAATAGTTTGGGGAATCCTTTCTTTGAGAATGAAAATCTAGGACAAGTTTAAAGTAAGGTTATTCTAACGCATTTGTGAAAATTTTGTGTAAAATTAGAACCAAAAAATCTACCCTCATATTCGCTAATTTTCAAAATTTTCTAGAAAGTATTAATTCTTTAATTTCGGACATTCTGTTTACAAACAAATACACCCGTACCTCAATTTACGCAGCACTTTTTTACGCGAGTATTTGTTTTACGCGGCAAAATCTCAATTTACGCGGAACTTTTTATAGGCGGAATTGATTTACGGGATCTTATTTTACGCGGTCAGGTATGTATATACATACATATTTTCTTATAAATTTTAAAATTGACAGTTTTATACAGTCAGCATTGTTTGATCGGTTGGCGGAACGCGTGACGCAGAAAGAAATTTTGTTGCGTTAGGCTCGCACAAGGCGTTGTCTTTGGCTACTGTGCCGTAGTGCGGAAGCGAACAGTGTGACTTTGGACGTTGAGAGGACAACATTATTACTATATTGTTTAGATTCATAATTTATATTTTTTAATTGTAACCCAGTCATGTCTATCATCATCAGTTTAAACTTAACACTTAAATACTTCTGTTTCCTAAAATGTCTTACTTATTTGTTTGTTAAGTTACGTGAAATAAATATGTACACATTTATGTCTAAAACTTTTACTAGCTTTTATTTCCAATATTTTTTCTTTTATACTGACAGATTCAATTTACACGATTTTTATTCGCGTAAATCAAATCCGTAGAATGCCAATTCAGTTGACTTCGTTGACTTGATCAACAAACGCTGGACGTTCAGAATGAATTTTAATGCAGAAAATAATCAAGAATCGGTGCCTTCATTCTTCGTAGACCTGAACTCGGAATAAAAATTCTTCGTAGCAGTTTTAATCAGAATCTTTGCGCGAACGTTTTAAACAGTTATTTTCGGAGCCGCTTCGAGCCCCGGTTAATTGTCATTTCGCGAGAGACGCGTCGGCGATCGTTTTAATTAGCGCGAATGAAAAATGCTCCCCATCGTCCACTTCTCCGGAGTTGCCCGCACGAGCAGCCAGCCAGCCTTTTATGATATTGAACGTGAATACTAATCGCGCGGAATGCATCTTTCTTCATTATCACGAGGCGGTGGCGACTCGAAAGGGGTGCCGCCGCCCCGGCATTCTTGCTATCTTCGTAGAGGGAAGAAATGGAACCTGTGCATGGAGTGGACTTTTATGGCAGTTCGCAACGCGACGCAGAAACGCGGCGTTCGCCAACTGAAAAATTTCTAAAAAATAAAGTAGAAGAATCGGTATTAATTTAATCAAATAGATTTAATACAACGTCAAATCATGCGAATCTGAAAAATTTTCACAAAATTCCTAATGTAATTGATGGAACCGAAACTGGGAAGCTAAAATTTGTAATTCTAAAAATCCTAACAAAATTTGGGTCACTCGATCGTACCACAATAGAATAAATTTCCAAGTCTGGTCAGAAGCGTCAGAAGTTTCAAATGTTTTTTCGCAGCCCAGTAGATGCAGTTTCTTCGGGAAGGGAAGAAATCGAAGACGGGGTTGGACTTTTTATGGGTTTTTGTAACGCGAAGCGGAGAGACTCGGGTGTAATTCGGTGCCGGAGCGGCTCGATAAGGCAATTAAGCGGGAAACAATTGCTGAACCTCCAGGGGGAGGACAGAGTGGTGGTTGGGGGATGGGGGGTGGGATTATACCGGCGTATTTCTAGAGGGGTCTAATGAACCGAGCGTGCATAAGTGTTTCCAGCGTGGCGGCCAAACACGCCCACGTAAACGCAGACCAGGTGTTTTAGGCCTCGGGAACGTTGACCGTGTGCCAGCTTGATGATCCGCGTGCACGATCTTGATCTATAAACAACCCAGCTCCTTCCTTTGTCGGCGGCGGAGCAATTTTGCCGGATAAGAGGTATGTATTACCCGCTCGTATTATTCTTGATTTGGAGCTGATGCAGAATGTTCGAGTTTTGTCCCTTCCCCGTGGACGCTCGAACCATTTTCACTCGTTAAAATACTTTGCAAAATGCTGCACTAATATTTTACAATAGCAGAAAGTGTTAAATGTATGAAATTCTCTTGTCTCGTATAAGAGTTCGAGTTAAGCAACGCTAATCTGAGAATAATTGTTATAATCCATCGACTATAACACGTTTCCTTGCTTCAAGACTCTTCAATGTCACCATCGTCTTTTACAAGAGTTTTTATTGTTCTCTACAAAGGAGATTTAACAGCGCGAGAAGGGAGTACTGTTTTTTATGAATCGTGTAGCGGGTAGTGTTATGAGGTACATGGGGTAAGATGGAGGTGATAAAATTATATGGTTCCATTAAAATGTGTGAAGCTGACATTAAAGTTTCTGTAGGTCCCTGGTCCCGTAAAATATTTAAGAATGTTCTTTCGCCTCCAGATAGAATGATTTTCATACGAGCAATATTTCCCGGCTTTTATTAGTTTGAAAAATTATTGAACCGTAGGTAGAAAATAATGAAGCCTGCTGTGCAACTATTGCGACACCTCTAGCGTGGAATCTACGGTTGCAAATAATCTTTAGCAACGGTCGCAGTATTTCGGTCGATGTTATTTCATAAATTTTATCGTTTGCCTCGTAAAAATAAATTTTTGCGCACGCATTTATTTTACGTATCATATATCTTATCAATTTTTATTCCATTAAATAAACTAGTTTGATTTTATGGAATCTTTTAGACTACTAGATTCGTAGAACTTTTTTATTCTTTATCCTTGCCCTTCCTTTGTCATTCACTTTGATGCTCAATTATTAGTAGACAGTAGATCTTTATGCATTTATGACAAAAATGAGTAGGTGTAATTCGAAACAGTAAAAACATTCGAAGAATTTAAAAATATTGTTACATTATTTTCAACCTATTAAATATATTAAGAAAAACAATTAATTTCTATTTCACTTCAGTTTGTTGCAATTCAGGTAGAACATTTTTATTTTGCAGAAAGACCCGCTGTCTAATTATTAGTTACAGAAGAATAGAATTTTATTTCGTCTGAAAAGAACGAAATAATATTTTTAGTAGCTTTTGTATGAAATTCTTAAATTGTAAAACCACGAATAGTGACAGATTCGTTGAGCTTTCGACGAGTTTAAAGTGGTTTTAAGTTTAACACGTGTTCGTGCCATTTTCAGAGCTATTCTCTTTTTACGCCGAGAAAGAGGGTCGCTACCCTCGACTACCGCGAACAACCATCCCCGGCGCTCGATCGTTTATTAATTATGGATGAAGTGTATGTAGAGAAAGGGAGGGACCACCGTTGATGGATGATTTAAGGGTAGAGGATCGATCGAAAGGAGGGAGATCGAAACGACGCCCAGCGCGCGCGGTGAACTCGGTCAATGGGAGTAGGATTCGAATCGGCTGGGAGTGGCACGAATGAGAACCGAGTCGATCGCCGACTTCCCGTAGCGATCCTCGACGGGACAATGATTAACTCGTGAGATGTCTTGCGTATGGCAATCTCTATTGATTCGTAGAAACGCGAGTAATTGTGCGTATGACGCAGTCCGATATCAATGATTCGTTGTTGCAACCAATGTAGTCTTTATTTTCGTTCAATACCATTTCGATCCCTTGAATATCACCAGCCTTCTTCTTCTCCTCTCTTAATTGTTGTTCTTGTTATTATCATACTTTATAATACATATAAAATCAACTAATATGTACACATTATTCCCCCAGTGAAAAAAACATGTAGGTACACTGGTTTCATTGAATGAAACATGCAAAATGCATTCGCTCAAACGAACTTCAATAAATAATACACTATCTTAACCCATTTGCATCATAAGGAAATATGAACAGAAGGTCTTTATCACCAAATTTTTTTTTATTTCAAAGAATTTTTTGTAACAAAGTTGATAGTGACCAGGAAAATTGATAGTGATAGCGACAGTGACCAGGAAAATTGAGCGTATATATACGCTAATGATGCAAATGGGTTAATAGATTTGTCAACGGTATAAATCGAAAGTAGAACAATAAAACGAACATAAAATTGCCACTTCTTTTAAAAAATAAAGAATAAATATTACACCCGTAAAAATTCTTCAGCAACAGACGCTGATTCCGTCATTTTTACCACTGACACCGAAGCTCCTGCTAACAAAGCAATTTCTCGGAGCGCATCCCGTTCGTTAAGCGACGTATCACCGCGAATTTCGTTTTACGACTTTGTGAGCCGCTGCGTGTCCATCAGAGGCTAAAGTGATCTCGGAAAAAACGACGAAACCGTCGGATCTTAACAATAAAAGGGAGAAAAAAAGGAGAGAAAGATTGCAACGTCCATCATCGTGCTCGAGTGGACTCCGAAGGGAGGAGAGGCGAGGCTGGTGCATGTCTCCGGGACGTTGCACGCGATGCGATGCATCGAATGTGCACCCGCGGCCGGCTTATCCTTGCGCGCCGTGCTTGCATACTAGCCTCGACGTCGCATCGCAGTCTGAAAGCCGAAACCCGGTCCTTCAATTTTAACATTTTTAGGAAATATCTTTTCTATGAAATGAACCTTCATGGAAAGTAAATATGCGATTTCAATGTGATACAGCTACTAATTTCTGCCACGAATTTTTCATAAAATGTAGTAATAACTCTCCATCTTCGATAAAATTCAAAATAGCACAATCTTTTTACACGGTTTTTTAGGAACATTGTGTAAAAAACTAGTTGGATGTATTTTAGCATTCAGAAAAGTGTTCAGCGACCCCACTCCGAGATTGGGGGTTATACCCGCTACGTAATGGATATAATGGCATAACGCAACGAGGTCGGCACGGAGAATTCTCGGGAATCTCTATGGTAGATTCATGATCGCAGCCCGCGCGAACCGACCGGCTATTAGTTTCACCTTTGCCGTCTTCCGCGAATTACGAATCAATTTCATGGCCCCGCACGATTGCGAAAGGAATTGCTTTCGCTCGTTTTCCGACTGTGCAGGTCGCCTTTCACCCTGCTCACGCTAAATTTCGCGGGGTCGGCCGAGACAATGGAGCCGAAAGGTCGCGGCTCGTTGAATTTGTTGCGGCGAATTTAATTACACGTTCCGAAACGAATCCGGGGCTTGTAATTGACCGACCAACGGAATTGTTTAGACAGCGGCTGCGATTAATTCGGCAATTAATGTCCGCGCCGGGTATTTACAACACCACCTGTATTTATGTCTGGGAATCGATAATAGTGCCTGGAATCGGTGTACCTGTCTCTGAATCATACGAGCGGGCGAGAAACTGCTCGCGAAAAGTGGCGAAACGGTTGCACAAATTTGTTCCTAACCTTTTGCGATACCCGGCGTTATTGCACATTATATTTTGTCTTAACAAGTTTTATATCTTCGTGTAAGAATCGTTAGTGGACCTGAACTGCGACTGCGGGCATGGCCGCCGGGATATCGATCATATTGTTTGGCAATGTTGCCTGTTCGATTCGCAGCGATCTACAGTAAATGCTCAATCCTAATCCGGAATCGTGGGCACGAGGCATCCCAAGGAAGCATAACGTCACTAGATAGCCGCCTGTTGCCAGAGTTTCTGATAAAAGAAATTTAGTGTTTGCACGGACGATGTACAGACTTTTTTAATTACCGACCTTATGTGCAGTTTTTGCTGGGACAGAGACAGTGTTGCTAGTATTGGATAATGTCGGAACTGGTGGTGCTGTTTTAAATCCAGAGACTTTTCGTGTTAAATACGTAATCAACTAAAAATACACACCACCGTCTTTGTACATGTCCTGGCTATGTCGGAGTGGTATTATTTTTTCGATACGAACGCTAAATCTCTCGATATCTCTCGAATAACGTAAAAATCGGCATTTCGGAGAGCAAACGTACACAGATTTGACTTGTAGGAAACATTGACCACTTCTGAAATCCTCATTGCGATATTGGAGCGTCAGTTTCTCTGGATTTTGACCATTGCATTTGCGTATACATATATGAGGATCTAGTAATGCGTGAGCGTGTCACCACACTGTCGCTCGAGCGCGCGGGTACTCATAATTGATCAATTGCGTAAAATTAAGCTTCAATCACCCTTAAGTTTGGAAATATTAATCTACCGACCTACCCATTAAAGCTTGTTTTCTCACTTTTCATTTCTTAAAAAACTCTAAACTACGAATTTAATTTGATTTAATGCAGGTTGTGTATGTATGAATATGTGTATACTTTATCTTACTTAGTGCAGCAGAAATATCATTAATAAATCAGTTGAAATTTGAAAGAAAAAAGAAAAGTTTTATATCGAATGTTACTCTACATCGCGTCAGTCAAGATCGATCGGCGCAGGTAGAGAAGACGGTTCGTTGCGAAATTCGTGAACGCGTTCCAAACAAGCGAAGTTTACACGGGAAGTTAAAATGGGGAGGGGGGCATTATTTCATAAGTTGCAACCGGCGAGGAAATTGTGGAAATTATGAAAGACATTCCAAAAAGTCCAGGTCTCTGGAGGCTCCGGGTACTGGAATTTCCTTGCGCAGACTTATTTACCACGTTCCAGAGAGGCTCTTAATTGGTCGGTGCTAGATAGCTCGCGTTTCCTTTACGGGGCACACATTCTATCCCTGTAATCATGTCGAGGTATACCTGCCCGCATCAACCGAGCCGCGAACGGAAAAGAACGTCTGTAGTGGTTCGAAAAAATTCGCGATTTCTCTGGAGCCGACTGCTTCATCTGGTTCGGCGGACGACGCGCGTTCTGATTGCTTGGATAGTTTTTCGAGATCATTGAATGACAACCGACTGACCCAGTTGACTCGATATCTTCGGGCACAGTGCACACAGTTCGTAGGAATCACGAATAGTGTTCTCATTCGGCTATTGTTATCGTTAGACTGCGAATTGTATGCAAAATAAAAACTTCCCCTTCGTTTACGAGAATTTGGCACCAAAGATTTGTTTTATTAATCATTTCGGTAAGTTGAAAGTAATATATCGGTATTCGTCAGTTTTTTTAATTCTCCTGCTATTTTGAATTTCACCTACCCAATTTTGTTACAAAACCTACGATTTAATCTACTAATCTACTAATCTACGTGTGATTTCGTGGTTTGGTAATTAATGTCAGTTTTAGAGTAATTATTTGAACCAGCTTTGAATCATTAGTTTTTAAGCTTTAAACAACAGCTACCGTGTAAATAATGCAAAAATCAGTCACCCAGTGAATAAAATTTCAGATAACATTGCTGTCAATAACACGAGTGAACTCGGATTTCGTTCAAATTTCGCTTTGTTCATCAAAATCTGGTTTCAAAGCGTTAAACCAAATAAAACTTTGTATTATCGATGGTCTTGTTACGAATGTATCATTTATTTCGAAACAAATATCGAATGAATTAAAAATTGTCAAAAATCTGTGATTCCGGTGGTGATGATCCAAAGAGCAATAAGTTAGCGTTGATCGCGTGTAAATCTTGGCTGATCCCCGTAACGGGCGCACGTCGCGCGGCATATCCTTCACAATTATCTGATTTCAATATCAGAATTTCGTTCTATCAGGGTCGATTCGAGGCTTGATTTCTCGGCGATTCGAATCATTGTCAGGGGGTCATCGGAAAGGTCCCGGCCGCTCGAATATGTCGCAATTGTCCAGGGAAGATGTATGCCAATTGATTACGCATCATCAATCTCCCCGTCGTGAGAACCGCAGATTCACCGATGCGCATAACGTTACGACAATCTTGACTGGGAGCAGCGAGCAACGAAGATCTATCGCATTGTCTTTCCGAGGCCGGCACCACGGAATGAAATGTCTATTGTGCGGCCCACGTGTGCACCGTCGCCCGGAGGAAGGTATCGGGGATCATCGTGGTGGGTGTCCGTGTCAAACAGGTACACGGTTATCGATCGAAACATTAGCCGGGTAATTAACCCTCGAGGCGGACGCTTTTGATCATTTCATGCCAGCCGGCTAGCTCTATTCAAATCCTTACGCATTTTCTTCTTTGCATATTTTTGAACCTGCTTCTGCGACACCAACATTGGTTACTTCATCTGATATACAGCTGGTGACTTGAACTGCCTACTTGAGGATCAGATAAATCTTTGCATTTAGTACCACCCTTGTCATCTCGAGAATGCTTTTACACCTTATGCATTAATTTTTGTCTTTGCAAATTTTTGCTTCTTCTACTTTGAAATCAATGTTGATCATTAGATTTAATAAATAACTGATAACTGGAACAGCCTACTTCAGGATCAGGTGAATGTTTACGTTAGGTACCACCCTTGTCATCTCGAGAATGCTTTTACCCCTTATGCATTAATTTTTTTCTTTGCAAATTTTTGCTTCTTCTTCTTTGAAATGAATGTTGATCAGTAGATTTAATAAATAGCTGATAACTGGAACAGCCTACTTCAGGATCAGGTGAATGTTTACGTTAGGTACCACCCTTGTCATCTCGAGGATTCTTTTACCCCTTATGCCTCAATTTTCGTCATTGCATATTCTTGAACCTGCTTCTTTGAAACCAACGTTGGCTATTTTATTTAATACACAGCTTGAACTGCGTACTTGAGGATCAGGTAAATGGTTACGTTTAGTACCACCTTTGTCATCTCGAGAATTCTTTTACCCCTTATGCATCAATTTTCTTTTTTGCAAATTTATGAATATTCTTCTTTGAAGTCAATGTTGATCGTTAGATTTAATAAGTAGCTGATAACTGGAACAGCCTACTTGAGGATGAGGTGAATGGTTACGTTTTGTACCACCCTTGTCATCTCGAGGATTCTTTTACCCCTTAGGCATCAATTTTCTTCTTCGCATATTCTTGAACCTGCTTCTTTGACACCAACGTTGGTTATTGCATCTGATACACAACTGGTGACTTGAACTGCCTACTTGAGGATCAGGTTATTTTCTCCAAGGAAGTCTGGTCACCGTAGACATGGGACGTGTTCATCGCTGATGAACCAAACTGCAAGCTTGCGAAACGTCGGGCTATTTCTTCGTAGCAAAGCAGGATAGCATAGATCTTCTTCTGCCTCTTCATGATCGTCGGCAACGCTCTCTAGCTATCGTGACCCGAGAATTCGGTGCCGGGGCTTTCATAACTGGTCGAACGTTGCGAGTCACGAAAACTCGCGTTATCGAGTTAATTCGCGTGCCTGACCCAGGCCCGGCGGGAACTCGTGATCGCCGGCTGTGTGCTTTCTTCATCGGCGCTCGTTATGGGGGCGTGTAATCCGTTAATGGAGCCGAGATGCCCGCTAAATGCCGGCCGAGAACTTTTCACCTCTTTTCTTTCTCCCCCCCCCCCCCCGATTCTTTTCGTTTTTCGAATGAGAACTCCGTCGGCATACTTCAAAGTAGATAGCTGCAGTTCTTTTAATCGGTCAGATTGATTGATTGAATCGTTAATCGCAGTCTGCTTTTTCCGAGGGAAAAACTCGCGCCACGATCTGGCGAGATGCTTTCTGGATGGAATATCTGTTCTTATGGTTATACGGCCTTCTATCTTTTTATCGAACGCTTTCGCTTTTTCTCGTTCCATCCATTTAATATTCTCCATGGAATCGGATGGTTCGCTTTGACGGCCGATTTACTATACGTGACAGTAGCTGTTTATTTCTCCTCGCTGCGAACCAATAGTGTCTGAAGGTTCTCACGAAGTTAACAAATTTATCTCTTTCCCATAAAAAAATAATGAGGAAGTTTGGTAATTGGATTACTAGTGGTTCACACCGATATACCCGACCCCGTAGCGGAATACGCGATATGTTTACACTTTACGCTGCTCGTGGAGGAGATATTCATTCTTAGATCATACACACACAGTTCCCGTTTTGTTTGATCGAATATTTACTGTGCCGAAGAAATATGTTTGTTTTTCTTTTTATATTTTAAATAATTTGGCTTTGAGTAGCATCGTGAATCGTAAAAACACTTTCTTAAGAACCATCTTAGAATATCGGCTACATCGTTACGTAATGGATATTGTACATATACAACATATTAGATGGACCGGAAAGTAATGTCATTTCTTTACATTAAATTCAAACAAATACATTTTTAACAGGTTTTTTATTTTAATCAATGATGTAATTATCCTCGTTATCAACAACCTTTTGCTTTTAAAATAAAATAAAAGAAATTTTTTTAATGAAATTAAAAAGAATAAATAAATGTACGAACGTTTAATTCACTTGGATAAACATCGCAAATGTTTTTGGTAGCAACTGTTGCGTTACTACCCTTGTGAAACTCAAAAAGCATACAATGCCGGATATGTACCTCTTCTGGTATTTGGTTGAAAAGTTCACCCAAAAAAGCAAAAAAATATTTAAGATTTAATTATTTACAAGTAAACAAGTACCACTTTAACCTTAAAATGTCTTGGCACGACTTTGTAGTACATATTGAGTTAATAAATAATAAGTAAACATTGGCATGCACAGAAACGATAACATTACTTTCCGGTCCACCTAATATTTCTAAAAGAAATTACTTAAAATCATGAGAAAATGGATTAATTATTTACAAGTGTATAGTATAACCCCTGAACCTAGGAAACAGCGATTGTTTTTCGAAAGTCGAGGAAAATAAGCGTCACCGATGGAAAGTCAGTGCGCAATCGATCGGAAGAACTTTTCCGTGGTGGAGTCTGGCGATTACGGTTTTCCGGTCGGAATGGAGGAAAAGAGATACTGCATCGTATTCTTTCAGGCGCAGACTACGGGCGCGGGCACGACGAAAGCCAGGGCCCCCTAATATTAACGATAAAAAGCCGGACGAGAGAATGGGACCTTTTGTATCGGCCTCCCCGGGCTGTTACGAAGTACGATTCGTACGGGAATCGCGGTAAATATGGGCACGGTTACGGCTTCTCCCTTTCCAGCACCATCACCGGCGAACGGACCGCGTCTCTGGAATTGAAAAGGAGAATTGTCCCGCGGTGGTGATTCTGAATGCCTCGGTTAAATGTCCGGGAATAATGCGCATTCATATTTTCATTCTTTTTTCTTGATTTCTTTTTATTATGGTTTTCTTATACCGGCGGCAGAGAGTGAATGGGGAACGAACTCTTGCAAAGTGCTCGTATTATTCGAAAGATTGTTGCATTACGACTGAAGCCGGGGGCCGAAATCTTCCGGCCCCCCGTCGTATCTCACGTCGCGATCTTATTCAACGCGCAAAAAGTTGGGGTGTCTATAAAGAAAACAGCGGGGCCGTTAAATTTGTAATTTTAACGGCCGAGGTGAAAAGATCGGGAAGCGTCTGTTATCATTTTTATCGGTCTTGGTTCTGGTAGTTCATAATTTTTCGAGATAACGGTGTCCAAAGCTGCATTTAAAAAAACCAAGACAATGTGTGTCGCTTCTTTTTACAAAACACGTCGGTACAAATAAATATAATAAATCTAGAATACGTCATTCTTTAAGAGTTCGATAATGTCAGTGTTAAAACTTGATCGTTAATATAAAATCGTGTTACTGCAACCCACCGTGAATACAAATAATTAAATTTCCCAATTACTTCTTCGATTCGGTTCCCGCTCGAAGAAGCTGTACAAACGCAGCAATTAGGCGAACGCTTCGGATCGAATCAAACCGCAGCGATCCTAAGAAGCCTCGTTAAACGAAGTCAAGGGGTCAACAACATCTTACCTCGTTACCGAATCAATATTCAATGCGAAGAGTCGTTATTGTTACCGTCGAGAGTGGGACGGGCTTCTGGAAATCCGGAACAAATTCGCGTCGAACGTCAAACAAAACGTTTCCGCCGACGCGACGCGGTTTACGCGAGGCGTCCTAATAAATCGTTTCACACGTCGCCGGGTATTATCAGTTGGCTAACGGGACAAAGAAGGATATTCTTTGCCGACGTATCGACGGTTAACGGTAATCAATGAGTCGGCTGTCCGTCCTTAATTCCGAAGGTCAAGTGTCGTCGTACTCGCCAAGCTTCGGCCAATTCTGTCATGAATTCAGTGAAGAAAAAGAGAAAGAGGAAAACTGTCGAAAATTACGGGAAGCAGGGGACAACACACGCTTTGCTCCATTTTCCTCAACTAATAGCATCTCAAAATTCTAAAAAAAATCTGACATATTTATCATACCAAACGACATACATATTCGAAAATTTTTTCCGATTTTTCAGTTTTAAACACTGGTTGTAAAAAATGAAAAACCTGAAAATTTTTTAAAAATGCAAACTCCATATGGAAGCTTAAAAGAAAAGTTGAGCAAAACGTAATCCGAATAATGATTGAAAATTGCGGTTAATATAAAATCCAAATATTAATCGTGGCTACTGATTACTGAATAATCAATAATCATTGATTAATGAATAAGAAAGAAATTAGAACTTGTTCTAATCAATGATTCGCGATTGCTTTATCAGTTATTAATCATGCAATGATTACATTTTTTATGATGATTTAATTTTTACTTTTGCTGTAAGAACACTACTGGGAACAGTTTTTTTAGAAATACATATATTTTTTACATAATTTTACATTATTTTTAGTGTAATTTGCTTTTAATATAACTCACTTTAATATGACTGTTAATATAACTTTCAACGTACACATATGTATACCATACAAATCTGTATGAAATATAATTAATCATTGAATGATCTAAAAATTACTGATTAATGATTACAAATTACAGAATAATTACTGATTTATTTCAACGGTGAATGACTGATTAATGGTTACAGTTACTATGATTACTACATTAAACAATTGATTACAGAAATCGATTACAAAAGAATTAATTACTGTCCAACTCAGCTTAAGAGCTCTGGAAATTAATGTAATAATAAGGTATCGTCATCAACTATTTCCATTTTCTTTTTCGTATGTGCGTCATAGATAAAAAAAAATTAAAAAACCAACTTTAACTATATATGCAATGTTAAATAGACTACCTCCCGTATCATGAGATTGATGTAGACAATTTTTAAAATACATAAAAATTCGCTTAGTAGGAGGTAGTCGTAGAAATTGTTTGGTTTCCTATATTGATCGCATTCTTGAGAAAAATCGAGCACAGTCGACAGGGAAGTCGTCGGTGCGCGTCCCAATTACGCGAACGGTTTTCGTTTTGATCATGTTGCAGATTCACGGCCAATAGTCCTCGCTCCATTCTCTTTTTCTCTCTCTGTTTTTCTGCCGGTTTATTGCCTAGCTATCGAATTCCAACGATTATTTATTGTCCCACGATCGGCCGTTTCCTAGGGATCCAGGCAATTTTTCTTCATTAGCAACGATAAGAACCGCCGCGCCGACCGAACTTGACTCGTTTGCATTATCGACTTCCGCCGCGTGACTTGCCCCCTACCATCATATCCATACTGCTATCCTTACTCTGTCTCTCTCTCTCTCTCTTTCTCTCTCCCTCCCTCGCTTCTGTCGATCAATTACCACGCTAGCAGAAGAACTGGATCCACCCCCCTTTTTCTTTGCGCTGTCCCGGAAACCATCGTTCGGGAGTTATTCGATCGGGTTCGACCTTGTTTACTGATGGCTAGATTATACTTGATCGGTGGCGGTTTTGATGAGATCTCGCGGTCGTGATGTATTATATCCGTGTCGCGGGCGACGGATGTGTATGCAAATTTCTGGTTTCAAGCGATGGACTAGGAAAAAGGTCTTTATCTCTCCCGTTAGAAATTTTGTTGTTTTAATAATGAGTCGTTTGATACAAATCGTCCAAGTGATTTCTAGTTTTGGCGAAGGACAGAAAGACAACGGGAATTTACTTTCAGAATTTAAATATGTATTATCTTCTTCGTAAAGTACTGTAGGATCACAGACGTTAATAAATAATTCACCACCGTCGGACACCGAAAATAATATAATATTTAATGAGATAACTTAACGAATACAAATTTCAACGTCGGAATCTCCGTCTGAGATTTGCGGGATCTCAAAGAAAAGGTCTTTCCTTGTTCACGTTCTGTACGTATGAATGAAACAAAATCTGTTTTATAAAATATGAAAACCGCAATCGATATGAAACACTGAAACACCAATTAATCAACGTTACCGTTGCTGATACAATAATTAAGACATATATAACATAATGACATATACATATAATACAATGAATGACGTCACGCTTCACACCCTACAGTAGGAATACAAGATTTTCCAGAAAGCTGAAAAGTTAAACTATAAGGCTGTAAAATGCAAGTGTTAATTACTACGCATGGTTCCGGTGGTCGATGGAACACTGAACAAAAGACGTCAGACGGGCGATAAACCCTTCATCGTCCTTTGTCCTTGAGATGTGAAATCTATTTCGGGGCATGTTCCAGCAGTCGCACAGTGGGCCGGATTGGGGTAAAGTGTGACATAGCCTCGTAACTTTTAATTCATAAAAGGTATGGACGCGAAACTTAGACTGGGCAATGCATGTACTAATGTCAGATTAAGGATTAGTTAAGACAAAATACATCAATGTTACTACTATTATTATTATTATTATTATTATTATTATTATTATTATCGTCATTATCATTATTATCAATATCATTATATTTCCTGTTATTTTATTATTAATTCTAGAGCTTCTGGATCTAGTTTCTTAATTTTTTAGTAACTTTAAACAATAATAGCCTGAACAGTGGTTTGAGGGGAGAATCGATTTTTTTATAGTTATTTAAAAGAAGGTGTCCGGAAAATATTCCAATTTGTTAGAAAGCGGGATTTTTTGGTACTTGGAAGATACCCCTTACCGATTATAAAGAATTTTAAAAATTTTTTTCCATTTAGTTCAGCATTGAGTTTTGACATATTATGCAGATTAATTAATAATGTAAGACACGACTCCTTATCCCAAAAATCTGCTCTTTAATTAAAAAAAAAAAGCGAGAGAAAATATTAAATAGCAAGAGAAGCAATTTTTCTCGTAAAAAATACTCTTCTTAAAATGTCCAACTTACAAAGTTTATTACAACTATAATGTTTATTAAATTATACTAATTTCTTCATTTCCGAGGTCCACGGACATTTAGGAAGCAATGTTCATTTATTAGATATCAATACAAGGAAGTTCGTTTTTGGGGATGAAGTCACACTTTACCCCAATTCGGCCCACTGTGAGTCGGCTCGTCATTCGAGAAGGAGGGTCGAGGAACGACGCTGTAAAAGAGTTTTAATTAATTCACTTTAATTAATCTGATGTTTAATTAAAAACGCGTGGCTGCGTTCACGAGTTCGCGATGCTTCTGGGAAATTTGTGTGATGCGCGGCGAGGACTCGTCGGATATGCGTCCCTGATGGAAACACGCGTAGGGTACTCCTAGAACGTGCTCTCAAGCGAAGAAATTCGGTTCGATGGAGAGTTGGAAAGAGGCTGAACGAGTAATAAACACAACGCGAGATATGAACACGTTGATCGAGTACGATGTCGCGGATGAAACGAATCTGTCGAGGCTGGGGTCAGTTTCGGATTAATAAACGAAGTTAAAAATACCATCTAGTAGTAAAATGAATTTACGAGAGACGACGTTCCTCGGAGGGAATGAAATTAATGTTTACTTAGATCGGAGCGAAATAAATATTAAAAAATTTCCCAGTTTCCAGGGAAGCGACGTTCTAATTATTACAGATTTGAAAGAATCTGCAATTGAATTCCAGATTATCTGTATCCCGGTATAATTTTTCAGAAAAATATTACACAGTACGGAATGAGTTTTAAATTGCCTGGCTTGGCAGCAGCCAGCAGAAGAAACCCAGGGAAACCCGTCGGGCAAAACACCCTCCGCAACGCGGAGCAACGTTACCGCGCGCAAAATCTAATTATATTAATGCTTCCTTCGTCCCGGAAATTCGTAATTGTAACGAAAATACTGTAGTCAAAGCTCGCCATTATTTCAATTCCTGGATTAAACGAGATTACATCTACGTGTGTAAACAAGAACGAGAGCTGCGGTTCATAAGTGCACTCGAACTGTTTCCTTGCATGAGACATGAAAGAAACGTAAAAGATGTAAAACACACTAGAAAGAACGTACGAATATATTCGCCCCCTTGTATGAACCAAGCATGAAATTTTAGAGCCATTGTTTTCTTTATATTGTAATTAATCGAGAGTGTCGCAGCTCATGCTACGATCTTGCTATACACCGTTATCATTGCACTGTAAATATATACAAAAAAAAAAATATGGTACAGGAATTAAATAGAAATTTATTTTTCTTCTTAACAATGTTAATTACCTAATCACCTACTCTTTTCTCTGATAAATTTATAAAATCCGCAATAAAATTGTTAGCTACCTCAGAAAACGTTGCAGATAAAAATTGAATGGTTTCAAGGGTAGCTCAGTCTGATATTAATTGTTGTACAGGGTGTATAAAAATTATATGTCACGAATACCATGAAGGGATTCTATATCTTTGGATCGATGGAGATCTGTTAAAAAATTGGACCGCACAATTGACCTTGACCCTTTCTTTTAAGGTTAAAAAATTTTTTATCATATTCATCGCAAGGAACAAAAGTCTCAAGGGATCAATGGATCTCAAGTGAACAGTTCTCTTTAAAAACGACTTTGAAGTTTCGTGAATTAATTTCTTCCATATGTCTACAGGGTTTCCCAAAATGGTATAAACGTGTAGGGAATGATTCTACATCAGAAAATAAATTGAAAATATAGAATAAATTTTTTTCGTTTGACGCCTCGTTTTCGAGAAAATTCACTTTAAAAATCCTTCAAGTTCGCATGCCTAACGTTTGGAACAAGTAGAATCAGTAGGTCATGAACAGACGCGTTAAACGATCGCCATTCAAGAGCACGCGTGTTCGCTGAGTTTTCAAACACTAACTTCTCGAAACCGAGGCGTCAAATGAAAAACATTTATTCTCATATTTTCAACGAACCTTTCACTAAGATATTATCAATTTATTTTCTCGTGTAGAGTCATTCCCTCCACGTTTATACCATTTTGGGAAACCCTATAGACATATGGAAGAAATTAGTTTATGAAACGTCAAAGTTGTTTTTTAAGAGAACGGTTGACTCGAGACCCATTGTTCCTGTGAGACTTTTACGATAGGATAAAAAATTTTTTAATCTTAAAAGAAAGGGTCAAAGTTAATTTTGCGGTCAATTTTTTTAACAGATCTCCACCGATCCAGAGGTATAGAATCCCTCCACGGTATTCGTGACATATAATTTTTATACACCCTGTACAGGTTAATAGGAAACTGCAACGAACATATTATAAAATTCCTGTCACAAAGAATGATTAACCAAATCTCTCATCGCAGGTTAGAATTTCAATGGACGGAGTTTCATAAAACTGACGATCCTCCGGTGATAAAACCAGAACGACCGGCAAGGAGCCGTCGCAAGTGATCGAGATGTCCCATCAGTGCGATTTTCGTCGGTCAGCGTTCTCGGTTTTATCGAAACGGTTCATTCTGCGGCGAGTATCACGGTTAATGCTCGATTCCTGTCTCTCCCTCTTTCTCTCTTCCATCCATTATTTCCCTCTGTTCCGGTCCGTTTCGATTATCCGACCGCGCGGCGGCGTATCGGCTCCGCGGAATCTCTGACGTGCATATAAGTAGTTTCGGAAGTAGTTATCGGGGATACCGGAGAAAATTATAGATTCGGCGGTGGTCTAACGTGTCCTGTATACCGGCCTCGCGGTGTTCCCCTTTTCTTCTCACAATTCCACCGAACTCCCTGCGGGATCTATTTACGCGTTTCCGCCGCAGGATTATCAAGTTCGCGTAGCCGGGGCCGCAGATGGCCGAGTCCCCGTTCGTCGTGGTCGCCACTTCGCGAGGAATTAACGAAGCTTTCAAATGCAAAGCACTTTCCGGCAAACGGTCCGAGGAGATGCGCCTTTGTCTCCCAATGGCACCCTCTCCCTTTGTCTGTTCGCGAGAAGTGCCGCTGTGGACCCATTAATGGGTTTCTTGACTCAGAAAAACTCCTCGAAAATTCATCAAGAGCTAACATCTTCGGACAATGTAAATTCAACGGTCTTGAAAGAATAAAAGAAATAAGATCCGATAAAAAATTATTTAAAGATTCATAGCGGATTCGACGCTGTTTTCTAAACGTCTGCCTGAACTGAAGACAATTTCATCGTGGACATATTCGTACATCTAACATTCTTCGCAGATGGAAAAATTATCATCGGACAAGCAGCAAGAGAAGAAGATGGAACAATAGAAAAACCGTATAGAAAATTCATAAAGCATCAAACAATATACAGGACGTTCCAAAAATAGTGCACTTCATTATCCTTTGCGAAAACACAGATCAATCAAAGCGCGGCTAAGAACCGGACTCCCTCTATAGTAGCCACGCTCTGGTTAGCCCGTGTTTTTCGTTCATAGCACGTTGACGAAGCCTCGGACAACACTTTCACAAAGGAAGAAGTTACTTCAAATGACCACAGGAATCGCCCGTTTCAAGAAAGTGCGACATTTTCGGGACACCCTGTAGAATAGCTGATACACTAAAAGTAAATTCCACAAACATAGCAAAATAAAATATGAAAGAACGGCCGAAGTTGAAGCCAGAATGTACGCCAAGTTCCGATTTCGAGCAGAAATGGCTCCGAACAGAGTGGTCGCATTAAAAACGAAAAGCCAGGAAACTTTCCGCCCGATACATCGGGAAAAGCGTAGTACCAACAAGAGACGGAAAAAAAGAGGCGGAGAGCATCGTAACGGAAAAGTTTGCGCTCACCGTTGCTGAAAAAAAGAAACGTTAAAGGGCCGCGGTTACCATCGGATTGTTAACAATATCGTCGGAACGGCGCGGCGGCGGTGGTCGGGAAAAATTGCAGCCGAAATTACAGAGGAATCCGGCGGCGCCATGGGAAAGACAAGCTCCGGCGAAATTGCCCTATAATTTCTGCCCTTTCCAATGGCGCTTAGGCGGGGAAACGCAGACGCATTCCTCGTTGCAACTCGCAAACCGCACGCGTTTTCTCGGAGAATCGCGTGCCGCGTCGGCCTCGTCCACGCGATTCGCGATACCACGGCATTCTGTCGGCCCCTTTTTCCCCGGTAATCGCCAAAACAACAGCGGAAGAAACGATCAGGGAAAAGAAAACGACGAAAATCGCTAATCGAGGGACGCGCGCCGCGGAAAGCATGGGTGGAGCGTTAATTAAAGCGAGCCGGTGGTACTCGAACCGTTTTTCTCACGATCGAGAGAAGTTCCGCTACGGATTTTTCTCGCGACAAGGAAAAACTGTATCGGAGATCCTCATCGGTGATTACGCAGGACAACATTTTATGGTTTTATTGATTCTCAACGCCAGATACTCCCTTCTAATTAGAGGCGTCCGCAAGTTTAAAGCGGCTGTTGAAATTCTTTCCTGGGAGAATCAAATTAATGCACACACTTTTTTATGGAATGTGAATTTTTATTCAGAGATACAGATCGATCTGTGGGCAGCCTAGAATATTGTGTATAAATTTTTATTTGGGATCCTCTCTCATCGAGGAGCGTAATTCTTGAACGTACTTGGAATTCATTTCAAAAAGACATATCAACGTATACATATAATTAGTCTCTTCTAAATATGTATATTTACATGTACTTTCAACTGTACGAAAATATTTTCCAAGTGTCACCTCTTCTTTAATTCTCATATAGGTTCTCACAATCACCTAACATTTTAATTTATTAGTAAAATATATGATTTATTTGAAAAGTACCGCCTCGTTCCTGTTTGCAAAGGGTCACTCTTTTGACGAAATTTTCAATGACATGTTGGCATAATTGGGGACTAATTTCAGTAATTGTGCGGCTAATTGTTTCCTTGAACTCCGGAATGGTCTACGGATCATTGGCATACACTTTTCCTTTCAGGAAACCCCAAAGAAAGAAGTCTAATGGCGTCAAATCGCACGATCTTGATGGCCAATTCACATCGCCGCGGTGTGAGATAACACGACCATGAAACTCCGTTTGCAATAAGAAATAAGAAATTTTGACAATTTCTATGTGTTGCTCGATCGTGTAATTCTCCATGACTAAGCCGCAATACTTCCTGATGCCAGATTTCAAAGATTAGTATTCTATGTTCGCTACAAAAAAATGGCGCGCAATTTAAAATGTCAGGTCATTTTGAGACGTCCCGTAGCTTTTAAAACGTATATTAGCGTTCGTGCTGGAACTAAATATTTTTAACTGTACAAAGATACTTTTTCGGTGCCGTGTATTTAAATGTTGCGATTCGTTAAAGGGGTCGTTATGTCCAGAAATATATTTGAGCGCGCTAACCGAGGAAATCATGGGTGGATCGTTAATTAAAGGATTTTTGTCGCCGCGCAGAAAAACTGTATCGTCCGCGGCGGCGATTTCTGTCGTTGATTGCACGCAGAAAAATATTTTATGGTTTTATTAAATCCCGTTGCCGGTAACCCGCTTCTAATTAGAGGCGTCCGACCACGCGACGGTGGCGCCCAGTATATAAACAGGAAATGCAGATTAACGATCCAGCAGGATCGAACCGATGCGACGCGACGCGACGCAAAAACGGTACCCTCGTCGATGGCTAACTGTCCGAAGTGACAAGTTTACAGCTAGAGCACCTACTTTTACCGCGGGATGAACAGAGCCGACTCCTCCGACACGTCGGATTTCCGTGACGGTTTAATGGCGATCGATGGGCCGGTATTCAATCTCGACTATAATTGTTTCGTAGATTATTAAAGCTGCGATGGAAAGTACCCGGTGGCGCTGACAGCCCGCTCCTTGGTAAAGCATTCGATAATTTCGACGTTATTCTTAACAAATTGTGTAAGTCACTTCGCAGATTGATGCCTCTACGTGTTCTCTCCGGAACGGACAAAATAATTGCGAGACACTTTATCCTGTTTCAGGTGGAGACGTGGAGTAATCAATGTACATACAGGATGAACAATCGAGCATCGTGCGGATGTAAGTTATTTTCTTTTAGGTTCGTTTAGAACGATTTTATTTTCGGAAGACACATAAACAGGTCTGGTTTCTTTTTTTTAACACTAATATTATCGAGCACTGAAAACGATTGAAACGTTTTAGTTTATAAAAATGACAAGGTTTCATTTATTTACATTTTTTGCAATTTTTATTTCAATATGTGCTTCTATGTAAGTAACTTCACTCAATTTCAATAATTGTAATATAAAATATTGTGGAACTGAAATTAAAGACTCTATTATAACTAATTTATTTCAAACAACACGACACGACGTTTTTCTTTTACTTCAAAAAATGCATTAGCAACCAACAAACAGTCACACGTCTTATTTATACAATCACAGATCTCTATCTCACTCGCACACCTTCTAGAACATTCGTTCATGACCATACGCTAATTTCATGTGTATCTGGAATATTCTAGTGTTTTTAAGAAATCAATAATTTAGAAATAAATATCTTTGAGAATATTCCAGATACCATAATCACACGCACATGTTCACCCGTCATTCAACTATTACACACACGCTCACTATTCATTCATGCATCCATCCCTACAATATACATAAATCCGGTCATTTGGCCGACTGTGATAGGTTTAGTGTTAATGCCTTTTTTCAATGGACGAAAGACAATCAAGCCTTCTCCACTTGAAAAATAATTTCGATTAAATCGTACTTCAATGGTATAATTGTTAAAATTGTGTAACCAGAGATGAATCTCGTCCTACATTCCAGAGGCTCGATAAAAAAAGAAAAGATCAAGTAAACGTTCTTGTACTAGGCTCTCTTACAGAATCATCCAAAGTCAATCAGCTGATTACACGTTGCTCGAGCGTGTAACGTTCGATATTGACATTTGTCCAGATTGTAGAACAAACTCCCGCTTCCTATAGCATATCGCCGAGGATAATGAAACGTTGCTGCTAAACAAACGTTTACTCACTACCGAGGCTTTGTGCGAGCTATAATCACCCGTAGTAAGACGCCGGGGGATAAAGCGGCCGACGGGAAATTAGCGGCCACGGTAATTGCGGAAAATAGGGCGAACACCGGTAGACCGAGCGAGTTCTTACCACTGATGAGCAAAAAGCATTTCAAAGAATGTGTATTTCTTTTCGAATTTATTAATCTTGAATGATTTATAGTGCTGAAACAACTGGTTCTATCTATATTTTTAATACCTGTACAGGATTTTAGATTTTCTACCAAAAAATTTCTCAAACTTAAATTATTTCAAAAGATGTTTAATTCACATAATCACCACGTGGATAAGAATCGGCCACACGAATGCAAAAGCACAAAACTTGTGCTTAACACTCCAACTCTTAGCTCTCTAACGTTCCAAAATTGCAGAAATCCTTCTGAGCAGATTGTCCATCGCACCGAGCAACAGAAGGGTTAAAAGTCGGGTCTCAACCATGGTCTGCCGACTCGAGGCAGACTCTAGCCGAAAAAGTATCTACATATAGAAGCCGTGTCGCCCACTTTAGCCCGCACTCGGCCACACACTCGGTGCTCGAGCTTTAAAACTTCAAGACAAGGGTTCTTAGCCCTGTGAAGGGTGGTGGGCCCTTGGCGGAGCAGGGGAAGGAAACTCGTCCCGCGACCGTCTGGAAATCTCGAGAAACCGTTGGCTCGGATCGAGAGGAGAAACGAGAACAGCTAGCGCGCGTTTTCCGCTCCATTTGATCGACGCCGGCCGCTCGATGATGCGCGAAAATGCCGGCACGCAGTCCAGAGATTAAAAGCTGCGCGGATCGAGTGCAGAACCTATTGTGTTCGATCCCTGTTCAGCGAGAATCGAGAGCCTTTGCATGCCGAACACGCGACACATGTGGACAGTGCATCCGGATGGACCGTTGACACGAGTCCTGGAACAATCTAGATCATTCCTATGAGATCTGTTTAAAGATTTGTTACCGATCACTGGACGTACTAAAAATTGTTTAAATAGAATTACAGTTAACTTTACCACCATAAAAAATTTTTCATGTATCATATGTAGCATCGAAAATTCGTCACAACCCTCGCCGAGACTAGATTTATGTTTAGGATTTACGATTGTACCTAGAACACGTGTTTTTGAAGAACCGAGCGTGAGGCCCGCGTGGGCCATAAAAGAAAGCGTTTGGGCCGTGGGGAAAAAATCAGAAAATTAATCAGGAAAAGGTCAGAGTTGTTTTGCACGTCGAAGCGAGCGGTACGAATTGTGACGAGTCGAAGCTGTACCTTTTATTTAACGCGTGTATTTTTTGCTAATTTAATTTCCATTAAATTGTTATTGTTCCTAATCTCGAATTTATTAAATCCCACACATATTTCTAAATCCACTTTGATGGCTCATCGAGACAGACTCCTGACCTAAATTGTATTTTTAGAACAGTCACTGAAATTGTCATTTTTTCCAGCGGTAGAAGAAACGCGGGAAAAATATAAATTTTTTTTCACCCTTTGGACAGAAGAGATCTTCTCGAACAGGATCAGTGGGAACACAGGTGAACCACAGACAGAAGATGTGGATCGCAGGTCGCTATCGCACCACGGAATCGATTCCCAGCGGATTAGAAAGCACCAACCGAGTGGAACGCCGAGAAAACGGTAATAATAAATCGCTGGTAGGAAAGGTCTTGTTTAGGGGCGCCGTAATTTCTGTAATCTTCACGCTGTGCCACTACCTGCTAAGTGTTTCTCGCTCGAAGAGGATGCAGCACCTGTGTCATTCGAAGCGGATCGAGTATCTCGTTAATGGTACCCTCTTGTGGAAAAATCAGGCATCTCTTGATGTCATAGAATCTTGCGGAGAAAACTGGAATTAACGCGCGAGCAACTTTTTCATTTACAGATGCCGTTTAAGAGGCATCCAAATCCTATGTTAGCACTACATTGAATTCATTCGATAAACGATTGATCAATGTTTGTTAAGAACAGAAATGTTGGACCAACTTTGGGTAATCTACCCTAGTTAGAAAAATAGTTTTCTGAGGAAATTTCTCAATTCTAACAAAGCTATGACATGTGGGCAATAGCTTTCGAACCAACTTCAAGCAGCTCGCTAATTTGCATTTTCTGAACTAAATTCCGGCGCATTCTTCCTCGCAACAATACCATCAAACGTGCGTCCAACTTTCATGTTCCGATGCTAAAATTTCACGCAAAATGGATAGTGGACATCGCAATCTGATAGTGGAAGCAAGCCAGGCAACGCCGCAGCGTGAAAATCCGCTAACTAACTAACTTTCCAAATCCACTGGGTAACAATGAAAGAGGATCCGAGTTTTCAGAGTGTTGGTGGATAGCGGTTGCCCGCGGTCGGCCATAAATTGTGTCCGCTGACAGTCGCACGGCCGCGATAATGAGACTCACGGATCACTGATCAATCATCGGGCACAGGCTCCGGTTAATTAGCCGACTCTATCGTAATTTCGGGGTGCCCGTCGATCTCCACAGCCCTGGAAGATGGTGGCGCGAGCCGAGTTAAGTGCGGGGAAAATTATTTAACAGACTTGGCCCTGGGCGTTTAAAGAACGACGCACACGGTTATGGGAAGCAATGCGACGCAACGCGACGCGACGCGATGCGACGCGACGCCGCGCTGTCACCTATATTTCACTGTCAGTGGAGGCGCATGACAGGCCACCGGGGCGAATTATTCCGCGGGATTAAGGCGGACAAACGGTGTGACATGCGAGCGAAGCCGTAATTGGATATACTCGGATCGCTTGGGAGCTAATCAGAATTAGTCGCTTTGACTGCGGGAGACCTCGGGTCTCGGGTACCCGCGCGCCCTGAACAAATCGGGACCCGTGGACGTGTTTGCGACGAGCTTCCGGCTTCCACGGACACCATAAAGAGTGTCGTTTTCTGCTTCCTCGCCGGCACTCGTTAAATTAATTTCCTCCGTTCCCTGACGCGACACGCGGCCTATTACGTGCACGCACGGTGCATTAAACGGGGATTGCCCTCCCGTAACGGGTCGAAAATTTTTCTTTACGCAGACTGAAAGTACAACGTTTCAATAATACAGAGTAGAACCTCGTATCGTCAACGCATTACCATCCCTTCCTTTATTACTTTTCATTTACAAAATTTAGTGTTGTGGCTTAGTCGCTGGAACGCCTGAGATGCTGTAACGAAATAAAGTAATTATAAAACGTTTATGGCTTTCAGATGCAAGTGTGTGTGTCCGAAAAAATTGTATCAGCCTGTGGTTAGCATTGCAAACAGCTGCGCAGGGGTTTGGATTTCGCAATGATACCGTTGTGTGTCGCGAGGTGGATCACTGTGAAAGTGTATCCTGCTCGTATTCTGGATCAATAGCGACCGGACAGAGATGTTAATTCATTGGTCGAATAGTTGACGACATGTTTGGAGCAATGTTGCGCTAGGTGCACCAGTGAGTCCATTACGCTTTCTTGAATTTACTATCTAGCTCCTGTGAAATCGCAGGCATCCGCTATCTTAAAAATTCAACAATCATACTCGTAGAATCTGTACGTTTACATTGGCGCAATCAGTGTATTGCTTCAGAGATAGAATTTGCCACGGAAATTGACGCGTTGATAGTTGCATAACTAGTAATCGGAAAAATTGGCAAAAAATTGTTTCTTTAATAACAAGTTACGACTGCGTTAATTTTCTTTCTAAAAGGAGTGTTAGGTCTATGAATTTTGTTGGTAACGCCTATATACACATCACACTGTGCAACCTCTATATTACTTGCACGACAGGATCGATGGCGAATGATAAACGCTCTGAAACATAACTCTGCGAGAAAAAGGTTTCTGGTAGCCCGGGCAGTAACCGGGCGCGAAGTCTCGCGCTCAGAAATCCGTGGAAGGAATGCGGCGGCCCGATAATTACTCGGCGAAGTTTCCGCATCGATTACCATCGACGGCTGTTTAATTTACACGAAATCGACTTGGCGTTCTCGCGGAACGCGCGTGGCCTTTCCGTTTCGTTCCGATCCGATACGTTAATCTTCGATCGGTGGGGACAAGAAAGGGGTGTAGGGGGAGGGGGTAGGGGGTCGAAGAAAGAAACCGAATCCGACACGAAGATCTTTTTATCTGGACCGATCATCGGGGTCATTATCGATCGATGAACGCGAACCATACCGGGATCCTGGTGGGGGTGATTCCGTGGACGGAATCGCGATAACAAAGACCACCGCGAGCCGTGATTCAATAAGGATCAATCTGTCGCTCGCTAATCGAATTTGCTTTTGAATCGGCGAGGAAAAGGGCCGCCTCTACACCTATCCTTCTCGTGCCAAGTTAAGGACTCGATCAAAAGGCTCGCGTCCCACGGACGTCGGAATTCAATTCGCAGACATTGCAGCAGCGGCCCCTTTCGCGGCCGGAATTTTATTTGCATTATCGGTCGATTATTGTGCGCCGAGAGATGGTGGCTCGCGATCATGCTCGCTCAGGCGATACGTCGAACGAGACTTTCTGCCGGGAGGGATGTCTTTGTACCGCGGGAAATAATGTCTAATGGGATAATACGAGAATCGTGTTCCAACGAGGTGTAATTCTTCGAGGGTTTGCTCGAGCGTGTGACCCGGCTCGACAAGGGGATGTGAAGCATCCGGTTCCAATTTGGATGAAACCCTGCCGGTTTTTAGGACGGCCAGATACGACAGATGAGTGCTCTTACAATTTTTCTTTTGCGCAGAATGTTCCGAAACAATTGACCTACTTGAAAGAAGACGCGGTTACAGATGGGGAAGAAGCGGTTCTGCAGTTTCTAAAGATAGCTATGGTTGAATCTCAAAATGGATCTTCGAGTGTCACTTAACCTGTTTCTTCTACAGGTCTCGGAAGTGTTGTTCTCGATAAGTTTCAAACAAAATCTGACCTATTTGCATCGTGCACTCTGTGTTTCCAACTTGCGAAAAAATAGAGCGTTTAAATGCATCGGTTAAAATTAAGAATAAACGAATTTTCACTTGAATATTATTTTCAGGAATATTTTTAGGTCATTGATATTATTTTAGAACGGTACCATGTTTAACTGTATGACGTTGCGCCGTCAGTCAAGACCAGTTCAACGACCCACTTTGCGAAGTCTTTGAAATGACCTTGGAGATCAGAGCAATCTGTTCATCCATTGAATAATCATATAGTCAGATGTATAATTGAAGGCAGAATTTTAAGGCAGCAGTAGATGTGCGCTTCTAGTTTGTTCATAATTGATGGGTATAGCTTAGTGTCTTGAGAAACCAAATTACACACATTAATGCTTCCGTTGATCGAACCTAGATTTCTCAATCCATAGTAACTTCAAGGTCGTAACAGTCGAGGTTAATACACTCGTCTTAACAACGTCTAGAATGGAATCAAGTATTGCATTAGGTTTTCGCTGAAATTTAAAAGAATTAACCATCCAAAAAACTCTACAAAATCCAAAACCCTGCAAAAAGGTTTCCAGAAACTTCACGAAATTCCTCTGGTCCGTAGGAGAACATTAATGCGTCATGATTTATCGAGCGATTGTGCGTGTCGGGCCAAGTCTCGTAAATATTCTCGGCACCGGGGATCGTCGTCGTCGTCGTCGTCGTCGTCGTCTGACGTCGGTAACCGAATCGAGATCTCGAGATACGGGAGAAAGTTACGAGTCAAAGGGCAGATATCCAGGGGTATGTTGGGACGAGCATCCAAGCGGTTCGAGCTCTTGTTCGTAGGTTTCCGCGGCGCGTTTCCAAGGGATTCGGGGACCATCGATCATACGTTTTGTAAGCGCAGCGATATCCTGCGTCTCGCGGCTCATTTTTCACGGGTCCTTCCTTCTTCGTGCCTTCCTTCTACGAAACTCTTAAGCAACGCCGTGACAAGCTCGTTAGTCGACGAAACCGACTTCTGTCCCATCTTTCCCTCTCTCACTCTCTTTCTCACCTTTTCGACCGTCACCGTACCTGATGTACAACTTCTCGCCGTCTTTTTCCACCCTGAAAAAAGCTCCGAACCGTCAAACGTCCGTCCGCTGACGAAGCCCGCGAATTTTTCGAGACCGAACAAGCACCGATAACAACGCGGATGTTTCACATATTAGGTTGTTGCGCACGAAATTTCCAATTTTAGTCCGAAATTTCCGAATTTCTACCATAGGCCAATTAAAAAACTTGCAAGTGATGCAAACAATAGGTTTTTTAGGAAAAATAGTTATTTAATCGTTACTATTGTACTACAAATCAAACACTTTCTGCAACAATCTAAAGAAACGCGATATTATGCACCGATAACTACGCGGATGTTTCACATATTAGGTTGTTGCGCACGAAATTTCCAATTTTAGTCCGAAATGTCCCAATTTCTACCATAGGACAATTAAAAAACATGCAATTGATGCAAACAATACGTTTTTTAGGAAACATAGTTATTTAATCGTTACTATTGTATTACAAATCAGACACTTTCTGCAACAATCTAAAGAAACGCGATATTATGCACCGATAACAACGCGGATGTTTCACATATTAGATTGTTGCGCACAAAATTTTCAATTTTAGTCCAAAATATCCCAATTTCTACCATAGGACAATTAAAAAACATGCAATTGATGCAAACAATAGGTTTTTTAGAAAAAATAGTTATGTTCGTTTAATAGTTACTATTGTATTAGAAATCAGACACTTCCTGCAACAATCTAAACAAACGCGAACCGTTCTAGGGAATCGACCGTTCAGAGGTTTTAATCCGTTCGATTTTCTTTGGCAACAAACAATCTGTTTCGGTTCCACCGTTTCCGATCGCGATTCAAGGCTCGCTGGCGTGCTTTTGTGCTCGCGATTCGCATGGTTGGTTTGCTGAAAGGTTTTCATTTAATAAAAATGAGGAAGGCTTTTTTAGCTTGCGAGCGTTCCGAGAGCTGTGGGAATTGCGCGAAACAAACGTCAGGAGTGTAAATACTGATTGTTGGGTGTGAAAATGAGAAACCAATAATGAGGACCAATACAATAGAAAGAATTGCATTTCCGACAAGAGAAATCGTTATTTTCATAGTTTTTCTAATGAAAATTATAAATAATGCATTAACAATAAACGAATAAAAGAACAGAGAAAATATACGAGCTTTAAATAAATAGCTATTATATTATATTTCCTGTTTATACTGGCCCCTGCGTTATAAGTATTCCTTCTCCAATAACTCGGGATACGAATTTCCTTTCGTATTTTTGAAAACTGAAATGCAAGAACATCAACACGATTATTAGTATTTTATGCAAATTCCCTCATTTTCTAGAACCAAGAATGCGAAAGGAAATTGATATTACTAGATCGTGGATTTTATGACATTAGATGAATGTAAATTATTAGTAGAAGAGTTTATTAGCATAAACACTTTGTTTTTTATCTAATATTTGTAGAATTGCTGATCAAATTATTAGGAGCACTCGCATAAGCTGACAAATTGGCATTAAAACAATTAATTTTTAAATGAAAATCTATCTCCTTAATATTGCGTAAATGAAAAATATATTTTTCGTGACTCTAATAATTTGATCACCAGACAGAGTTAAGGACGACTCCGAAATACTTCATCATTCAAAAATCCATAGCGATTTCGCAGTCATCCGTGCCACCGACAGCAGCCCAGGAAACAAGGGTGCTGGATTAGCGTTCAGATTAGAACTTCCGAAAGGAACAAATTGGGATTTAGCAAAGGGCTTGGCGAAACTGATAAACGAACAGCAGACACGGTATATGAACGAACTATACACGGGTTGGGGGTTCGAAGTTCGTAACCGCTTGTAATAACCAAACTGTTCAGACTCTTAGGTACAAGACATTTAAGACATCGTTGAACGCTAACAATCTCGTCTTTATTAAGGAATTTCGAGGTTCCTCTTTATCGATTAGCGTTACTTCCAATCTTGCAGACCTCTCAAAAATAAGAAAAAGAATTTATAATGAAAAGTATAATAAAAGTCTATTATTATAAAATTGATAAGAAAAAGATTTAAAACACCTAAACGATGCGAACAAGATGGGACTTTTTGAAGTCGTCAAACTGCGAAGAGAAGATATCAAAGTTTCGGAAAATAGAGGCGATTCTAGTCTAGTTATCTCGCCGATCAAATTAGCGACATCCATTCGAATCGTGGCTGATTGCGTCCCTTCGCTACGCCCGCTGAATGTAAAAAGACAGAGAAAGTTTTTATTAGAGTTCGAGCCGGCCATCTTTCTTCTTCCCAGGCAGGGGAAGTCGAGGCTTCTTTTTCCACGGCACGGCGCGGCGCGGCACGGCGCGTTTCTTCACAATCACACTTCAGCCCGTTCTTTCGGTGAGGCGAAATTCGTACCGAGGCCGGGCCGCTCTCCAAATGGGCCAATTAATTATTCCGTTCGACTGTCGCCCGATGTTTTCGCTCGCGGAATAAGGGAACGACAGCCTTTGAGACTCTTCTCCCTCGTTACAGACACGGCTCGCTTTAAGCTTCTCGTTGCAATCGTAAAAACTTAGTTCGTACAATATATTTTATTTATACGCGTGGAGAAATCCTGTCGACGTACCGTGGCCGGAAATGTTCGTTAATAATGTTCGCTATTGATCAATAAACTATTTCGACCTATTTTTTAGATGTAAAATCACTCCCTTTTAGGTTGAATGCAAAGTTCAATTCAATTCAATAGACTAGTATACAATCTTTTTTATTTTTCACTGTAAATATTAAATATATTGTTACATTTACCTTCGATTTTAGTAGATTTGGCTTTGCATAAATATTCACGGTTTATGATAACGGCCACCTTACCCTGAATTCACCTAGCGTAGATTAGTACAGCGGCGCACTCACCTGCAATTAAACAAAATTTTTAATTAGTTATATTCGTTGCGCTATCTGTATAATTAAATTTAAGAAATATAAATGAGTATTATATAATTATAAAATTGTAGGTACGTGGAAATTAAATCTTTAGAGGCACTAAATGCGAGTATCATGATACAAGAATGAGAGTTAAAAGGCGAAAAAACATTTTGCAGAATTAAAAACCAGGTATTTGCATTTAATTAATACTAAAATGTTAATTTTAATTAAATCAGTTTATTAAAAACCTTTCGTCAAGCCATTTATACCATCCGCCGGCGAAATTAAACACGCTTAAGTAATTACTATAAAAATTTTTATGTCACATCCTCTCTGATGGGCACGTTCAAATTGCGAGATACATTGAATAAACGGTTCGAAATATTAAATAAAATTTCAGTCTTTTTAAATAGAAACTTCCACTTTTCGTTAGGAGAAAATTATTCTCTTGGGAGAAAAGTACGCAGCTTTTGTTTCAATCATTTTTCCATTAGTTATTAACTTTCCAAGATTAATTAATAAATAGTTAAAAGAGTAAGTTAGGAAAAAGGAAGTGCAATGAATATTGCATTTATTGAATAATCGTTCTATAATCGTCAACAAATGTTTTTATTATTTACATTATTAATCTTGTCTCTGTGCACTGCTATTCCTATGTTAACCTTGTACAGGGCTGTCATTGCATCCCATACATTTTTGGAGCAAAATGTAAAGAGAAAATTTGTGAAATTTTATTGATTTTTGAAAGATAAATATATAATAGTCAGAAGTTTCAAATATATCACAAATAGCACTCCCAGAAAATTTTTGGAAATTTCACATTCGTCAACTTTTTATTTCCGTTTGCACCCCATACACAAAGAGAATGTTAACATTTTACTATTTTAAGAATATACATATGTCTGAACCGTTCTAGAAACGATTTATGGACAAACAATTTCCGATGGATTGATAGGGACTTCCCAAATCTAAACAGTTGCTGCAACAGCAAAGTAAGAAAGTATGAAGAGTTTCACAAAAATTCTGATCGGAAGAGACCGGCGCAGCGCACAGTAGTTCGAACGGAGAATAAAATCAAGTTTTTGAAATGTTAGGTTCATAGATTTTTCATTTCAATTTCATTTTCTAGATATTTGGAGTATTTAAACCAATAAAAATTTTTCATAAATATTAATTATTACTAAGAATATTATGACATGAAAGTTAGGAAACAGGAAACGTGCGATTTTGGCTTATAAATGTGTTTACGTGTAAACGCAGCCACAAAACATTAAAACAAGTGAACAATATTATAATTTGTAGAGCTGTAGACTGTAAGCCGACCGTCCGCGAGCGAACTATGAGCGAACTATACATTGTCCCGCGTCGATCCGTCGTCGGGAAAAAGGAAAAACGATCGGAAAACGAAAGAAAGTGAAACGGAGAAGAAAACGGTCGACGAACGAAAAAAGAAGCGATGATCGGTATCGAGCAGAGACGGCCAGTCTTGTTTGGCCCGGCGCGGGGTTGCGAAAAAACGTGTTTGTTTAGGCAATAAATTGTTTAGTTACTATTGGCTTTCGCAAGTACTCACTGCATCCGTCCCGGCCATCTCTTACATCTCTTGCTGATTGATCGATATCGATTAACCAATCATAGAACGTCAACCTTATATATGTCATAGTCTCTGCTTTGCTTTTGAACGCAAATAGTTTCAGTTTCACATCTGCCAACATGTGACCTAAGTGTGTTTAGTGTAACTCAATAATTTGTAATTTTGTCCTTTTCATGTTTTTGATACAGCAAGTATGTATTTTATTTTGTTTCCGATAGGAAATTACATAGCTGTTGTTTAAAAAATTTAATTCGTTATTAATCTTTCTTTTGCATATCTTCAGACGCGAAAATGATTCTTTGAAAAAGATCCACATAGGGATCGAAACGTAAGAAACATGTTTAAATAATTGCACATTTGTTGTTTTTTTTTTTAAATGATCGAACCTTGCGCCGATATCATTTACTTTATATCACTTACAAAGGTTATATTTATAATAGATGATTTATTTAATGTAGATATAGTTAATGTAGGTATCATTTATTTACCTGAAATACAAATTGAAGAAACAGGTATTTTGAATAGTAGAATCAAAGTTTAACCCTTTGCCCTATAACCACGTGTGAGACTCGTGGTCCGGCATTCGGGCCAAAGCTGATTATCACGAGCCTGGCCCGTGGTACGTCTGGGCGGTCTTCTTTTCGTTTCAGGCTCACACTGTTGCAACTTAAGTCGTAGGGCAAAGGGTTAATTTTGCATAACTTTTTTATGTCAAAAAAACGTCAAGGTAAAACTTGTTGCTAATTGTGCCACACACTTTAAAGTACATGACCAACTTACTCTTGCGAACTCTTGCAAACTTTTGCGAACCTGGCACTGAGACTATTTTTTTCTAACTACAGTCAGTCGCATAAGTATTCGTACGCCCTTTAAAAGAGAATAACATTATACACTTTTCGCAAACGACTTGATTTTTTGTGAGCAATTAGAAACATTTGTTTACTAAATGACGCGCAAAAGAAAAGAATACATAATAAAAGTCACTTTCACTTGACCCCCTAAAAAAAATTTAAAATATACTTTTTGTAGATCTATGTTATACATGCTGAAAATTTCATCGAAGTCGATTAACATACACACGGGCTACAAGCTGTTAAAAGTGGTGAAAATCGTAATCTGGTTAAAATCAACACATTCGTAAGTACATCTTTCGATGCGTGTCGTTTTTTGTGGATTAACCGATTTCGATGAAATTTTCAGCATGTGTATAACTAACATAGGTGTACAAAATGCATAGTTGAAAATTACTATTGCAAACAAATATTTTTTTAACTTGTTTTGGCATTGTTAATTATTGGATCAACCATTTTGTTGTTTGAAATTTTCACTCCAAATTTATAATTAATGACCGCAAAAACCCTGGACTATAAATTTTTGTATAAATTGAACCAATCGTACTGATGCTATCATATTTATTCCTAAAATTGGTGTATCCTTCCATAAATAAATAATAAGCGTAATGCAGAGGTTTCGAATTAGCATATTTTCGGTAATGTTTAACAACTTAAAAAAAAATTTTTTTTGCCAAATAAGCATTGTATCTGTGGCATGCTTCCCACGAATTTTCCAACTAATTTGTTGGATAGTTCGTTTCTTTCGGATTTTTTCCGATTTTTGGCCAAATGGCACCACTGTGCGGCGTGACGTGACGTCCTCGGGCCTTCGGTTCGCGGAACAATGTGTCTGACGAAAAATGAAATGATACCGTGCCGTGCCTTTGTGCGAGGTCGGATCAACTCGGTCGAGAGTCCCCTTAATCTGTCTTTGATGTATCAACGGGGAAATTCCAGGCTCGCGGTAAATAAGACGGCAAACTTATTTCTTGTCTGACGGCGTTGCCGGCCTCTTTAGTCCGGTGGAGGCAGTAAACCGATAGAGAGTAGAAGGAATTGAGAGCCCGTCGAAAGGGTTCAAAGGAAACTAGGACAGAGCGGGGTTGCGGATCACCGAAGATTCCCCGTACAGCGTCAAAATTACTGGCCAAAAACCTGTCGAGACGTTCAGACAGGATTTCAGAGCGTCTTACGGGGTTCTTGTTTCCTTCTTAAGAAGTAGCTCTTCCTCGTCGGACCGCGTGTTTCGCGGAGGCAATCGAGTCAAAGATTAAAGGAGGGTGGTTCGAAGAAGAGACTGGGGAGGGGGGGGGGAGGTAGAGTCTTTTTCAAGGTATTAAATCGACTCGCGCGTACGGATCGAAAGCTCGTTTGACTAATGCTCGGAGAATCCTCGCGATTTTCCCCTTAGCAATCCGCTGCGCCGGTAGGATCCGAGACCGTTTCCCCATTCACGTGAAATAAATGAAGTTTCCTGCAAAGAGATAGAGAGCTCTCCCTCCGCACCCCTCGGTCCCAGCGATTCAGCCGCATAAATACGATAGAAGAGGCAGCGGACCGAGTCTATTCGTCTTTTTAAAGCGGAAAGAAAGAGTCCGGTAATCGAGGCGACATTATTCAACGTCTAATCGATAGACCCTCTTGCTCTTGCCTCTTCCCAGACCCACGAAATTGTTTCCAGCAGCCCTCTTTCACCGTTCTCGCAGGCAGCTCCTTCGAGAACGTACATAGATTTCCGAATACACGTGGATGAGGAACGGGACGAGGGAGAACTCGAGGGATGCCGGGCGATAGAAAAGGCTCAAAGGAAATTGGGACGGCTTGTCGCGGTTTATCGGCGGATACCACCGTCGAATCCCAGCTGGCAAACTGATGGGACCCGCTGCGAGATCACACGGCTTCAAGGAACTCGTTTAGCTAAGCAACCACTGCACTGGCCAGCTGGACTTTGAATTGGGACGCGTCCAATTTACACGACGATCCGATCCGTGTGGTCGCTTCTTCGCGAGGATTTGATTAACGGAAGACGCGCCGCGCCGGTACACGCTAATCGGTCCGCTTGCGATTCAACACCTCGCTAGCCGATTGCTTGCCTTTCGCGAGTTTACTGCGGCTCTGGTCATGCCCTGGACTCTATAACTTCTGTTAAACACACTTTCTAGCCAAATTATCGGGAATGCCTAAGAAATCGTACATGATCGCCCTACATAGCGTTGAAGTCGTACTGCACAAAGGGTCCTGGGTGTACTTCCGAAAGCGACAACTCCGATTTTGATGAAATTTTTGCAAAGCTTATCCTTGATTAGAGAAGAAAGTCCCTAAAAGGATTTTTGGTGACAAAGCCTCGTTTGCCCCCCAGCCCCCTTCAAAGGGAGAAACACAAAACAGAAATTTTAAAAAATGTTTGACGGAGTTAATTTGACCCCGGCCGAGATATTTTGGATCATAACAGCCAAAATAATAGGTTCACGTAAAAAATGTATACAACCTTTTTTGTATACAAGCTTTTTATGAACTTCATGTTTTGTTTGAAACTATTTTCTCTAAAATCAATATTTTCGAAAATATTTAGTAAGAACTGTCAAAACTTTGAAGGGGGCTGGGGGGCAAACGAGGCTTTGTCGCCAAAAATCCTTTTAGGGACTTTCTTCTCCAATCAAGTATAAGCTTTGCAAAAATTTCAGCAAAATCGTTGTCGCTTTCGGAAGTTTATCCGGGGCCCTCAAAATCTTTCAAGTGCTTAGGGTCTCTGAAGCTCTTAATCCATAGACTGTTGATGGATTTCTGTAATACATGAACGAAGAGACGAATCCTGATTTCACACTTTTACAAGCAAGCTATCTCCCTCTTGCGAACCGAAGATTAAACCTAAGCAGGGAACATCTGCGTGAACTTCCAACCTACCCGTTTTAACGATTTCACTTTGGCAGAAGACGCTGACATTAAATTTTATTGGGTGCCCATCGGATTTCAGGGGTTTCCAACAGCTGGAAGGGTGGATCCGCAATTTAATTATAACGTTCTTTTATTACGCAATTATTCCTCGAAGCAACGAGACTGTTTTACAGAAAGTTGGATCGCGTGGGCGGAGGTTAGAGAGGCATCCAGTTCAAATGCGAGCGAGCAGTTACAATGCACTCATCGTTTCCCAACGATCACCGAAGCGGGAAAACAAAAGAGGAGAGGAACAAAAAAAAAGGAAGAAAATCCGGGCCCGAACAAAAAGGTAAATGAAACAGCGTGCCAGACCGAATGAAATAACCGAGCGATCGCAACGCGCGGAATCGTCATGGACCACTTAGCGATGTGGAAAAATGTTTGCGACACGGCCGTTCGGTTTTATTTTCGCGCGAGCGGAATACCGGCCAATTAGAGGCGGGATACGTGCATCGAGTGAAAATAATTATGTTTGACGAGTTCGTTTGATTTTTTACCCGATGCGCTATTTTTTCCACGGTTACACCCCGCTGTCTCTTTCTTTCTCGGTTGACCCAACGATGCAGCCGACGCGCAGTGGAATATTTCTCCCAAAAAATTGGCCAAAATACAATTTTTCACATCTTCCGTAAGATGAAAAATTTTGGTTGTCTGAGGAATACAGTTACTCGCATAACTGATCACGCACACTTTAGATCAGAATAACGTTTTTATAAATGGTCCAAACGACTTCAATTTCTCCGTAAGGCTGGAAGGATTAGTTTAGTAAATGACGTCTCACAAACATGTTGAAAAAATGCATTTAGTCGGAATTGTGAAAAAAATAGCAAAAGTGATTATTACAACTTTTTTATCTGAGCCAATAACGAAAATTTAAAAAATGTGTTTTATGGATAAATAAGGTGTGTGCATGTTCCAAATTTGATCAAAGTTGGTTAATTGGTTTACGAGCTATAAACGATCAAATGTGGTAAAACTGTTAGTTATTGACCGAAAACTTTTTTATAAATGAACGTCTAACAAACATGTTGAAAACTGTATTTGGTCGGAATTGTGAAAAAAAAAGCAAAAGTGATTGTTAAAACTTTTTTATCTTGGCCAATAACGAAAATTTTAAAAATGTGTTTGTAGACCCATAGAAGTTATATGCATGCTGCAAATTTTATCGAAACTTGTTAATTGGTTTACAAGTTTTAAACGATCAAATGTGGTAAAAACTGGAATTTCTCACCGTGTTCAGCCTATAACTGCCATTTTTACACATTTGATCGTTTAGACCTCGTAAACCAATTAACCAAGTTCTATGAAATTTGCAGCATGTTTATAACAAGTCTACAAACCACATTTTTTAAATTTTCGTTATTGGCCCATATAAAAGAGTTGTAATATAATAATATAATCACTTTTACTATTTTTTTTTTACAATTCTGACCAAATGCATTCATTCAACATGTTTGTTACACGTTATGTACTAAACTAATCCTTCTAGCATTACAGAGGAATTGAAGTCGTTTGATCCATCTATAAAAAGGTTATTCTGACCTAAAGTATGTGTGATCAATTATGTGAGTGACTGTATATGAACAACAGTGTATCAGTTTTATTGTTTTTATTTATGTACTCATGTAACGTTATCATGCATTCAAAGGAAAACTTTTGTAGTATTCATTTTTCTCGTCGCCTGTTTCTTAAATATCGCTCGGCTATTAGAATCGTTTATACGTGTGACGAAGATGTGTACATTTTTTATTTGCAGACACTTTTTAGACTGGTATACATGATAAATTCCAGCTATTTTCACTTCGTATGTCTGTTTAAAATTATTCAAGTTTGAGGATGATCTATTACTTACTGTGATATTTCGCTTTTGCAGAAATTTCAAGACAGAAATTTTTAGGCTACCAAGTGAGTCCCGAAGATTTTTTTTGCGCCATTGGAAACTATAAAGATTTCTGTTAACAATGCAAAAAGAATTTACTGCGAAGATGTGCCAATATGGCTTTTACATAACTTTTTGTACTGCGATGTATGGAACAAACGCAGTGTGCATCGCATCGCGGTCATATTGAAAATACCCAATAGCCACCATGATTTTTCAGACACAGCCGATAATCTGGCAAAAAAATGTTTTCGACAAAAATTTGTAATTGGTATTCAGTCATCTATAAGTCCCAATACAAAAAATGATATTGTAACACGTTTCTTTCACTAAAAAATTATGGTCAAATTAATTTTTTAAATGCCACTGCGTACTTTCTATTACATATTAAAATAATGCTAAAATAGTTTTGACCAACTTTTCAGGGCAAATACTCCACTGCGCGGCGCTTCTTTATGGGACGTCGTAAAAGAGACACGTTCATTCACTCACCGCGGGGTCTATTTTACGCCTCCCTTAATTTTAGTACCGCTCGTACGACATCCGCACGCTGCGACGACGCCCGATTGTCAGCTTCAAATCTCGCACCGTGTGCGTTCATTGATAACGACGCGGCCGTAAGAGACGATCGAACCACTGCGCTTTGGATAGCAGCCTCTGTAACCGTTGAATTATGAATCGTTAAATGAGAGATAATCTGGAATCTCATACTTCGGAGACATTGTGGTCCGAGGCTGCTCCATTCTAAGAGGATCTCCGACTTTTTACAATCGCGACATCCGCGTGCAGCGACATCAACTTTCGAGCTTGGCTAGCGTGCGTTCATTGATAACGACGTATTCGTGAGAGACAATCAAACCACACCCAGGTAGCACTCGGATGTCCGATGGATGTCCTAAATACGTCCGTAGTCGGACCTTCGTATGTCCCAGGGACGTCCGAATCATGTCCGTATGTCCGAGATATGTCCGATATATGTCCGATATACGTCCCAGAAATGTCCGAATGATGTCCGTGTTACAAAGTGTGACGTACATAGGACGTCCCGTGCGGACCTATCTGGGACCTCCCTGGGACGTATGTGGAATTTTTCAGTAAATAAAAAATTATGAAAATTTGAAAATACTGTAGGTTACGTTATTGTTAATTATTCCCTTCAGCGTTATAATTCCATTAACAATGCTCCAGCATTTTCCACCTTCCATTTATTTTTTTTATTTATTTTATTTTTTATTAAATAATATTCATCGTATTGGACCTACAGTTTATTATGGTTGATTCTGAACCATCCCGGTGTGTCACGTTTTTTTATATCACTTGAGAAAAAACCTCAAAGGTGCCGGGGGGATTCGAACCCGGGATCACAAGAGTCGTAACCGCGAGCCTCATCACTTGAGCCACTGGGCGTTTTTAAATTTAAGAAAAAAAAAATACTATATATTGTTATATTATTTGTGATCTATTCAACATATTAATTAAGAAAACAAATGCCTATTTTACTTCTGTTATTTGATGCAACTCAAGTACAAATTCTTTATTTTGTATAAATATCCGCTCTCTAGCTCTTAACTATTATAATATATATATATATATATATATATATATATATATATATATATATATATATATATATATATATATATATCATATACATATCATTAAGGTATTCGAAATACATGAGGAAATTCGAATATATATATGTATTAATATATGTCTCACGCGTAAAAACTGAGTACTCCGACGAGATATAAAATTGAAGTTCTAAGTCCGAAATTGAAGTCCTACGGATGTCCTTAGGACGGAAAAAACTAATGTCCCTGGGACGTCCGAAATTTAGGTCCTACGGATGTCCTTAAAACGAAAAAAACGACGTCCCTGGGAAATCCGAAATTTTGGTCCCACGGATGTCCTTAGGACGTAAAAAACGGACGTCCGTGGGACGTCCGAAATTTAGGTGTCAGGGACGTCCGTGGGACATACAAAACGGACATAGGACGTATGGACGTAAACGGTACCTAAAACGGACGTCCCATGGACGTACGGTGCTACCTGGGCAGTATTTTACATGCGATCCTGTGTGACCGATGAATTATGAATCCTTAAACGAAAATCTTCAAACAATGTATACGGGAATAATTTCCGATCCTATGTACAGCAACAACTTGCATTTCTTCATTTCGAAAACATTGTGACTTAACTGTCGTTTAGCATTGTTAGACAGGAAGACTTGAGGAATCCTGGAAGCTTCGAGAGCATAAGGACTCTCGCAGAAGCCCAAGGGAGCCTGCAAGAGTCTACGAATTCACAGAGAAGCGTGAATGATTTCAGGAAAGCCTGGAGATACCCAGAGGAGCCCATAGAAGCTTAGAAGAGTACAAGGAGTTCTAGAAGCGCTCTACGGACGGTGGAAGTGGTGAGGACACTTCGAAGAGTCAAGGAGCTCTATGAACTTTTATTAAAGATCCAAGGACTCCCAAGGAAGTCGAGAGGACCACAAAATAACTGAGGATTCTCAGGAAAGCTGGGTTTTATAAAAACACAGAAAGATTTCTAGAGGGGTCTTAAATGCTTGCAGAATAGCCTAAGGATATCTAGAAAAAATCACGGAAGCTCAGAAAAGCGTAAGGACCTTCTTAAACGCTCTAGCTACGCTGAAATTGGCCAAGGAAACCAAGAGAAACATCACGAACATTCAGAAACTCATGAACATTCGGTAAACATTTAAGATCTTCTCCAGAAATCGAGAGGATCCCGAAATTGTGCAAGGATTTTCAGGAAAGCTGAAGGGATCTCGGAAAAACAAAAAGATCCGTAGAAAATTCAAGCATTGTATAGGAAAGTTCAACAACATCTAAGAAAAATTCAAGACCTTCTAAAGAAACTCAAAGGACCCCAAACAGCTCAACGATTCTCGGAGAGGGCCGAGAGATCTCAGAACAACTCAAAGGATCTCAGAAATACTCAAGGAATCACAAAAAATTCAAAGGATCTCAGAGAAGCTCAATAGTTCTCAGAAAAGCCGAATGGATTTCAGAGAAGCTCCAAACTTTCCAGGGACACCTACAAACTGCTTTTGGAAAATCTTGAGGACATCCTGGAAAGTCTTGGAAACAGTGAAAAATGTCTGAAGCTGTTTCTAAAGGATCTCGAAAGGTTTAAGGATTTCCAGAAACACCACAGGATACCCAAAATCGACGAAAGACGTTTAAAGGAGTCAAGTAGCTTCTAGGGAAGCTCGAGGACTTGAGAGAAGCACAAGGATGCCCTAAGGAGTTTCAGGGCTCCAAGAAGAGCTGTGAGGGTTCTTGGCGAGTCCATGAAACTGCAAGAGAATTTTAAGCCAGGAGAAGCTCCGATGAGCAGCTTGATCCTGAAGATCATAAACATCTTATGAGGTTGGTCTCTCGATCGGAGGATGACGATATCTGTCCTCGAACTTGTTTATATGTATTAATTCCTGCTCTTGTTGTGCACATGGTCAAGTAGCAATTCATTGATTCAGTTCAGTGATTACTGGGACATGTTTTTGAGCCAAAGAAATAGACTGAACTGTGGATTTCTATGCAAAATGAAAATTGTCTACCTTGATTACAAGGAAAGGAAGTTACATAAAAATTGATTTCTTCTCTTAACAAGTTTAATAGATTGTAACTAACGTACCAGTAATATTAAATTCATTTGATGTTTTTTCTATTTTGTGTGCCACCTGCTAATTTTTCTCGTACACGTTTAAAAACCGCGGGATAATTATGACAAACCATTGACAACGCTCTTTTGTCGACTGCGCGAATGCAGTCCGTTAGCCGCGTGGCGAAGCGCAAGGCAGTTTAATTGGACTTCGGATTCTACGTTCCGCCGACCAATCATTCCGTCCGGAGGATAATGATTTTTTGGGAACGGAATTCTATAAAAATCAATCATTTTTCATCGAGCATGCCCTCGGTATCGGCTCTGATGGATTGCACTCGAGAGTATCGTATATTACGCCGCGGCGGCAACGACCGCGTGCACTCGAACAACGGTTCGGTATCGATTCACCCGCCGCCAATTGTGTTTTCTTGGTGATTGTGAATTCCGGGCTCTTGATCATCGCGCGATTAAAAACCGTCCGCGCAGTTGGGCCGGCTCGCTGACAAAATTCGGCCGTCTGTTCCGGATAATTAAAATCGATCGTTTAATTTCCGATCGACGCGAACAAAACCGACGATTTAACGCCTGCGTGGCATTACCATTTCAGATTCCCGCGTGCTCGTGATCGAACAAACTCGGGAAAAAGATCGCGCATGCGCGCACGTGGGAGATTGCACAGTCGGGGGTGGAAATACCTGTATTCGGGATCAACAATTTCGGTAAAAAATCACCGAGCGGGTGCGGTTCGCCGGATGATAACGGCTCTCGCAGCCGCCGCGCGCCGGGGCAATAATTTCTTCATCAAAATTCGACGATATAATTCGCGCTGCGTGCCCGTCTGCACAACAATTGGCCCCCTTCAAAACCAGAATGCAGCACGGAGTCGGGGTCGCCGATCATTTCCATGTTCCATCATCCGATGCCGCACCCCCGGCCGTTCTGTCTGAAAATCAGCTGAAACGAACTAGTAAATTCGACGTCTATTCCCAGTGCTGGCAAAGCATACTGCATTGTCATAGAAATGCTCTTTGAGCGATTCTGCGGATGCAATTAATGCGAAAGTGGTGGAAGAAAGTGACCAAACATGGAATTCTACTCTTTAATCCCTTACATCACGATTTTTTATTTTGCTTGTTATTAGAACTTCCTTCAAAAAGTGGAAAATTTATATAAGTCTCTTATTATTATTTTTAGTTAAAGGTGCGTATATGCACTGAAGTAGGTTTCTCTGTAATCAAAGATTAAAGTTTTATTCGCTATTTTACGACACTTATTCACATTATTTACACTCCTACCTATAAACAAAGAAACGACAAGTACAGTTTATAAATTTCCCTTCTTTATTTGTCCTAATCAATCTAATCAATATCCTTTTATTCTCAAAATCAATTGTCTATCTTTGCACATGTGCTCTATTACCTCCTGGCTATCTCTCTCTTCCTCTCTCATTAAACATACATTCTACATATTTTATTCCATCTAGCGGTGGTTGATTAAAACGCGGAGCATGAGAGGCGCGGCAAAATTCTATTTGACGAAAGTATACTTTCGTTACATTTATATCTATTGTGTGCCTATGGACTTTCCAGTTGCTGCATTAAAAAATGGAAAATAATGTCACAATGCCCTTAAATTCTTCTAACATCTTTTCTGTTGCGTATTTTACCTATTCATTTTTGTTATAAACGCATAAAATCCGCATTAATCCGTTTGTATCAAACGAATTCTGAAATATCGACAAAGACTTGTAGCTCGTATGATTGACCGACACTAAAGACAAAGTGTTACTGAAAAGATCTCAATCGTACAGATTTACAAAAAGAAGCGAAAATAGGAAGAGTATAAAAATACTTTCTCTCCGACAAGAGAACCCCGAGACACCCATGGCGCCAGTACAGTGTGAAAATTATACCTATCATAATGTCGGCAGCAGGCGTCATTCAGAATATATTACACAACAGTCTACACACAATAGACTTACCACCTCACATACAGGTATGTCAGTATACAAAGATTGATTATTCTGGATACATGTTCATTCACACGAAACTTCCTCGACTTACAGTAAACGGGATAGATGCTTGACTAATGCAGGCCCGCGTCTGCCTTAGGCACCGGAACGAAACCGAGAAACGTGTCGTAATAACATAGCTTGATAAACTGAGAATAATTAATGTACCGAGGATACAAACCTAATGTCTCATTAAACTGACTGGTGATTGCGAGCTCGGAGCACAATTATCTTGTTCTACAATTTTCTTTGCGTTGTGCGTAATAAATTACATACACTTTTCCAAAAATAAAATGCTATTATTTACCAACATCTCGACACTTTTTGGACCATTTTCTCGATGTTCGCGGTTCACTTAATCTCTTAAGTGCGGAATTTACGAGTGTATAAGTCGAACGCAGTGAAAATGGTCCTGTTATAAAATGAATGGAAAACGGCGAAAGATTACATTTTTATTTGATTGTTGTATGACTAACTTTGTATTTATCTTAAGTTTACTCATGTATCATAAATAAGGACTAAAAATGCTCCCGACAGTGACCCTCGACCGGTCACTACCCTGAGTCACAGTATGACCCATCGTTGTAATCAGTTACCTCTCCCCTTTTGGGACCTCTATTTAAGTTCATGTAATAGACTCACTCTGGGCCTTTTTCGTACAACCTCTGCATAGTCCAGTACTCTGTTGCATTTTTCAACGAATCTGTAATTTGACACACGCTTCTCGCACTTCGTATCCGGGAATTATAAGTTGAGGAGTTTTATTAATAAACTTGTGTTTTGTTATGTGAAACCTAACAACGTTTATTAACCCTCATCCGGAATACAACATGATAAAAAATTAACAATTCATTTTTGGAAAGGTAACCGAAAAGAACAGCAATAGAGATTTGGATTGACGTGTATACACGTCGAACGCAGTTAACTGGTTAAGGGGTTAAATTTTCGTGACTTAAAAATTCTTAATAGCTGATTCCAAAGAATCACAACCTCGCCTACTCTAGCCCGAATCAATTTTTGACAGAGGAACCAGCCACACTGCCGTCATAGTCTGCCGGCGACAGTTTTGAAATCCTAGAAACGAAAAGGCTTGGCAACAAGACTGGTCTACAGCGGTGACAATCGAAATTGGCGAAGCTGTAACACGGCTGACTTTGCACGCTCGATCGAGATCCAATTAACCGGTAAGCTTGTTAGGCTAAGCGTTCGGCGAGCGCGCGACCGCTGCGAACAATTCCCCGGTGTCTGATCGTGCGAGCTTTTCGCGTCTGATGCCTGGATTATCGTCCTCCTCCTACCGGATCACTTTCAGGCGAATACATGTAATACGATCTATCGATCCGCGGCCTGGCCGGCTCGCTCTCGACAGCAGCGCCGGAACCATTCTCGATTTGGACTTCCGATTGCGGGCTCGCTTTTCGCCGCGCGGCCATAAAATCCTGCAAACGCCGAACGAATCGGACTCCGATGAATATTCAGGGAAACAAAGGGAGCCGGGTAATCCGGATTCCCCGTCGAGTCTATTGCGGTTCTCTCCTACCGATTGTTGTCGGAAGAAATTTATTCTAATTGACCGAGAGGAGAGAGAGAAAGAGAGAGCGAGCGCTCGGCTTTTTACTCCCCGAAAGATATTGAGAGAATACATAATCTTTCGACAGCGTCGCGAAATTTGTTAGAAATTCTGTGTGCTGCTACGGCATTTCAATTGCATATTTTGCAGAGTTCGACACCGCGTCCCATCGTCCAAGACTCCGGTTGAATTAATGCTACCACGGTTTCTGCTATTAATTTGTTATACAGTCCCTGCTTTAGCATTCTAGAGGCTAACTGTCTTTCGTTCGACGGATCGCATTGGAATAAATTGTTTTGGAAATTCTCACGCGAATAAAAATTCTCTCTACGTTTCTCTCTGTTACATATTACGCGGCTCAACTGCTTCAGAAAGCTTGCTTCGTAGGTAGCCCCGTGTTTGCAGATATTTTTGTCGCGCCGTTCATCTTTTTCGCAAATACCAAAATTTGTTTGGAGACTACAATTTTTTCTCTTGTAATTTCACATTTTTTTGAAAAGCGTACAATTTTCCACACGCCACTTTATAAGCCTTAAAATTTTATCAAAGATCTCAAATCATTTTATAGCTCCGACAATTTTTTACGACTCTTAATATTTTTCTGTAAGCTCTCCATTTCTTTTTCGTAGTCCAAACCTTCTTTACTAGACTCCACAATTTTTTTTCAAGGGTCTTAATATTTTTTAGTAGATCCTACGAATTTTTCTCTCGGGTCCTAAAGCATTTTCCCAGATCCTGCAACGGTTTAGCACTATAACTGTAGACCCTAACATTTCTTTTCTAGACTCTACAATTTTTCTCGGACCTTTTCAGTAGTGGCTGTAATTTTTGTGTGTCGAGTGTCAACATTTTCTATCAAGTTTTATTCTTGGATCTACCTTTTGTTTTAAGCTTCACAATTTTTTCCGGAGTCTCAACCTTTTCGTTCAAATCATTTTTTATCATCCCGTGATTACTGTATAAACTCTACGATCTTTTTATGATCTATTGTAGGTACAGTATCCGATTGTTCCTTCGCAAGCCTCTCCACGGATAAATGCCACAAGACCGTGACAAACGAAGCTCATCGCTTCCGAAACCAACGCAATAAGCTGAACAATTTTCGGCAACAACGCGCAACTAAACGCATCGCCTAACTTACTTGCGGCTGTCGGCCCATGCTAACGAAACTCCGCGAAATGCAGCGTCGGAATAAACAAGCGTGCGCAAATAGAGGACCGTGGTTGACAGCCGTGAAACGAGGGAAACGATTTAACAGAGACGTAAGGAGCGGCAGCGGCCACGAGAATACGACTCGAAAAGAAGGTAAAATAGAATCGCGGGGGAAGGAAGAAAGGGAGAAAAAGAATGACAGCGTGTGCCATCTGGTCCCGTGCGCACCGTCTAATTTCGCGGTGGCCAGTTTTACGACAAGCAAGTTTTGTAATACCGCTCGGCTACGTGTCCCGGGCTCGCGAGCCGAGTCTTGATTGCGTCGCTGAGTCATTGACAGTGCCGGAAATTTATGGACCGGCGAACGATGAAATTTTTCTCCCCCCTCGGGCCCACCCCCGACGGATAAGCGGGTCACTTCTGTCCATTAATCCGTTTTCGCGGCGCACCGGTTTTATACCACCGAGAGATTTACAACGCATTCAATTGTCCATTGAAGGCGGCGGCGCGCGGCTGTTGACGACGCACTGAAAGTCCAAATCGACTTTTATGCGTTCCTCTACCGACCACAGGGAAAACCGTGAACGTTCATTGTTATTGCAGGTTGTTAATAAACATTGGCGCGTTCCGATCTGCGAGACTGGTTTCCCAAGATTTGTCGAGATCGACGCTTCAATTTCACGAGCAAGTAATCAGGAGAAACGTGTCAAACGTCAGAACTTCTCCAATACAGTAGAGCCTCGGTAATCGCACTCTCGACACTTGCGTGTAAATCGTGACAGTAAGAGAAGCGATTCGACATAGTAGAAATGGGAAATTTTATACAGTCGATTGGTTACCTCGATTTTTCAGCTGTGTTCCGTGCAACTACCGAGGTTCTACTGTAAATTTTAGCATGATTGTAGCTACGAATTCTTTTGTTGTGGCTAGACTGCAAATTTTCATATGAAATGAAAATTTTCTACGTTTTGAATTAGAAGAATTTTGTTCTGAATGCATAAAATGCACAGTCCATTTATGGCGATTGATAAAAAAATCTCAGTGGTGGAAAAGCTGGACGGTTTTCAGATGGGCGCATAAATGAAGTTTCCATTGTCACGAGAAATTTTGGCACGAAAATTACCACGCAATCTCATTATGTTTTAATCTTGATTACAATCTTCATGGCCATATGTTTTGGTTGACATTATTTGGAATTTCGAATCGAATTTAAAATATTAGCACTCTGTGTTGTTTAATTGAAATTAAAATTGCATCCTTTAAAGTATTTAAGATTTTTAGCTCAAGATGTCTAGAATAATTAAAATTGTTTATTTTATTTTCCAACATCATAACTTTGTCTCCTTCTGGCTACATTTAATTATCAACGCTTTCACTGTAGACTCAGTCACTGATAAACAATAATAGATGAACAATATTCAATTACTTAATTCTGCAGAATTATAATTAGTCTCGATACTTCTAAGAATTAGAAGAATTGTTTGGACACATTTGAGCGCAACTTTTCAAACAGTATGACCAGCACAAATGCAAAATCAGCCAAAATGGACTTCAGATGAATCAGCAAGAATTTCGATCGCGTGCAGCAGAATTTACAGTAAAATTTCTATAGAAACGTGGTAGTATAATACGTTCAGGTGATCAAAGGGTAATTTTCATGCTGCTTCCGTACTTTTCTGGCGTTTAGAAGCGAACAAAGGAGCGCCGTGACGCATCGAGCGTTCAGATTAATTTCGGTAATTTTATTCCGTTTTATTTTCACCGTAATTAATGATAGTGCTGTTATGTACCGAGCACACTAGAGGCTCATAATACTTTTAAATCAGGTGTTCCTCGCGCCGCGCCAACGCTTGCGAGGAATTTATTTGATCCACGCCGTAACGACTACGGGGTCGCTATGTAACAAAATTTAGAAAATCTATTTAAAACATTATACAAATCGAAGTACCTGTTCACTCCGCTCCTGCTGAGGAGAAAAGAACGCAGGAGTTAAAGCTAAGACTTCCCGATTAAAGGTGCAAATTAAAAGGTGTCGTCGGGAATCGCTCAGATCGGACACGATGGAAACTCGCAGACTCCGAATTTTATTGTTTCCTGCCCCCCGTATATTTATTATGTCACGGGCCACTGTAATTCTGTAACGAATCGACGTTTGCTATCCGCTCTATTCCACCAGGCTGGCCATGAATCACGTCGGGATTCGCTACGGTCCTACCCGGAAACGTATTGCTCGCTCTTTTTTCCCGTAATATACAGGGTGTTAAGATAATAAATATCGGCGAACAATCGGCTGGCTCGGATTTAGGGTCGGGAACCTACCCTATAGAATAATAACTTCGACAATAATTATATATATACAGAGTGTTAAAAAAAAAACCATTCAATATTTATATGGTGTATAGAACACAGTGCACTGAGTAAGAAAGCCTTAGTAATCATCGGTCGAAAGGTCAACCGTTTATTAGAAATTTCTACAATCAAATTCGGAATATATGTATATACGATGAATTATTTCTCGAAAATTTACACGGACCACTGGCGAAACAATGGTAGAGAATTATCAAACGCATAGGTCTTGGAGACACAATCTGCGAGGCAGAGATTTCTATGCAAATTCACTTTCTTGAGGGTTGATTTATGAGAACGGTGATTAAACTGCGGAAATTTAGACAGTATCTGCAGTATCACGAACCGGCAAGTTAAAAATAAGGTAGGATAGTATTAACATCCATTAATCGTCCAGTAATCTAGATTTATTTTTCAAACCTATGTACATATATGTATCTATCATGAAGTGCCATCCTTCACCTTTTATCCAAGTTCACAGAAGTTCGAAAAATCCTACGAGAACGCATTCTAAAAATCTAAAGAGTCCCCCTAAAATCGCGTCAACCCTATAATATTCTAGGGTAGCAGTATTTCATCACCAAATTGCGGATTTTATTGACATATTGTGCATTTATGACAAAACAGGAGTAGGTGGAATCCAAAAAAAGTAGAAGTATTGGAAGAGTGTAAAAATATATTCGTATCACATTGAAATGATTAAACTCATTAAGAAGGGACTCGTAGGGGATACGTAGTGCCTCTCATTAATATGTATTCGGACGCTCTTAAAAAACTGATACTTTTTTTATATTGGATCATACGATTTGAACTTTTTTAAAAACTGCAATTGAGAAAGAAATTAAAAAAAAAATTGAATTGGTCAGAATTGTAAAGAAAATACTAAAAGTTTTTTATGTGGGTCTACAGGGTATCTCGTAACATAACGATGTAACATGACGATTGTTGTATGAAAAAATGTTTCGAACAAAAGTTTCAGGATTTCCTGGGAAATATACAGTGCTCTAATTTGTTTTTTATTACTTTAATTTGTTATCGAGATATGAAACTCGGATAAATGATGAAATTTTGCGTAAAAAAGTATTATAGAAAATGGGACTTAAATTGAATAATTTTTAAAAGTATTTGAATTACATATATTAAAAATTATTAAAAATAAAAGCAAAGCGATAAAACACAAATTAGAACACTGTATGTTTCCCAGGAAACCATGCAACGTATGTTTGAAACATTTTTTTGTATAACAAATAACATACGAGTTATTTGAGATCGTCACTTTGTGAGATTCATCCTGTATATTGAAAAATTCTAAAAATACGTTTTATAGATCTGTGTAAATTATATGCCCTCTGAAAGTTTCATTGACATCGGTTGATGCGGGTAAAAACGACAGGCATTGAAAGATATACGAATTCTTAGATTTATTGCAGTTAGAGGCCGAAAATCGTAAAAAACTGCAATTTTTACCATCTTTAATCGTTTGTAGCTCATTGGAACGTTAACTGATTTTAATGAAATTTCCAGAATATGTTTAATTGATACAGATTCACGAAACGCGTTTTCTAAATTTTCAATATAAGCCCACCTAAAAAAGTTGCAAAATACAACTTTTAATATTTTCTCTGCAAATTCCGACCAATTGCAATTTTTAAAGAAATTCTTCTCACGTTCCGTAACAAACCAATCGTTCCAGCTTCTCGAAACAATCGAAGTCGTAGGTCCAATATTAAAAAAGTTATCGCCTTTCTCAGAGTGTGCGAATATTAGTGGGAGTCACTGTAAATTTTCAGATAACTCTCGTTTGCAGCGTCGAACGGAGAAACCGTGCATTTTGCACAGGGATCCGCAGTCTATTCGTCACTTACCTCGTCGGGCAGATTGCAGATCGGTAAGTGGCGATGAAAAAAGCTATAACGTTAGGCTAGTTGTCGGCAGGATTTGCGATATGGGTTACCGCGGGACGATGGGCGTCACCGCGGCAAGATTATTTGCATGGAAAGAGCTTGTTACCGAGCGTGTAATTTCGCGAAAGTTTTATCGAGGGCTCTGCCGAGGGGATGAAGCTCGTCTACGCGAGTTTCAACCCCTGCACCTCTTCTCTGCCACGATAATAATGTTGCCGGCATACGACAGTCGCGCGATGCAATTAAACGGAGACGCCGCGAAAACGTTTACCTCTTGGCTGTCCGCGACGGGACGCGGCCATTAAACGTTTTCTTTTTCGCCAGCTGACGCCCTCGCTTCTCCAAAAGAAGACGCGTCCGCGCGACTACGTGACCGCCTCTGCTGTTTTCTACGTGAACGAACGGACCCGACACTTTGTCAACAGTAGTCTCTTCTAACCACCCACGGAACAGAGATTCTTCAGTTAATTTTTGTTAATTCCACGAAAAAATGCGAGTTTTTACCAGGTGGCTGCAGCTGGCCACCGGCACGCCAAATTGCTTCCTCGGGTAGGTTTCGGCGTTTCCTTGGTCTTCCACCGGGCTCTTGTTGCTCCGGCAAACGTATTGTTCTCGATTGTGCCTGCGCCAGAGAGAAAATACTCGGGACAATGCCAACATTTCGGGAGTTTTAGTAGCTGTCTAGGCCCGAAGGTTGATTCTCGCAATAGGACTGACTCGCTGCGAGAATAAACAGAATAGTCCGCCATAATAAAACGCTGATAGCATTGTAACATTCTCATCTTTAGAAAATCATCACCCGTTCGAACAACGGCTCGTGTCGCTTCAGCTGCGAAGTTATTAGCGTCGATCTGGAAATTGCAGTGGATGTAGTCCTCAGTGGACTGGTTGTGGAAAGTTGTAAGCAAGGAAAATTGTGTTCTTTTCATTAAAAGGTCTATTTACATTTTCTCTACGAAACCGGACGGAAAAGTGTAAATATCTCAAAAAACCAAGGTTAATGGAAAGAAATTAAATTTGTGCTCAGCGCGCAACAATCTACAAATAAGACGATCCAACAAAGGCTATAGCCGGGTTTGGTAGTCAAATTCGCCCCCGACGAGTTTTTGATCGAGCTTTGGCAATTCGATAGCCTACCCAAAAAGACCCCGATCTGCCAAGTTACAGCCCCATATCTCATCTGTAAGGGTAGTTATTGAGGAAAATCGAAAAATCAGTTTTTCGCCCATTTTCCCCATTTATTGACAGTTAAAAATTCTGAAAAAATTCTGACACATTTTGGATACTTAACCACATATTATGTATCATTTTCAGATTTTTCCGTTGCAAACTCTGGTTGTAAAACGCAAAAAACACGAAAAAACGCGAAAAAAATCGGAAAAATGCAGATTTCATATAGAAATCGAAAGAGCACTACTCCAGATTTAATTTAGAAATGAGATATTATCATAAGTATTATGCTCAATTTTTTTCAAACCCCTGAGAGTGGTGCGTCATTGTTGAAAAAAATAAAAACCACTTTTTTCGGCGTTTTTCCTAAGTTATATCTATCTTCTCTGAATTAAAAAAATATATTATGTAATATTAAGCATTCCTACGGTCAGAGAATTTTTTTCCAGTCTTTAAAACTTGCGTAATACAAAAAACAATAAAATACCAAGTCGTTATATTCCAATATTTTGAAGATAGTTTCAACGGCGCCGGTTGGTGCAGCGGCTATGGTCTCAGACTGCGGAACCGCTGATGATTTTTTGGACCAGGTTCGAATCCCGCCCGGGTCAATCTTATTTTTTTTTTGTTTATCAGATGTATTTTCGCTTGCTAACCATATGATTGTTGTTAAATCATTGTAAAAAGGATCTTTAAATCGTTTTCTGTCATTTCCGAAAAATCAAGAATCTTTGTGGAAGTTACGGTTTTAAATGGCTTTTTTCGTCGGTTCCAGTGTTGTACTTCCACTTGTTGTGCTAAACTATTTATTATTTTATCTTCACTCAATATTCTGTTAGTAACATCATCGAAAAGTGCAACATCAGAATTTAGACTTTTGCCAGACTTATTATTCAAAAAGCATGCAATCCTGAAACATGATTGTACTGTAGGAAGAAGTTTGTTGTCAAGCTGAGGAAGATTTTTTCCCTAATATACTATGTATGGCCTCGACAACCCATCGAACTTTAGTCACCTTACGAGAGTAATTAGACTCCTCAGTAATTAATTGATGACGATTGCCTTTTAATGCAGGCATGAGAACACAAAACCCTGACTCTTCTAACTGTGACTTAACGTCACGAAAACCCGTCATCAGGACTTTTTTCAGACAAGAATGCTTACAGTTGTTCGAGCATAAACCTCGTTCTTATAATATCTTTAATAACATGTATAGCCTTTTCCTTTTCACTTGAGAGAAACAGATACAACAATATCTTGAGACAATAATAAAACACTGGATTTATTACTGAATAAGGCACCAGATAAAGATAAAAGACTTAATAGTCAAGACGATGCACAATTCCATGTGAAAAAATGTTAAGTAGAACAATAATACAGTCCGTAAATGACAAGAGGCCAAAAGTACTCCAAAAATATTTTTCCGAAAAATTATTCAAAAATGGTTAAAAAATGTTTTTACAATGGTTTAACAACAATCATATGGTTAGGAAGCGAAAAAACATCTGATAAACAAAAAAAAATAAGATTGACCCGGGCGGGATTAGAACCTGGTCCAAAAAGTCATCAGCGGTTCCGCAGTCTGAGACCATAGCCGCTGCACCAACCGGCGCCGTTGAAACTATGTTCAAAATATTAGAATATAACGACTGGTATTTTATTGTTTTTTGTATTACGCAAGTTTTAAGACTGGAAAAAAATTCTCTGACCGTAGGAATGCTTAATATTACATAATATATTTTTTTAATTCAGAGAAGATGGATATAACTTAGAAAAAACGCCGAAAAAAGTGGTTTTTATTTTTTTCAACAATGACGCACCACTCTCAGGGGTTTGAAAAAAATTGAGCATAATACTTATGATAATATCTCATTTCTAAATTAAATCTGGAGTAGTGCTCTTTCGATTTCTATATGAAATCTGCATTTTTCCGATTTTTTTCGCGTTTTTTCGTGTTTTTTGCGTTTTACAACCAGAGTTTGCAACGGAAAAATCTGAAAATGATACATAATATGTGGTTAAGTATCCAAAATGTGTCAGAATTTTTTCAGAATTTTTAACTGTCAATAAATGGGGAAAATGGGCGAAAAACTGATTTTTCGATTTTCCTCAATAACTACCCTTACAGATGAGATATGGGGCTGTAACTTGGCAGATCGGGGTCTTTTTGGGTAGGCTATCGAATTGCCAAAGCTCGATCAAAAACTCGTCGGGGGCGAATTTGACTACCAAACCCGGCTATAGCCTTTCAACTTTTTTTGGGGATTTCGATTTTTACTATGCAATTCTTGTAGAGTTTTTTGCGCAGATTCGCAATATTATTATTTGCGCTGAATGCAATATAAGATTACTCTATTCCCATTCTATTCACATATTTATTCTTTATTTATTATTTTATAGTAAAAATAAGAATTTACAAGATAGGAAACATACCTAAAACTTCTTTCTTCTTGACTAACGTTTATAACATGCTTCCGCTTCTGTTATTAAATTCCAACAATAGTCTGCAAGCATGGTTGTCCTATCTTTTCCCAAGTATCTTGTCTCCATAACCAAAATGACTTGATGGAACCTTTCACCGTGTTATATTTTTATTTTTTCCGTTATATTTCGTCGTGTTTTCTTAGCAACTATTTCACCACGCACGTAATAAAACGAGCTTGGATTGTTTGGCTGTCTTTAAAATGTATGGTATGTTTAGGTATGTCTCCTATCTTGTATATTCTTATTTTTACTATAAAATAATAAATAAAGAATAAATATGTTAATCGAATGGGAATAGAGTAATAAAAATAATAAATAAACATTTAAATAAGCTAATATAATTGCACGCCTGCATCGCCGTTCCGCCGCGCCGCACCGTATTCCGTCGAACGACCGCGGTAGTGGAAGAGCACCACGGCGGCGGCAGCTCATGTTGGGCGAAGATATTTTGCTTTCTGGTTCGGTAAAATCGTCGACGTTTCAAACTTCAAAAGGGGGTTTCTCAAGATAAAAGTCTGCTCTATCGCGTGGTATAGTTTGAGTTTTCGCTGGACCCTTATTTTTTCAGATAAATTCAAAAATATCGTAAAAAATTAGTGCAAAAATGGTGTCTCTCCGTCTTTAATGATCGTTTAAACATGTTTAAACAATCATAATGTATTGATATTAGATATCACTGTATTCGGGAAAGTCTAATGAATCTTTTGCTGTAAAGATCAATTCAATATCTTTTATAATAACAACACAATATTTGTTCAAAGTGGAAAAATATGTCTTTTTTTCAAACTCAAATTTCTCAAAAATTGTGCGTCTAGGAGAAAAATTAAGGACATATTGGGAATCTGCGGAAAAAACTTTATAAGAATTGCATAGTTCGAATCGAAAAATTTTTGCCTGTTGGACAGTGTAATCGGCAGCAGGTAAGCGAAGCTTAAGGAAGAATGTTAGACTTTGTTGGAGAGTGTAATCAATGTCCGGTAACTTATGTCTGCGGATATGTTGTCTGTAGGAAGCCGCGGCCGAGCGCGGGCGCCTTGGAACGAGTTTCCGTAAACACAATTGTTCGTCGGATAAAATCACGATGCGGCACGTAGCAATTTCCAGCCGGGTAAGGTGTGAAAATGATACGGCGGCGAAATGGACGTCGAAGGTTGGCATGGCTAGGGGGCGAGAAAACCCCGGAGGAGCGCGCGTTGCCCTTTTCTTCGGCCTCGGGTCCGCCGCGCCGCGCCGGCTCTCTCGCCGATCTTGGCCCTGTTTTTTGCTCGTTTTCCTTTTCTGTGCCTGCTGTTCTCGCTTTCCTCGCTCGGGCAACGTTTTACACGGCGGCGTCACGGGGCCCGTTTCTCCGTCTGGATTCCGCGAGCGGTGTTAAGTTTCGCGGTCGACGAGGTTTGCGGCTTTGTTTCGAGCGAGCAGCCCGCCGGCTACGGCGTTCCCACGAACGGAATCCCTCTCTGTGAACTTCCATCTCTCTCACATTCTCTCTTTTGCTCTACCCGTGGCCCGGTTTCGGCGTGTCCTCCCTTTCGTTCCGCGTTTTTTCCACCGCGTTCCTGCGGACCCGGGATTGTAAAATTCTCCATGATCGACCGGTGGCCCGGCTACCGGCGCACAGCGAATTAAAATAAATGGGCCAGGCTCTCGCTCGCTCCGCCATCGTTTTTCTCCGCCTCCATGCTTGTTTACGATTACTGCCGCACCCTCTGCAAACCTTGATGCCGTTACCCTGCGGTTTTTTATACAGTGCGATTCCGCCGAATCAGTTTTGCGACGCGTGCATACCTACGGATCACACACCTGGGAGAGAGTTGTGGCAATCGTTCGACACCTGCGGCTGCTGTTTAATTAAGGCGCTCTCGAATCGAGGTGAGCGTGGGCGGATTCGCGACGAAAGTGCTTTCTGCCGATATAGAAATTCTGCGAAGACGGAGGAAGTTGGTTGAAGGATGTGAGAAGATGAGATTAAACTTATTGATCGGTAGACCGTGGATTAGAGTAGTTCTCATTTTTCGACTCTCGATATGTTCTTTATATTATCCTTGTTCCGGCTGCGCCGTTAGACTCGACCTCGTCGTCAGAATAAGTTTAAATAAGTGTGATCAAATTCAAACACCCCGAACGACTACCGTTGACGATAAAGAAAAAAAGATAATAAACATATAATGCGAGCGTTGCGCTGTCACCATACATTTTTATCGAATTCACCCTGTATAACCAAAATTCACTACAATCGTTAATAACCGGCATACCCAGGTATCTAACTCTGGATTTTGTTTAAATAAACATTTTGCATCGCGACAGTTTGGGTATTTTACGTTTGTAGTCGACTGTTACTACCTAGAACAAAGTTTTTAAGGCCTAGGCTAGCCAAAAGGAGCCTGCCAAATAATATAAATGGGCCTTTAATCACCGTACGTAACCACGCGCCGTTATTTCATGCTCCCAGCATCCGTCTTGCTATACAGGGTGTCCCAAAACTCATGTTAATGCCGAAAATGGGAGGTTCCTTGGGTCATTTGAAGCGACATTTTCCTTTACAAAAATTGCGACTGCGGCTTTGTTTAGGAGATATTAACGAAAAAACACGGACCAATCAGAGCGCGATGACGGCGAGCCGCAGGCGAGCGTGTCGACACGCTCGCCTGCGGCTCGCCGTCATCGCGCTCTGATTGGTCCGTGTTTTTTCGTTAATATCTCCTAAACAAAGCCGCAGTCGCAATTTTTGTAAAGGAAAATGTCGCTTCAAATGACCCAAGGAACCTCCCATTTTCGGCATTAACATGAGTTTTGGGACACCCTGTATACAATAGTTTATTATGAAAACTATCAAATATTGCCAAAGAGAACCAATCGGCGTAGACTATTTTTGCGACAATTGGTTACAGAACTGACTACACCCGTTATTGAATATCGGCTTCAAAACGTGCAAAGTCTGAAACATTACACCACAAAAATTGCTGTCGATAGCGTTTTTGGCCGGCGTACAAGTTTTCCGTGCATTCAGCCTGGGGCTTTGCAAGCTATAGACAATTCGGGAAGAGAGGTTATAACAGGCTCACGCCACTTATGCTATAGAGCAGCAGCAAAAAAAAAAACGCAAATGAACTAGAAAACGTTGCACCGCGTGCAACAAACCAGTCTGCGTTGAGTAGTCAGTAATTGTACCAAAATGTAAGGAATGCGTCTAAAAATAATATAAACAAAGTTTTTTATATATAAATATTTGTTTGTGAATTATAAAAAAAAATAGTAAGAGATGGAAAAGCCCATACTATACAGGGTGGACGATTTATCTAAAAACATTGAAATATCTCGAGAACTATGCATCGGATCAAAAAAAGTGGGTAATGAAAGTTGTTCGTCTCGAAGGGGAACATCTAATGATACCAAACTCGACCCCACCCCGCTACCCCTTGGGGGTGGAAGTGGGGAGAAAGATAAAAAACATAAATGGAAACCCCCATTTTTTATTTTAGATTTGGATTCTCCAAAAAAAGTACCCCACTTTGACATACGACTTTTTGCATTTTGGTTCACAGATGGTGCTGTAATCGACAAAAATCAAAATGGGTAAAAAATCGTTGAAAATTGGGGATATCTCGACAAATACACATCAGATCAGAAAAATTAAAGTAGACGTATTTGATATTTTTAAAAATGCTATTCAATAACACAATAATTGACCGCCCACCCCCGCCTCCTGGGGGTAGGAGAAGGAATTATTTCAAAATCTTCAATGAGAAGCCCTTTTTTTATAGCAAATCTTGGTTCTCCATTGATTTGATATTATTTGTGTAATTTCTTTTACACATGTCGCTGCAATCGAAAGCAGTTGCAAAAATTCATTGGTTTGTTTATCAATAAATCAAAAACTACTTTTAGTATTTTAAAAATACCATCCTAAAAACCATCCCAAGGGGTGGCGGGGTGGGGACGAGTGTGGTATCATTGAATGTTTCCCTGCGAGACGAACAACTTTCATTACCCACTTCTTTGGATCCGATGCATAGTTCTCGAGATATTTCAATTTCTCCAGATAAATCGTGCACCCTGTATACATATATGTATATTACTCGGAAAGGACGATCGGAGCGGGTGCTGGATTAAAACACGTATTGACGGTGAGAAGCCGTCCGCCAAAGAGTGCAATTTATTCTAAGGAAGAAGGTCTTTACACAGTGAGCCTCACTTGAAGAGTGACCGCTCAGCTAACTTCTAGTCATAAAGACGCCCCGTTGCCAGCATGTTCGCTACCTGACGCTACAGTCCCATGAATTTTCCGCGAGAAAGGTACGCGTCACGCTCTCGAGCCGCACGCTGCCCTCGACATTCCCTTATTCGATATTTCTTACAATTCGTTCATAATCTAATGTTTTTATAGGTGGATACCCGGGTATTCTAGTTATTGAAATTCGGGTATGTCGACTCCAACGGAATAATTCTCCGAATTCAGTACAAAAGAAAAAGAAGTCTGAAAGTATATTTCTCTTTCAAAATGTTTAAGTAGAGAAGATCCAAGCGGCCATGAAATTTTCACGGGAACATAAAAAATTGTTATGAAACATACCCAGATGAATACTCGGTTGGCCGATTATTGACGTAAGGATTATACAGGGTGTCCCGTAACTGGTGGTACAACCGAGCAGGGGGTGATTCTACATGAAAAACTGAGTCGAAAATATAGAATAACATTTTTTGATACAAGGCTTTGTTTTCGAGAAAAATGAGTTTGAAAATTTGTCTATTGCGCGTGCACTCGGCTTACTTGCGGCTAAATTTTATTGTATATTTTTGACTCAGTTTTTGCTCGGTTGTACCATCAGTTACGGGACACCCTGTATACATAAAAATACGTTAATCTGCAAAACTCAAAAGGTTCGATGGGTGCCTCAAACATTCGCGTCACTTCACTCACAATAATATACAATATCTCCCACACTAGAAACAGGCCGTCGGGTGTCAACGATTCGCGGACGATGATCGAAGGCGAATATTTTTGCGCGCAGCGCCGACTGTTCGGACAAAAGCGGTGAAAATAAGAGAAAACAGGCAAAGTTGGGGGCTGGATGTCGGTCGGACGTAAGTTTCGCGGGCTCTGTTTATTTTTCGACGATTTATTTACGGACCTGTGTTTACGCGGCCGTCAATCCGGACGTTTTGTTTGATTAAAAGCTGCGATCGTTAGTGACGGCCGCGCGCGCGTACACTCTTCTGGTCGTTCGGTGGCTGCCGGTGCGCGACAGAAGGATTCCATACGAAAAAAATATTCAATTACTGTGGACAATTTAACGTCGTACCAGGGAAATATCAACGCGTCATACGCGCTACCAGAATTTCGAAAAACTCGCCCCGCCGACACCGCAGTTTTTCCGTCGCCCCGAATGAAAATCGTATCGGTTTCGGCCGGAAGTGACAGTCGCGAAACAATTTGCCAGTGTACTTGTTCCGCGCCGAACATTGGTTCGCCCACGCAGCGGATCTTAATTTTTCTATGCGGAAGATGCCATTCCTAACGCTATAACTTCGTGGCAAGAGGGGAGTGGAGTGGAGTTTAATTTGCCGGTCCCGGGAGTAAGAACCTCCGCATCGTATAAGCGAGAAAGCAATTTTAGAGGATAACTTCAGCATAAAAGGCAACCTGCACCGGGCTCTGTGCGAAAATAATTCCGTCGATGCCACGCCCGCCGGCGCTTGGTCCCGCTGTCGTGAAAAAGATACCTTCTAGCTCCTGCAACAAGACGATTAGGGGCTTTTTACTTGAATTTAGATAGTTCAGTACTTTAGGAGTTGCGCGAAGTAACGGTGAACGTTAGCGGAAATGCTTGTCGGTGACAGTATTAACCAATTTTAGAGTACATAATTAAAAAATGCTAAAACACAAAGGTTAGAAGAATTTAATACGATTTTGATACATTTTTCATGTATAGAATTGTCTATAAAATTAGTGTATAAAAGTAGAAAATTGTTTAAACACCTAGAATACACGAATTAGTTTTGTGTATGTTGAAATGTAAGCTTTTTATAGTCTATGCCTCGACGGTAGCCAATAGGAAGACGCTCTGCAATTTGGCGATTCGATTGTTTCATCTCCATCGATGTCTCTTGTTAGTTCCGACCGAGCAATCGACGTGACACCACGTGTTAGTTTTTTCTTTCATATTCGTTTTCGTTAATCGTTCAAATAAACTTATTATTAATAATATACGCGACGCGTAATTATTTATAAACGGAGTTTTCTGGAGTTAACAAAAAGTTCAACAGTGTACGTCCAATGCTAACTTTTTGGAAAGGTACAGTATTTCATTCACAAATACATTTTTCATAGTATCTATAATATAGGTTTTTCCTCAATTTGTTCTGTGTATCTTTTTCAATTTCCTTTTTCATAAGAGTAACACGCGCATCTGCAGCTACCAAATGAAATTGCATTGGCTTTTTATTTTTTTATGCATACGTCTGTGCAATCTACTTTTTTCTTTCCACCAGATTGGGATTTTTAATCTTCGTCTATATTTTCGTACCGAATATCACGACCACTTTACATATTTGTTTAATGGAGTAAACTGTAAAGTAGTATCGATATTTGGGTTTTTGTCAGTCGCACCACTTCTCTAAAAGTATTTTTTTTTTCATTCGAATAAAACTAAATTAGAATGTCGGAAAAACTGAAAGACAAACATAATTTCAGATTAATCAGTTTCATTCGTGTCGTCCTCCGCAGAAGTTTCCGCATAAACATCCGCAGTCTAGCGATCATAGTTCCGACGCGACGGTACAAGGCGCCACCCGCTTTCCGGTGCATTTACTAAACACAAACAAAAATTATCATTATTATGACAACGCGGTGTTTGCTTATACACCCCGTAGGAACGCAAGTGTTATTCAGAGCGCGGGTAAGGGCGAGGGGCCAGGAGGGGGACGGCGCGCGTTTGCAAATAAAATGATAATTGAAATGCAAAGCAATCAGTTACGTGTCAATAGAAGAGAAGGTCACCGCTTGAACGGCGATCAGCAGGGACCGAAAATTCACCGACGACTGAACCCCAAGGTACTCGACGCTCTATTTATACCGGGGCCCTGTTTGTGTTCCCTAATTAATGTGTTCTGGAACTGTATCGGCATCGGCCGTATACGCGCTCCGATATTCAATGTCAAATCCGTGTGTATCGGCGGGTAACGCGCGCGCGTGTGTGCATCCAAAGACTAAATTAACAGGCCGAGAGCACTCGAGCGCATTTTGCCGTGCGCATTGAGTAGTAATTGAAAAGCGTTTCGAGAACCTCTCGTGGGTGCCTCATCCGCCCGCGTTCGAACGCTATAAAGACCGTTTCGTCGAGCCTAAAGTGGCACTCCTCTGTCAACGGAACCGGTTCTCGGCTACCTTTATTTCAGCCAATGATAAACAAAACCCGGAAACATCGTCGTATCCGAGCCCTTTGTCCCGCGGATCCGCGGGAACCGTTTTCTTCGACGGAACGGGGCCAAGAAACGGCGAGAAAAGATTGCGGCGCACCGTTTCCGTTGAAATCGCTCGATCGATCGACAGCGGGGAACACGATGAAAGAAACATTCGCGGAATCCATTTGGGCGATGGCAGATTGTACTCGCGCAAGGGAAAAAAAGCAAAAATGCAAACGCTCCGCGTGCAGATACGCGTTACGTAGGGGGCTGTGGTCCGTTCCAGGATTGCGTCCCTCGATGAAAAAGCAACAAAACCAGGACCCCGTCCCTGCGAAATGACACTGAATCAACTGCTGGAAAATAATGGTTTATTCTCTGTCAGGGGTCTCCCGGTGGAACGGAGATCGCAACACTCTTTGGATCAACTGAATTAGTTTCGGAGCAGAAGTGATTTTGAGATATAAATGTCGCAGTTGTGCAGATTTATTGTATGTATGTACACACGTTCACTTTTATCGTTCTTTGCAGCTTCAATCTTTTACTTCTAATTTGAATTTGTTGCGTCTGCGAATTCTCTGTGTTCACTTTTTTCAGCGAAAATACGAGGTTGTTTCATGGACAATCTGAATCTCGTAGTTTTCGATGGGGGAATATGGTATTTCATATGTGTTGAGGATACGATAGGAATGGAGATCTTTTCTAATTAAAAAAAGACACAGCTAGTGTAAAAAATTCAATATATGCTTTCGTCAAACTACATAACTTCGGGGCGACGCGACGCACAGTGGTCCTAATCGATTAATTGGCTGTTCATTTGCTAAAAAATCAACTTTATCAAATGTACATCACTTTATAAATGTTCAGCGTTTTTGAAAACGATGAAATCAATTGAATTTTTTCAAAATTGTAGTCGGACAAAGCGTTTAAATATGAACATTTCATAAGCACCATTTTTATTATGAAAATAACTCGTGGTCTTATCGATACCCTAGAGAACCTATTTAATAATATTGGTCTATTTTTTTATGAATAGTACATTTCTCTTACTTAAGAATGTTGTTGAATATTTTGTATAATTTATTTAAAAAATTAACATTCAGTTCCTTAAGAGAATCGTGGACGGTTTATATACTCAACAATAAATATCTTTTAAGTCCCAAGGAGTTCCAGCTTCTTTCAAAGTTTTGCCTGAAATGAAAAAAAGTTCAATATAAAAAATTTTTTAAAATCATTGTTAAATAAAAAATGAATGTCACATTTTTTACTTAATAATGATATTGCTAACGTGAAGACGAATACAGTCGTCTATGGCTTTACTACGGCTTTAAGTCTTGAAACAATGCTAAAATGTTTGTTAACAGCTAATTCATCGATTGAGACCACTGTACGACGTGTGCAACTCACGTCCCACAATCATTATCACTTTGACTGCGATCGTAATTTTGACGGCGATCGTCACTTCGACTGATGACGCATCTTTTTTTTGGATTTGAGCCTTTTCCAGAACAGTTTTACTATATTTCAACAATATTTTCCCCTAATTTTCTGGAACTTGTAAAATGATTTACGACTATACAGAGGTATATGCATTAAAACTGCTAGAAATTTAATTTCATAAGAAAATTCGTGTATTTTACATTAAATATAATCTTTATAGAAAATTCTTGACTTAATATTACTATAAGAGGGAGAGGGATGAATGTAGAATTATTTAACAAATAAAAAAGCTGACGAATAAATCATACAGGATCAATTTAACCATAAACACTATCCACTTGAATGAAACTGTGGGTCCAAAGAGGTGTTCCACAGTATTGCAACGAAACGCAGCGATTACTTCGAAATCAGAACTACCGGAGCTACCTTAAGCCCGCACAGTCCGCAATGGCTTAAAACCCAAGCAACCTCTCACTAAAACAAACTTCATGCTCGCACAGTTCAACGCGCAACCACCAAAAACCAAAAATCTCCAATGGAATCGATAGACTTCGAATATCCGAACATCCCGAAAAAGCAATTCCGAATGATCTACACGGTGCAGACAATAGTAGAAGGATCGGTTCTACCAGAATCGCAGGTATCTACGGGACCGTTGTCGTTGGCGAACGATCTCTCGAACAATGAAACGATCCGGGGGTGGATTGGTTAGGTTGTTGGGCAAGAAAGAGCCGCGTAAAACGTTTTTGTCGCGCCGCGCCATCGTCGTGTCGTCGGCCGAATATCGCGTGGCGCGAAGCTGGCTGATCGTCATCCGCGGACAAACACGAGCCCGGTGGAGTAACAAACCGGTCGAAAGCCGCAAACGTTAGTTTACTGCTTGGTTTCCACTCGAGCGGCGGACACGCCAGCGGACAGACCGTAATCCGAACGTAACTCGGCAAACACCGAGACGGTCCTATCCGTCGGAACGATGTCCGAACGCGTTTCCAACGATAAAGCAAACCCCGGTCTCTCGTCGAAAAAGAAGGGTGGGGGGGAGTATACGGTGTCCCCGTCCCGTCGATTCGCTAGGCGCGAGATCGAGCCAGCAGGACCACCTATAAAGTTTTACCGAGCCATAACGTCCCGGTGGCAATAAACTTGCGAGCCAGGAATTTCGGGCGGTCCTGAGCGAGCGGCGCGCTTTGAAATTTCCATTCGGTCCTCCCGCGGAACTGCGTATTAAAGGACTACTTAATGAACTTTAGTGGACCCCTTTTCTTTCTCTCTCTCTCTCTCTCTCTCTCTTTCTTTCTCGATTTCTCCCTACTCTGTTTCTAGCCTCTTCCGCGGAAGCCGAGAGAGTAAGGGAGACGCTTGTATTCCCGTGAAACAAAGGCGGAAACCGGAGTCAAAGGAACTCGTTGACCGTCGGTGAACCGGGCGCCGTCGATATCGCGACCGGGGAAACGAAAGAGCACGCACACACGGGGCCCCCCCTCGTGCCGATAAAACTCATAGCCGACCGCAGACGCGATCGTTTCGTTTTACACACGTTTTGCCCCCCGTTTTCTGCGCTCCACTCGACGCCGAGTCGTGTTTCAAACCTTCCTGGCTGCTCGGCGCCGTTTCTCGCCGAGCTCGTCTTCTACTCAAGGCGGGATTCTTGTGTAGTAGGCAAAAAAGAAATCCATTTTTAGAATCGTTTATTCGAAATCTATTTGTTAAAGATTTGTGCAAGTTTATACAGTAAAAATTAGATAGACTATAAATTATGCATATATGTACATGGTATACCTCGCAGGGTTAGTCGCAGTAAGAAATATTGGAGTTATTAGTTTTTTTTTTGTAAGTGGACGCCTCAAGGACTTGTGAAAGTCAATTGTAATTTTTTAGGTGCAGTTTCTTATTCTCCATGAAAAAGTATTAACTCGTTCATGTCGAAAAAGTATTAGTTTAGGAGATAATTACTTGCGTCCAATTAACCTCCCGCGTGTATTAGTTGGGTGTGTGAGATCCATGAATTGAATCTGTAGCATTTTAATTTTTTAAAAATGAGAGTAACAATCGCATTAGGTCTCGAGTGGCTCGAAGAAATGTATATACATGTATGAAAAAGGACCAAAAAATGTTAAGGATCCATTCGCATGATCATTCGCATAGCGAATTCGCGCGGGATTGCCGACTTGTACCCACTGGCTATCAAACCGCGAGTATAAAGCAAGGCTCGAGTCCACTAAGAGCAACAAATAACGTCCAAACAGCTTGCGGGACCGGCTGGAAAAGATAATTCAGTGAAAGAGTCGCGACGGTAGACTTCTGTCGGTCAGTTGAGGTTGTGTCCCGGCACGGTATGCGAGATGCACGAGAATTTTTGCGGTAACGAACGTGCTTACTGTCTCTCGGGACAAGCGTTGGCCAGGTTCCCGTGCGAAAATGAGGCGGCGCGAAATTAATTTTTACTGTCACTCTTAGGTCTCGGGCTAATATTTTCGCATAAGTTAGCCGCTGACACGGCGGAACGACTTCACGGGGGACCGCAATCATAATAAACGCGGTTACGGTTAACCGTATCGTTTGGGCCGAGCGACTTCCTACAGAAAATGGCACCGAAGGTACGGACACACGTCGTATGCGGCCCGAGTTCGGTAAATATTAGCTCGTCCCGGATATTACAATTGTAAAACTTGCGCGACGTCCGCGCCTCTACGTGCCCCGGGAACACGAGCGAGCGTAAGGAGAGTGAAAGATTGATGATGCTTTTTCGCCCTCTTTAAATCTTTGTTGGCCACGTTTTATGGAAAACTGTGTACACCGTGGATTCGTGACTTCGGAATTACGATCCATCTTCCGCGGAGTGGTGCTCGACAATTCTTCTTTCATTTTCAGAAGCACATTCCGACGTTGTTGCTCTCAAAACTTTGCAGTTCGTACACCGTGCTTTCTGCTTCAGGAAGTAAGGTTCACTATCCAACTGGAGGCAGTGATGTGCCTTTACAAATTCAGTCGAGGAATTTTAGGGGATTTACAGAACACGTTCATTTTTAAGGAATGTGCAGAGCATGTTTGTTTTTTACGAGTTTAGAGAACGTCTCAACTTTGACAAGATATACCGAACATGTTCATTTTTAAGGAGGTTAAACAACATACCAATTTTTAAGGAATGTGCACATGTTCATTTTTAAGGAAAGTACAGAACATGCTCAGTTTTAGAGAATGTGCAGAATATGTTTATTTTTAAACAATGTACCGAAGAACGTGTTCACTTTTAAGGAATGTGCAGAGCATGTTTGTTTTTTACGAGTTTAGAGAACGTCTCAACTTTGCAAAGATATACCGAACATGTTCATTTTTAAGGAGGTTAAACAACATATCAATTTTTAAGGAAGTGCACGACATGTTTATTTTTAAGGAATGTACGGAACATGTTCAGTTTTAGAAAATAGAAAAGAGTTTAGAAAACGTCTCAACTTTGAAAAGATATACAGAACATGTTCATTTTTTAAGGAATGTGGCGAACATGTTCGTTTTAAAGGATTGTGGCGAACATGTTCGTTTTAAAGGATTGTGGCGAACATGTTCATTTTAAAGGAATGTGGCGAACATGTTCGTTTTAAAGGATTGTGGCGAACATGTTCATTTTAAAGGAATGTGGCGAACATGTTCATTTTTAAGGAATGTGGCGAACACGTTCATTTTTAAGGAATGTGGCGAACATGTTCACTTTTAAACTGGAACTGGAATAATACTAAGCAACAACATTTTCTGAAATTTACTATAAGACCGGCGATTTTAGACAATCAATATCTTATCACCAAAACGAGAAATCTCGTTCCCGGTCGTCAATGTATTAAAAATATATCGCTAGCTTCTCTTCTTTCAAGACAGATCAAGATTCCACGGCCAGTGTTACAACTTACAGTTCCCTTTAAATTTTCACCCGTACCGAAAGGTGGTTAAAGTTCTTCCGCAGAGCACCGGAAGCCGTTAGCTACCGAATAATCCTTAACTCAGAGGATTCGCGGCTATAAATTCTCCGGGGAACCCGACACCCTGATATTTATAAAAGGAACGCGTCCCCGAGGGTTAGAGTTTCAAAGCTGCTGCTGGAAAAGTGAAAGGACTATCCGTATACTTCGGGGAATACTTATCGACCTTGCTACGGTGTGTCCGAGCTGAAACCTCTCTGCCCGTTCCGGGTTAGGGGGGGGGCGAGAATCGGGAACGACCGCGTGAAAGGAATAACGGGGATGATACGGGGTGAATTTGATCCGGGACCCTTCCCGCATTGCATCGTTGGGTCGGCGAAATCAATTTCGTGGAGTCGATAATAAATCGTCACGTGAAAAATCGTAAGGTTCGACCCTGTATGATAGTAATTATTTGGTGGAGAACAAATTCTCGTGATAAATTGCAGATATTTACACAATCAGAAAAACTAAAAATGAACAAACTCCGGCAAAATATATATTATATTTGGTCATTTTCATTGTTGAATAATTTGTTTCTCCCGTGACAATTTAGTTGGTAACGGATATTTACACAATTTTCGCAAGATTAAATGAACAAACTGCAATTTCATTTCATTCTCTGCACCATCTTGATGTTCCTTTTGTTTGCGCAGTCGTAAGTTGCAAACTGTCGGATTTGGTGTGTGTGTGTGTGTGTGTTCCGTCAATTGTTTGCCAATCACCACGATTGTGATCTTTTTCGTCTTGCAATGCAGAGGAAACAACATCTTGCCTCCGGAATGAACGATAAGAGTGGTCAAGAACAAAAGCTCGAGCAATCGACATCTGCTGTTGTCCGATTCCAAATGCGCGTGGACGATGCTCGATGCACTTAATTAGAGTCTCATCAAAGGGGGCAGGATGTGATCAGCGGCGTCGACGACCGCAGGACCAATCATTCCAGAAAGGTAACGAGTATAATAGAGAGACGAATTCGATCCACGGTTGCGGTTCCATCGATTACAAGGGAACGCCGGGACCGCTTAACCGTGAACTCCACAAAGGGTCGCTTTGGAAAAAAAAACTTCGGACCGAGTCCACAGACCAGAGTCCGGTTCAGAGACGGGGAAGTTCGCCGGAGGCAATGGACGCCGAAATAACTTGAGCAATAACGCGATAATCCCGTGGTTGGCGGCCGAAGGAAGCGAATTAAACGATCCGTTCGTGGTCGAAGCCATGAAACCGCGTCGAGCCGAGACGGAAATTGGGTCGGGGTCCCCCGGGAATTTCGAATCCACTCCAGCTTCCCATTGGACGATCTTATTACGGAATTGGAGCAACCCCTGGCCGAATATATCAGTCGATTTTCGAGATTCCCCGGCCGAGTCAAAAACAACAAGTCGCGGGGTTGCTTTATCGCGAAAGAATCAACCACCTGTCGACCTTTGAACATGTATATTGCCCGCGGATCTTTTCGCGATAATTAAACGCCCGATCGGACCGGCCAATTCGACCGGGTACGCAGCTCGGATTGCATCCGAGATGCAATCTTGCCGAGTCCGAGCTTTCTTACAGTTACGGCCGATCGTGAACGGGTGTTGTAAAAACTTTACGCCGACTATGAATATCGATATAAATTGTTGCCCCCGGCTCACTTTTATTAACGTATCAGATTTTCATATATCCGAATTTCAGATGATAGCGAACTTTCGGTATACTACTTTTTTGCTTTGGAACTCCTTGTTGCTGCGTCAGGAATTGTAAGCTGGGGTGCGTCGACAGCTGGCACTGCGATGAACTTATGGTGTTCCGGTGTCACTCGACTTTACATCAGAACTGTCCTAGTGCGAGCTACGGATTCTAGAAACCATCGCTTCTTAAAACACTCCTACCCATCCTCTGCCTAATTTTAGAAACCATTGCTTCTTACTCTTCGGATTCTAAAAACCATTACTTCTTAAAACACTCATCTACCTACCCATCGTTTTTCTAATTTTATTTTGACTGGCATCATAATGTTCCTGCAGGTTCCTATGTCTTTTATAGACCGCAAACACTGTATTTAATTTAGTTACCGAATTATAAAACTCTACTCTTTAAACTTCAATTTCATCATTTATTTATTCTTTAAAAATATAATTTTAAAATATTAATTCCTTTCGTTTGAAGAGTGAGAGGTAGTTGTAGGCAGGTTAGGGGATGTTTTTATATAAGAAAATACCTCGCCGCTCATTGAAAAATATTATTCAAATTTCCTTATGAGAATGAAGACATGGTTAAGACGGGCGAGGAATATGCACTTTCGAAGGAGGTTCTACACGTTGCAGAGCAAATGGCTTGAAATAACGAGAGAACTTCCACTAAACACGTCGTCGGGGGTAGTAAAACCAGCCCTTCTTCAGCGGTCGAAGGAATTTTCCTGCTTTCTATTTGCAATAATTCGAATGCAGAGGGGAGTCGAGGAAAAACAACGAGCATGCACATGTATTGATATTAACGCTCGCGTGTGGCATATATAAGCGAAATGCGCGAGCCTTGTCAAATAAATTCTTTGCCTCGATCGAGAATGAATATTTCCATATCACAAAGAGGGAGAGAGAAAGAAAGCTGGCTCCGTGTAGCGATGCTGTTTCGCATGTCCAGACCGTTCAATTTCTACTCGCGTTAAATTACATTTATAAGCGACACAACGGTATTGAGGACTCTCGGTCGCAGCCCGGAAATAATGATTTTTGGAGGGGGTTGAAAAGGGACGAGAGAGCAGGTTGTTCGCGCGAGGCGCGGCGGCTGCAACGGCTTCTATCGGTTTTTATGTTTCCGGAGGAGCTTCTTTGGATAAGTCGAGGATAAAGCTGCACATAAAAAGGTGCTACCGTAAACGTCAATATTGCGCACGTGTGCCATGCATCCGTATATCACTCCCTTTATACCGGCGTGCGGTAAAATACTCTTTTTTTCCACGGGGCGGCTCAATAAAACCACCTTATTTAATCCGGTTACTTACACTCTCGCTGCGTCCCACCACCCCCCAACCGCTACGAAATTTTCTCGTAACAATCTCCGAAGAATATACGAAGCTGCAGAGCACTCGATACACCGTAATCTATTGCGCTAACTAAACAACCTGGGACCTGGGAAACTCCGATACGTGAAATCAGTTGACATGAATTTCTTCGCGCGATCCTAATAACGGAAGAATTTACTTTTTCCTGCTGTAGAACGGTCCCAAGGGATTTGCGAAATGTAATTGTCGGTACTGTAAGCACTACTCAATTACCGAAACCGTTTCGTCGTTAATGCAATTTTGCATATTAATAGACTTATTTACCTCTATCGTGAAAGCGTTCGTGTACCATAGACAAATATGTATAAATTATGGTAAAATACAGAGATAAATAATTGCAATAGAACCGGCATCGTGTACGTTTTCAAACGTACGATGAATTTTTGTGCGAAAGATAATTCGTTCAAGAAATAATGAATACTAATTATTAGACTGCGGACGTTCATGCAATTTTCAATTTTTGTATTGACAGTATTTATATTTTCAGTACTAGCTTTTGTGGATCTGAAATTAATAAAAATCATACTAAATTCTGTGGAATTTTATATTTTAGCATTGAAAAATTTCAGAAGCCATAGATGCATAAAGATCCGCAGTCTACTGATTATTGTTTGTGATCAATCGCAAAAGTAATCGGAAAACAATCGATTACTGTCAAACTCTGGACCAAGGTCTCAGTTAATCTACCTGAAGTGGCACTAACAATTCGATAACTCGAAGAAACGGAGTGTTATCAGTGAATGCGTGTGGCATCTAAAAAAATTGCTTGCTCGATACACGATAGAACCCGACCAACAATTTGACGGAGCAACCTCGGAAGACCTGTCGCTATAAGAGCAAAATGGCCTAATATTACACGAAGGGGTGGGGGACGGAGGGATAAGCAGGGTGTTTCTCGAAGCGATCGCGACAGGCTGGCATCCTGCGGGGACAACTAGCCGCCTTTATTAAATCCCAAAGGATCGCCGGGATGGGAAAAGTTCGTGGCCCGTATTTAGTCGACGGTGGCTTAGAAGGATAACGCCGCAGATGGTGGCGCACTTTCTCCCCCTGATCGCTCGCTATCAATTCGAGCTATCTCTCGGCGTGCGGCGCGGTGCGGCGCGGCAGTCGAGTGAAAGATAACGGCATCGAAGAGATGCCCGTAAGTGCGCGGACGTAATAACTGCAACGTGTAGCCCCGTCGTCCATTGTTAACTTTATCGGGTCTACACGTTCAATCGTCATGGACACGAGACCGGGGGAACGGAATAAACGGGCCCGGCCGAGAGCAACTTTCTTAATATTGCACCGGGGATATTTCATATTAACCGCGCGCGCCTCTCGAAATTCGCGGATTAAATCGACAGGTTAATCTTTCGCCCGGGAATCTCGCAGCCGCTCAATATTTTACCACGCTGGCCACTTAAGTGGGATTTAGGCCACGGAATTGCTTATCCAGTCGGGAAGACCGCCTCAAGTTTGCGAGGATTTTCGTTTAAACATTCAAATGTCCTTGATCTCTCTATTCAGCTCGCGGAGATGAAATATTCCCGAATTAAAAAGTTGTGTTTGCCTCTGATTCCTCCGTATACAAATTGGGATCTGCTTCAATATCCTTTCCTTCTCTCGAATGATGTATCATTATTCTCTGGGAGGACGATTTTCATTTAAACTTTTGAACTGTCTTGAATTTCATAATTTAGAAATTAATTTTTTAGAAATGGCTGTACTGCATTATCACTAGGCAGCGGATTTTATGTATTTGTGACAAAAATGAGTAGGTAAAACTTAAAACAATAAAACCATTTAAAAAATGTAAAAATATGGAGGCGTTATATTCAATTAACTAAAATTATTTACATCAAAAATATATCTTCATGTAGCTTCATTTCCATGCAAATCATATATAAACATTTTATTTTGCATAAAGATTCGTTCTGTAATTATCATATCTTCCTGAAAATATCAACGACAAAGAAAATCGTATAAAATCAGTAAAAACCCAAAGAAGAGAAATACATTAAAAAAATTTAAGGATACTGTTGCATTGTTTTCGACTGATTAAAATTTGTAAGAAAAGAAACAAATGTCTACGTGGTCCTACTTGCTAATTTCTCCGTTGAGTTAATGCAACTTCGTACATTCAATAAAAGATTGAGTGTTCCAGGAAAGGGCGTTACCCTTTAGGCTCCCTCAATATCGTTTCCTTTCCCCGAATAATGTATCGTCATTATCTGGCTGGATTTATAGCTTTCCCTTCTTCTGTTCGAAAGGAAGAAGACCCGCCATCTGTCGCCTTATTATCCTTATCATTATGATTCCTTCTTCCCTTCCTTCTGCATTCACAATTACCCTTAATCCCTCCTCTTCCAATTCCATTACACACTCACGTTTTATTTCATCTCGCATTCCAGCCGCCTCCTTTAACCCCAATTACTCGCTCGACTCGCGTCTTCTTCCTTGCTCATTCGCATGTAATGTTCAATAACATCTTTCTGTATAATGTTACATGCAGTGTCAGAGTATCCCTCCGATAATTATCATGAATGCCATTAACCCCACGCCTTATGATTGCTTGCGTAACTCCGCTCGTTAGACCTGTTTTCGTAATAAAAGTGATATTTTTCCTTGGTGCGCGCAGGATGAGGAATATTAAACAGCATTCGATTTTAGTCGCATTGGGGCTCGCAATAATTTCTTACATTTTTGTGTTGGAATTGTAATTATAATTATTGACATGAGGGTTAAAGTGGCAACTAAAAAATTAGAATTTGAATAATAAATGTATGTCCGGGGACTCTGGGACTGGAATGGACCTAACTCCCGTCATCCGAAGGGTAACAAAGTAACAATATAAAAATGAAGGTCTGCAGGATTGAGGATGAGGACTCCAGAATCTTCACAGAACTTCGAAAACAGCGTTACAAACGCGAATAGTTCCGCAGGCGGTAAGGTTGCCGGACGGCGCATTTAATATACACTTAACGGGTCTCTTTGAATGCACCGTTGTTCCCGGTGCAGTCATTAATTACCGGTAAAAAGTTCCGATCGCTGGCAGAGGGGGAACTTTGGGATGGGACGTCTTCCGGGCCGACAACCGGCACCTATGGGCGTGCGCCTTTCGCGAGGGGGGGTTCTGGTAGCCATGGGGCTTCTCCGAGGCGCCAGCAAAAGATTAATGACACTTACTTGGGTAACTCGGCTGCTCCTGCATCCCATTAATACATTACCTGTACACGGCTTGGCGCCCATCTCTCTGGCTCCTTTCGTTTCACGCTCGCGACCATTGACACCGTCGTCCTCGACGTCGCGGCTCCCAGAGAGCGTCGAGAGAAAGAGTGAGTGAGTGAGAGAGAGAGAGAGAGAGAGTCCATCGCGAGCCGATGCACCTCGAGAGGTGTCCTCGGCTCCCCGAACCTACTTCCCGGCGTTACACTTCGTAAATTTCGTTCCCCGGGCAATCAAGCAGCCACGTCGCGTCGGCTCGAACGACGTCGCTCGCGACGAGCACCGCCGCCACGTTCCCTTCAGCTCTTAATCTTGTTAAGCCGACTGCCTCCTACCCTAATTGCTCCACCCGAATTGCCCCCGGGCCCAGTATCGGCTGACACGTACATAAGCGTTCGCTTTCGTAGAACGACACAACGCGAGCAGCTAATATACGCGTCCACTTGCAGCTCGAGCATCCTTCCACGGGAAATTTCGACGCGTACTCGAGGATCTTTCCATCCTGCAGAACATCCAGACTTATTGCTTCAGCACCTTTTTCGTCTTCTTTTTCTTCTGATACGGACAAATTAATTCTTAACGCGACAAAATTACCGACCCTATCTTCCCACGCTCTTCGCTCTCACCCTCGCGTTAATGGTAGAAGTTCAACCTTGTTCGCGAGGGTGAAACGGAATTGGATGCTGTCCTTGAAGGGCACAATGGAACGAAATTGAAGACTGTTCAGGCTATTTTTTGGGATTGGTAGAAGCACGACTCGTTCGGAGACGTTTATTGCATTTCGTACAGTGTGAATTTTCTAAAGTGATGTCCATGCTGAAGCAACATCGAGCAACTTTTTTGTCGCTTCTTATTTCCTTCTTCGTCTTTTATGAAATTGCTAGATGTTGCTTCAATGTGGACATAACTTGACGTGGGCCACCCGAATGATTCGTATAAAACTCGCACCTCATCTGAACAAATGCGCGGTTGTAAAGTTGAAGTACGGTTGAGGTACTGAACCAGCGTGAAAAAATAGACTGTACAAAACTGGAGAAGTCTACGTTAGAACAAATTTCTAATTGCTCCCGTGGCGACGTGACGCGACGGTTCAAATGGGCAAATCAAAACCAGTCACCGAAGTTGCAATGTTTCGCGTACCGTTTCCCATGGAATTCCTGGCGGTCGTCGGTCGTTCCGCGACCATTCGAAGGCTGTGAACGACGCTTTCACGCGACGGCATTTCCCCGCGGAGCAAACGTATAACGTGATAATCGCGTCATGCTGGCCGACGCACAATACTGGATTAGTTGGCAGCCTCTCCCCGCGGCCTAGGGCCAGTTATTCGAACCGGCTGCACGGGCAAATTGATGCGTGATCGTCGCATTGTTCCCCGGCGTCGGTCCTCCGAGACGGATGCGCCACGATTTCACCGTGATGCCGATGCAACCGTACGGATGGCGAACCTTTTCGCGAGAATTCCGCTTGCTCGTTTGAGTAGCCGACGATCGAACGACCCTGTTGACGCGACCATAATCGATAGAACGCCGGATATCGGAACGGCTATCGAAATGCCACGCTTCCTGGTCGCGCCGTCTCCTGTTGCCGGATTATCCAAAGATTTAGAGAAATTTAATTTGTCTGTGTGTATGTCCAATAGTTGGCTCTTGTATTTACCGAGCCACTCCGAATAGAAACGAGTGGTCCAGGAAAAATTGGAAAACTACGAAATTGGTGGAGAATCGACTCGCGTGACAGAGTACACAGCTCGAAGAAGCCGGAGTAACTTCATATCGACCGACGTTCCCACTTATCAGTTTTCGTTCACAACGTTATAAATTGGTTCTTGAGATTGTTTAGAGTCTACATCTTCATGGTCTCGCGCGGAAAGCACTATCGATAAATCTACTTCGCGGGTCGATCGAGAAACTGAGTCACCTCTATACAGGGTGTACCACCTGATTGGAGCAGTTATTATTTAGTTATTGTAGTGTGTTGCTTATTATTGGCAATAGATAAAACATGTCAGAGGAAAATATGATTAGATCTATAGGGACCTGAATGATTAGTCTGCAGTTACCCTGAAGGCTAGTGCTCCTCTGATAGATACGTTATTCAATTGAACAATGAGTTTTACTTATTCAATTGAACAATGAGTTTTACTTATTCAATGAATAATGAGTGAAATATTGAACACTTTGGCTGCGAGAGCAACAGCCTAAAAAATTCTATAAAATCAAAGTAATTTATGTAATGAAATAAAAATTGACAATTTGAAGTGACACTCAGCAATTTTTCAATCTTCTTGCATTGTTCAGCTATTAAGCAAATTTGATATAATGAATATATTAGCGTTCAAATTGATGTTTCAATCTGGATAAATAATTCCGTTATCAACATGGGTGACGTGGCAGTCAACGTGTTAAGGAGTTCATCAACGTTTAGGTGGGACACCCTGTATATAGGAACGCATTCGACTACTCCTGACAGGGCGACGTTTATTCCGATCGAGAAAGTTCGCTTACTTCCTGTTGCACGTAACATCGTTCCGTTCTTCGGGAACGATCTCGCGGAGCGTGTACGAGTCCCTAGGTGCGATTGGCGTCGATTGTCGCCCTGTCAACAATGGACGATGATCGATGAGCCGCGATCGATGGATCCCCCCTCTGAACTTCCTCCTCGCCCTACACGTCGACGCATACGTTCCTCGTCTTCGGCTTTCTTCAACCCGTCGCGATTCATCCATCCCCGAGCGTAATTTTATTTGAAAGTTCCGGTCCGTCGACCGGGTCAGCCATAATCCTCGTGAATTCCAATGGAACTCGTTAGAAGTGGCTCGCCTTTTGGTCAAACCATGGAGTAACGGTACACGGATCGGTTCTTCTGCAATTTTTTACCGTTCGTGCAGTTTTACAAAATCTGAGATTGATTTCTTTGAAAATTCTACGCTGCGAGTCACCCGAGATGCAAAGCGAAAATATTCCTATGGGTTGCAGAAATTTGTATGCAGAAATTCTGTCGCTTATGGTTCCAATTTTACCTTCAAAATACATTTTTTTACGTATGCGATTTATGTCATTTTTCGATAATAACGCTCCAACATATTCTTTTGTGTGGGACATAAATTAAAAAATATGTCGCATATGTTCGAAAAAATAAATTTTTAACTACATTAAAAAATTTAATACATGTTTGGAAACGCAAAAGCGAAACTATAAAATGATCGTCAACGCACATGTAAAAAAGACCTCGCGATTTATCAAGGTATCAGAATATTACTTTAATGTTACCATAGAAGAATGGAATATTTACAACTTACGTCACCGAGAAGGTAGTATACAGCCGCGAATTTTGTTTTCTAATTACACGTTCCCCGCCAAGTTTCTTTTGTCCCGTAATTCGAAAATTCCGGTCAGTCAGGATTCCCGTGAATTCCACTGAAACTCGTTAGAGGTGGCTCGCTGTTTGGTCAATTTATGGGAACATTATGGTGTAATGGTACACGGCCGGTCACGACGGATGAAATATGCTCGCCGGAATACGAGTTTCCGGAACTTTTAATAATACCGATAATAAGATGCGCGGAACTTCGGGCGTTGTCTTGCCGAGCAGCTGGATACACGCTCGCTGAAACCACGGCTGACCGAACCACGGAAAACTTGTTTGGACTCCGATGGTGTGCTCTCGAAACGAAAAACTTCCAACGATGCTCCCGATATTTTTTTTGGAACCGAGGTATCGAGGTACACATTATTACTAACTTATTCCAATTCGTACGTATGATATTTTTAATTAGCTCGCTCTAAAAGTCATTGGAAATGGCGATTTCGTAATTTATTTTGTAAAGACCAGGATGAGGAAAATTGAATTCTTCTTTGGTAATCTATAGACCGCTTATTTGATGCATCTACCACAAGAATGATCAAATGGAAAACAGTTAAGAAACCATTTAACGACTTTCAAAATACTGTTTTACTATTTTCAGCTAGTGATCAACACTAAACCTATCGAGTTCTAAAAGCGATTAAAATGTTTTAGTTTACAAAAATGACAAGACTCTATTTCTTTAGATTTTGTGCTTAGATAAAAAAATTCATCGAATCAATTTCCATGTAACTTCATAATTTCAATAATTGCAAAATGAAAAATATAAAACCGATGGTAGGTTTAATGTTAAGAATAGAAACAAATGTCTACGTGGACATAGTTTTTCTCGAATGCATTCAAGCTCCGCCATGATTGCGGGCCGTGAGACTGCGACGGTAATCCTCGTTCGAAAGATCGGCGGGCAGGAAAAGACTGGTTCGGGCAGGAAATTGAACTCGAAAATACTATCGATAGGTGGACAGACAGGGTTTAATGGAGGATGGTTTACAACCGTTTAGTTTGATATCGAATAAAGCGGGCGTGCCGCAGCCGGGATCGGGAGAACACGGCTCTATTGGCTAAGAGGATCCTGGCGGCGCTATCACCTGCGGGACAGGAAATTAATAATGGTTATCTCGCGTGTAAACGAGACTTATCTGCCAAGGAATTCGTTCGAGAAAACTAATTCGCAATTACTCGCGGGACGGCAGTAGATTCGCGGCCGGGACTCGTTTACATCTTGCGAGCCTGTAATCCGCTTCGGCAAAGCGTTTGTTTAATCCGGCCGTTAAAGTCTTAATGAGTCCGCGCTGGTCTGTAACGCGTGCGAAAGCACCATACATTTCCCCCTCTTATGTCCCCTTCCACCCTCTCTTTTCCCTCTGTTACCATACTTTTTCCACGAAAGACACAATTACATCGATCGCGCACGACTCGCCCCACCGGCTGAAACGCGCAATTTCCGGAACGTTTTTAAAGAGGGATTTAACGTATCCACACGGCAACCGTCCGGCATTTACATGGCCGCACATTTACAATGTTAATAAACCAGACGCTAATAAGCACCGTGAATGTATCGAATATTGAATCTCTCTGACATTCCGCGTATTGCCTCGATAATGCGAGCGTAATATCCATTATTGACCGGGATATTGCCCGCGCAATCCGTTCCTGCTTAACGATGTCTGCGCGCGACGCTTATTCCTATCCACGTCTCTCTTTCTATTCCCAATTAGCCACCATGTTCGCGTTCTTTGGTCAGACTTGCCGAGTAAGTGTCTGTTTGATTGTGATCCATTTCGTTTGCTACCGAGTCGATCGTTTATTACATTTATTCGACGCATCGATGTCACGGGTCTTTGTGAATGATTTTGTACGCAAATTACGATAAAACTAGTTTATTGATACAATCCTCTTCCATTTATTCTGTGCCTAAATATGTCAGTTTCAATGTTGCAGCACATTCAAACAAGAAAAGAGTTCATATAAATGTGTTGTTGTTATTGTACGAATAAATGAATAATTTAAGCTCATGACGTATCTTTAAAGAAATATTTCATCCCATATTTTCATTTTATTACAATTATTACTTAAATGTAGTGACGGAGAAAACGAAAAGGGTTGAGAGCGAGGAGTGCAAGGAGGGCATGGAAATTTGAGGAAGGGGAATAGAATAAGCAAGAGAGTGCTTAAAAGAAATAGAAGCTAGATCAAGGCAAGAAAAGGAATTATCTACATGGGAGAAAGAAATATACGTAGGAGAGAGAGGGAATAGAAGGGAATTAGAAGAGGACAAGGAGAAGAGAGAGGAGAAAAAGGATAGAAAACAGAGGGAGGAGAACTGGAAAAAGACTATAGAGTCGAGATATAATAGTTGGTATAAAGAGATAAGAGTAGAGAAAACACCGGAGTACCTGAAGAGAAGATGGAAAGAAGAGAAATGAGGCGAGAGTAATACTGGGAGGAAGAAGATGACAGACGGTGCAGAAGATGTGGAGAGGAAGCAGAAATATTGGAGCCCATGTTGGAAAGATGCAGGGAAGAAGAAGGTATTGAAGAAGGGATACAGGGGAAGTTAAAAAAGATACTAGCTCAAGCCGGAGAGGGAGAGGGATGCGTAACAAAGTTAGATAGAAAGTGTGAATGAGAGAGTGAGAAAAGGATGAAAGGATGAGAGTGTAAGAGTGTAGGAGTGAATGAAAAAGAGAGACGACAGGATAAAAATAAAGAAAAGTATTGTAAAGGGAAACGGGATCTCTTTGTATCCCGTAAGGGAAGTAATATGCGTATATACACGTATACCACATATAACTTAAGTGCTTTTTTGAAAAATTTTTTATGACTTTGAATAGTGAAATTACTTCGTTCCATCGAATGTTTTATGGAAGAACAATAGAATGCAAGTCGAAAAATGTATTCTATTGGATCGTGGATACAAGCTGCTCGGTGAGAAATCAATTATAGCGTTTAGGATGATTCTTCCTGGGTCAGACGGTGGGGGAGGGTTGGATAAAAGAGCAAGGGCCGTGATTTGTTCCGGGAGAATCGATTCCTCGCGTCTCTGTCGTGATTCCCGCGTTGATACACGACTCGATCACAGCGCATATTTCCCCGGTGCCTTCAGGCGTTCGAGCCAGAGCGATAGTTGTCGACAAAGTTCTCTCAATCCCTTCCCAACTCCTCGGTCCTCTTCTTTCCCCAGTACTTTCTCCCCTTTCTTTCTCACTCGGTAGGATCACTTCGACTCCGTTTCATTCGCTCTCTTTCTTCTTTTCTTCTGCACTTTCCATCTATTTCTCTCTTTCTTTCTCGCTCTCTTGTTCCTGTTTGCAACCCCTCTGGATCACCTCGCTCCTACCTTTTTCTCTTTCTGCTCACTTTTTCGGTATCTCCGCGGATCCTCTTTTCAGAATTCCTTTGCGTTTTATTTCCTCCCCACTGCGCGCACACAGTTGCCACCGAAAATATCCCTCCGCGATTCTCAGTGGAACGCATTAGCGATGAATGCGGATATTCAATTGTTCTTGGAAGTCCACGATTCACAGATAAGTATGTATGTAATGATATTTGGTCCCCTCAGGGTTTCAAATACATTCCACCACCTCTCCCTTTACCAATCCTCAACTATCGCCTAATTTCCAATGTCAGCGGGACCTACTTTTTATTAAGGTGGGTTCCGAACCACCTATTTTGCCAACAACACGTGAAACGCACCCAGAGGGTCACTTCCCGGCTTTTTACCGAGCGGTCACCCATCCTAGGTGCGTTCCCCGTCCTACGCCGTTTAACTTCGGTGATCGAACGAGAACCGGTATTTTCAGCGAGGCAATGGTCGTTGACTGATTCACAGATAAGTATTGTTTGACGTTTAGAATCAAACTGACTGAAATTTCTACGAATGTAAAAAAGAGAGATTCGGCTAAAGAATTCACAGGAAAATGCGCCAATACCACACAAATAAAAGGAACGCAGTTTCGACACCAGAAGAAAGTCAGCAAGCCGGTAAGAATTCCGTCCATCGATCATCCGCGACGATCGAGCACGCGACATTTCACCAAGAGCGATCCGCTCGTCTGCAGTGCAGCGAATCTGCTCGGCTGCCAGCCTGCAGATTATTTTCCTCTCGTAGAATGCAAATTCCTTTCACCGTATTCGTCCTGGCAGGCGAACAGGAGCGAGACTGTTCGCGTGACCGCGTCGTGTTCGTGGCGAAAGAACGGCTCTTAAACAAAGTAGTTGCTCGAAACGGTCCAACAACCCCGTACTTTGGTTCTTCGTTTTACAAGTGGGAGAAGGGCGGGGTGGGGAGGGGAGGAGTCATGTTTACCATCCCCGACGGCCCTAGCTGCGTTCGGTAGGCAACCGGGAAAAAAAAACGAACGATTGGAAGCGAGCAGCAACGGGGACCGACTTAGCGTTATTTATGTAGCTCGCATGAAAATGGTCCGAGGCGAGCTCTCGCATCCCTTGATGTCGCTCTAACAACAGTAATCTCCGGGCCTGGTCGGTCCGCACCGGCAGCCAGTAAACCGTCCCGTTTTTACCCTAATTATCGTTCGCCGGCTGCAAACGCGGTTTCTCGAAGGAGCCCCCGTTCATTATCCGCTCCATCGACGCTAGCGCACTTACAACGCTAACATCCGACGCTACCAACAACGTTTCGCCGCCGTTTCGCGAGTTTATCGCGCGTTCAATTTGTACAACGACGCTGGGAGATAGCTGAATCCCTACCGGATAGAGCGTTCTTAATGGCGTCCGGGATTTAGGAATCATTTTCTCATCTGCGTTCAACGTTTTTACCCATCTTATGGGTAGTACATGAAATGTCCGATCTCAACGCGCCGCGCAGTGGGGGGAGAGTATTGTACGATTGCACGGTCGTATATTTGAAAACTAATTATCTCGAAAACAAAATACATCTATTTTATTTATTTCTTATTTCTTAGGGGCCTTAAAGGTCATCTGAAGGTAAAGTTGCTTTTTCTAAATAAAGAAAATCGATTTTTCCATTTATATTCTTATTCTACGAGGAAAATGAAATTTTTCTATGGAACGTGCATTTATCAAGCTTCATGTTAAAAAGATATTTAATTAAATAAAGATTTGTTTCAGTTATTTGAATGTTCTCTTTCAAATAAAAAATAAAATTACAGAGGGACATCAATTCATTTACAACTTACTAGACCCACATTAGTAAATCGATAATAACGACGAGAATTAGCGGCGAGAAGATCGATAAAACATACCGAAGGGCTGCCAGAGCCTCCGACGAGGGTTGTCCAGGAATGATAAGTCATCGGAAGAAGTTTCTGCTCATTTCGCACTTGACGAAGTTCGAAAACTAAGAGCTTTCGTCTACGATCGCGCGGGGGTGGGGGGGGGCATTCACGGAATTACATAAGTCAAAATTATCCGTCCAATTAGTCGGGTGCGAGGAAGTTCGGCTGGCCGTGCGCCTCGGGACCATCGATTCATTCGAACCGATCCCTCCGGTCGACGGACCATAACGAATATATCATTTAAGCAGAAAGACATTAGGTTGTCCGGGCGTCGATGATTTAGTGAAGGGGTCGTGAATTCCCGTCGAATATGGGAAATGAAATAGACGGTGGATGGCACGCGCCATCTATCAAAGGAGGATTTCGGGCTTGCAGCATCTGCCCGGCGCGAATCCATAAAGAATCCAGGCGAATTCGCAGGATTCGCGTGCGAGCGAGCGATTCGCGAGGATTCTTATCGCGTTAGACACGAATATTAAACGGGGAAATGGGATCGCGGGAAAACTGCTGACAGGGTTTTAAACTCCCTCCTTCGCTGGCTCTAGCACAGCTCGAGTACCATTCGTTAAGAATAGATCCTCGTAATCGCTAACGAACTGTCGGTTATACATCATCGTCCGGATGATCGAGCGGAGGTGCACTCACCGGGCCCGCGTTTCGCTGCGCGCAGAGTCATCATCGTTGATGTTCCTGGGCTCTTACCTGCAAGCAAAAAACGAGGGGAGTGTTATTGATGCGAAACTGCGATGCGGACTGGTTAAATCGTAATTCTGGTGCGTACCGGCAACAATGTTCGCGGAAGAGCCGACCGATAGCATATGATTATGGTTTAACGATAGAAGTACCTAGCGGTCGACTCGTTTCCAATTTCTTGGAAAAAAGATACGTGTGTTCGGATTCAATATCTGTTTCTAGGAATCGCGATGTTACGCGATCATTTCTTCATAAAGCATCTGCGTGGTTAGAGCGATTGTAAAGCAGGAAAATGTTGAGCCATGTTTCTAACGTTAATCGGTAAATGATGTGATAAATCTTATGAATTAGGAAATATTCGATTTGTTCGTGTATTTTGTTTTGTTGAAATTTTAAATTACAATGCAGTATTGTAATACTGGAAGACTGTCATAAAAGTCTATCAACAACATGCATTTCATTTCAGAGGTATGATATTACCCGCAATACAACCCTGTAAGCCTTACCCAAAGTTCACCCATTGAAAAATTCCCTTGGGACAAATCTTCAAATGTCTATCTGGCGTATAAAGATATTTAAGAAAGTTCACACGAAGCGATGTCGTTCGGGGTTGAAAACCCAGCAGAAAATATTGTATCCCCAGGACAGAAATTGAGAGCCTGTCGATTTTCATTGCGACAGTTTCTCGCATAAAACGGAGAGTTACTTAAAAAATTGTATTCTCTCGGGACATGTCTTCAAATATCTGTCCGGTGAATGAGGAATTTTACAGCTCCGGGACATTATCAAATGCTTCGAAAACACGGATCTCGAAGTTTACGATAATGCGGCCGTCGCGTCGTAAAGGAAAACAATTACAGGATAATGCAATCTATGGTCGTAAAACGGTCGACGGGCGAGTCTAATAAAAGTGTAAAGACGTCGTTTCGGGGGTCGGGGAGTTTTCTAGACGACGCGTCGCGCCTGGGAGCCGAAACGATGCCCTTCAGTGGCGCTCGCGAGCGTCGTTAATAATAATAATAACGGCGGGGGTGTTCACCAAGGGTCCATGGTTCCACATATAGGACATTGAATGCCGCCGAGACGGTTAGGGTGGTCGCAGCCTTTATGCGGATATTGGTGTGCCGGGGCAATTTAGGAAGATAATGCCTGGCGATCAAGCCGTCCCATTCTTTCTCCGAAAAAACTGCCCTTCTCATGGCTACCCCTTTCGCTCCATCCCGTGTTTCCCTTCCACCAGAACTTCCCTTCTCCCTCGAGCTACCAAAGAAAATAGCGAGGATGTTATTGATGACACGAAGATCATCCAAGAGATCCAGAGATAAAAAATTTCGTCGCCCTTTTCTCTTCGAGTGCCGGCTTAATCGAGCCCCGAACAAAGGGAACCGAGCGAACGCTTTAAAGTATGAAGTTACCAGATGAACCAATTTCTAAGTTCTACTACGTTCCAATTTGTTAAAAGATTTCGGTCGATATGTGAGCGTCGTATCAATTTTCTAATACCCTGTGATGGCCGCGAAAGCGACCCGGATGATCCAGCGATTCGATACACGCGAGATAATCATTATCGTCCCACGACCCGTTGGTTAAATACCTATCGCGTTTTTGCCGAACGACGTCGTTCCTCGTGCAATTAACCCATTGAAACGTGACAAGGAGCGTCCCGGCGTCTCGACGACGCATATTTTCGATGCTGCCGGTTGGATAAGCGAACGGGGAACGTGTCACCGGATGACGAATCGTTCGGGAAACGTTGATAAACGGGAATAAAAACGGGTACGATTGCGGGCCGCTTAAGGGTTCATTTTTTCTTGCGGGCCCCTCCGCCACCCGACGCGATAAATTCAATAGTTCTGTGTATATGCGTTAGAATATCGAGTTGTCGACGGTCGCGCGCGGGCGCGCGAATACGCGTCGCGCCGGGCCAGCCGTGCGTGAATTATTCCCGCTGATAAAAATGTCCGGGTGCGACAGAAATTATTGATTACGCTCACCGAGCGTCGGATTTTTGTTTCTCCCCTGTGTATTTTCCGAACGAATTAATTTGCGCCCGGGGGAAAATCGGAGAAAACCTGCGTTAACTGAATTGTTCGTAAAAAAGTAATAATACGATAAGTTCCCTAGGAAAAACGAAATTGGAAATGCTCCTACATATATCGAACTCGATATTTAATTCATTTTATGAATATCATATCGAGGTGAATGGTTCGAAGCTGAAACATTTTGAAATATAACTATTCTGTTATTCGAGAGAAGCTTGAGACGCGCTTTTCTCGAAATATCGAAATACATTTTCACTTCACGTTTTGTCAAATTTTCTACTATTCGACATGTAACTTCTTTTCTGTTGGTAAAAATCGTACCACGAATTGAAATGTCATCCAAATATTAAGAAAAAATCGAAAAGTCAAGAGACACCAAGTATTAGAATTGTAAATTTTACAACGTATATTTTTTTAGTCCAGGCACCCTATCTTTTCTACGATACATTAGAAACGAGTGATTTTTACAATTTTTTGGTAGACACCTGGTAGCCTGGAGGTGTACACAGTATTAATTGGAAACATTCTATTCTAAAACTGAACGTACTGAAGGAGTTTTAAAGATATATGCTGTTTCGGACGAAAAACATTTTAACGCCATGTTGTTCAATCGTCTGAACTGTAATAATTAATAAGCGGTGGACAATTATTTCGCTTCGCATCGTTATTGATCCCGACTATAGCACCCGCAATGGAACGAAAAAGATTTAATACTAAACCTACCCAGCTTTACAAGTAGCCGGTACATGTTGCCTTATAAAGGCAACAAGATTAAACTTACCTGAACTTCGTGCGGTTCATATTATACTATCTGCTCTATTAAATATATTAATTTAATCATTTACCACGAAAGCAGCTTTATAATTTCAATAATTGTGAAATAATAAATCTGGAACCGGTCATTTGAACGGTGATGGTAGGTTTACTGTTAATACATATACATGTATTTGGTGGACCGGAAAGTAATGTCGTTTCTTTACATTAAATTCAAACAAATATATGTTTAACAAGTTTTTATTATTAATCAATGATGTTTCATCCTCGTTATCAACAACCTTTTGCCATCTAATGTGCAAATAAAAAAAAATAAAATAAAATAGAATTTTTTTTTAAATGAAATTAAAAAGAATAAATAAATGTACGAACGTCTAATTCACTTGGATAAACATCGAAAATATTTTTGCGAGCAACCGTTGTGTTACTACCCTTGTGAAACTCAAAAACCGTACAATGCCGGATATGTACCTCTTCAGGTATTTGGTTGAAAAATTCACCCAAAACAGCAAAAAAAATTTAAGATTTAATTATTTACAAGTAAACAAGTCACTTTAAACCGAAAATGTCTTGGCACGACTTTGTAGTACACATTGAGTTAATAAATAATAAGTAAATATATGTTGACATGCGCAGGAACGACATTACTTTCCGGTCCACCTAATAGTAGCTGTGTTTAAAACACAAGTAAACTGCATTTATTCAATCCCAAACAGTTACGGAAAAGATTCACAGAAAATGGAAGAGACATAGATTGCGTAATGAAATTCAGCAGTTGCATCACGCACGGTGCCAATGCGTCGATAATTGTACTTGAATTAACAAGGTGTAAGGAGTTGGGTCTCGGGCGCGGGTCATCAATCAACGGGCGAAACATTATCAGATATTAATCCGCGATGGCCCCGAAGTAACCGGGGCAAGGGGTGCATGCGTTCGCGTTTCACGGCACGCGGAAGACCATCAATTTTTCGTAATTAAGTCACGTACGGAGCATAAAAAAATTGAAGCGTACCGAGGCGGCGGAAAGTCTCGCGGCGTTTCATCTCCGTTAGCTCACTGTGCATTGCGTTCGTGTTATTTCGCTCGGTGCGTGTGTGTATGTATCGGTACACCAGAAACACGTGGGCTATTAATAATCCGTGGAACCGTATTTTGACTTATTGCTTTGATAAATGAATTACAACCCGGCCGGACCTTTCTCCCCATGCATTATTCAACGGGAGGTCTGTAGAGCGGGAAAGGAAAGGGAGGGAAAGAAACGAAAAAAACGGATACGTATCTCTGGACCGCAACGATCTCGCGGTTTCCGAACGAAATTGACATTAATGTGGGGACAGAAAACCCATTAACCCTTGCACGGTCCTTGGAAATAGTTGTGAAAACGACTTTGCCTCTATTTCTTATGATTGATGCACAACATTTCTATTTCGTATAAATATTAGTAGAAATTACATATCTTTAAACATTTTTTAAGAAATTACAATATTGTTTATTCAATACCATGTATGGGATGTAGCCAGATGTACATTGGACAAACGTCAAGATATTTAGACACACGCATTAGTGAACACAAGCGTAACATCTATCTACAACCAACGCAATAGAATTTGATGATAGATTTGATTTTGATAACGCAAAAGTATTAGGAAAAGGAAAAAACTGACATCAAAGATTATTATTAGAAACAATTCATATGATTAAACATCAGAGCGTGAATCTAAGGTATGAAACGCCCAAGATACACGAATATTATGAAACATTACTGAACCAGTAATGATATATGACGTTTTGTTTCTAATTTTACAAATAGTTACTTTTTGCTATTTCATCAAAACAAATTATGCATTGTTACTTTATCCCATAAAACCATAGGCGTATTTTATGTTTGGTCAAAATCAATTTGAATGTCACAAATATAAACATTATCATAACACTGATATGGTATGCAATACGTGAAAGGTTGGTTGATGTTGCTCTTTACGTGTTCAAATGTAAAGCCAAATATCGATTGGTTAGTACATCGATCAACGAGAGTTTGCCTACTTCAAATGTTTTGACAGTTTGTGCGTAGTGTCTATCCTATAGTCATGAAACCGGCACGTGTTCGTATTTTCGATTAAAAATTCCAAAAAATTTTAAAATAAGAGGGTTTTTCTGTTCTTAAAAATATGTCCTCATTCTTTTCACTTATAGCAAGTGAGTATTGTTAGTGGTACTGTTCTCTACTATTTTCAACCCACAATTCAATAATATATATTAAAAGAAAACATTATTATTTCATAGACGCAATTATTTTTCTTGAAAATGGTCTAAAATAAGACCAAAGCGTCGTTAAATATATTGCAAACATGCTATTAAATATGTAGTAACAATTGATCGACCCCGAGCGCCGAAAACATTAATACAAATTTTAACATTTTACGATCGATAAAAATTGAATATTAAACCATTATGTCAATAACTGGCCACCCGGGTATGCACTTGGGTATGTTTCACATAAATTTTTTATGTTCCCGGGAAAATTTCGTCATGGATTCTTGGATCTACTCTAATTAAACATTTTGAAAAAGAAATATACTTTCAGACTTCTTTTTTTTGTATTGGATTCGGAGAATTATTTCGGAAAATTATTTCGTCAAAGTCGACATACCTGAATTTCAATAACCAGGATACCCGGGTATCCACCTATACACCTATAGGAATATGAGATTATGAACGAATGAACAATACAATTTACAATACGATATCATTACAGATAATCATTACGGATAATTTAATAGATAAAAACAAATATTTATATGTAAAAAAACTTAATTATTTATTTTCAGACTCATTCTTTACACTTTCTTACAGTTACTGAATGCTCAACACAGACTGATTTGGTGCAAGATTTTCTAGTTCTGTGTTTTTTTTTACTGCTGCTCTATAGCATAAGTGTCTTCCCAAAGTGTCTATAGCTTGCGAAGTCCGAGGCTGAATGTCCGGAAAACTAATATGCTGGAGTTCTGTAGTCAATTGTCGCACAAATAGTCTACGCTGATTGGTTCTCCTTGGCAGTACTTGATTGTTTGCATAATAAATCATATATGTATGTAGCAAGACGGAGGCTGGAGACATAAAAGAACAGCGCGCGACTACGAACGGTGTACCATTAAAGGCCCATTTATATTATCTGGCAGGATCTTTCTGGTTAGCTGAGGTCTTAAAAACTTCGTTCTAGATAGTAACAGTCGACTACAAATGTAAAAATCCAAATTAACGCGATGCAAAGTGTTTATTTAACGACTGTAGTAAATTATGGTTATAGACATAAGGGTTAAACATCGAAATTCTCTGGTTGGAACGATCAATCGAACTGTGCTCTGACGAATTCGTGCATCTTCCGAGGAAAGTGGCGCAAGCAACGTAACAATTCTCAGAAGGATTAATTTATTCGGTCGTTCTGACGTTCTGTAAACGCAGCCTAACTGGAACTCAGGTCGAACGTGGGCCATTGGGAGTTAGCTGGCAAAGCGAGTACCCGCAGAGGAACAATCGACTAGGCGATACGCGTACTGTTCCACGACAAGCAAATAGAGAAAGAAGAGGACAGACGTTCCTCTCCCTTATTTATCATACGTGTACAAGCGGCGAGCATGTACGCGGGTTTCCGTGTAGCAATCGCTTTCCTGGGTACTTCGGTTCATTGTAGACCAGCTGGAGCCATTACCGGACACGCCCGATTGTATTCGAATTTTTTTCCACCGGCAGGCATCCTGACTCCTAAGGTGCTTTCCTATCTGACACATCGACGAACTCTCTCGGCTCCCCTGACAATAAATCTCAAAATTAACCGAACCACATAAAGCGAATCTACTAAATATCGGGTTCGTGCAAGTTTCTGCTTGGTACCAATCGCTTGCAATTGATGACAACTTTGATTTCATATAAAAATTATCATTCTTCGTAGATCCTGACAAAAGTTGGTTCATACCTTATAGTAAAAATTGATTTTCAAGTTTGATAAAATAATTGTGTACATGACCGACGTGGCACTCGAAATGTTGCACGCGATATACCACGCTTACGTAATACCGAAAGAATTTAGCAAAGGAAAGTATGACTTGGAACAGCAAAGTGTGTAAAATTCATTCGACTGTATTTAGGTGAATTGCGAGATTGTGGACGTCATGTGTGACGGCGGTAGCGTGTTGAAAAATGGTGTGAAAGCAAGTAAAACGGGGTTGGAAGTCTGTGTAAAAATGATTCGCGTAAAAACGTGAAAAGAGAGATCCAGATGTGTCGATCGATACGTGTACGCGCGGCGAACGTGTACGCGGGTTTCCGTATAGCAATCGCTTTCCTGGGTACTCTGGCTCATTGTAGACCAGCCGGAGCCATTGCCGGACACGCCCGATTGTATTCGAATTTTTTCCACCGGCAGGCATCCTGACTTCGAGGTGGTTTCCTATCCGACACTGACATCGACGATTCGAGCCGGCTGACGAAACGCCGCGCCGCGCGGAGATTCGTGTTTTGATGGGAGCGTGTTGCAACACTATTCCCGCGAGCCTGAGATCGGGTTGCAACGGTTAAGTCGAGTCCTAGTCCGAGTTTCTAATTTTTGGTTTGTTGTTTTTAACACTAAATCTACTGAGCACTAAAAGCGAATAAAACTGACAAGGCTCTATTTATTTAAATTTTGTGCAATTTTTATTTCAATATATGCTCGGATAAAATTTTCATGTAAGTACGTCATAATTTCAATAATTGCAAAATGAAAAATATTGTTACATAGCGTAACAGTAATAACATTTCATTAGTTGCTCGACCCTTCAGGTCAACAATCAGCCCCTTACTTTTAATATGACTCGAGGAGGTACAGCCTAGCAAGAACCCTGTAGATTTGTACTCTTCCTGCAGCGGCAGGTAGTTGCTTATTGTTTTGCATCGCGCCTTTTCGTTTATGACTTTCTGGAGAATAGGTTATGGCTTCTCGTAAAATCATTTAACACGTGTCAGAGATTTGGTCGTCGGTACGAGTGCCCTTTTTTACCTGGCGTCTGCCGACCCCCGGTAAAACGGTCGCCCGCACATAAAACACATATTTCCCAGATGCGCAAAATTCCGACCAATCACAACACTTTTTTCTTTTTTACAATTCCATCAACAGCCGTGAGAGAGAGGCTAGAGGTTTTCCGAAAAAGAGGAGAAAGGTAGTCGGTCTCGAACTCTCAACCGGGAAACATCCTTCTTAATACGTGGTACTACATAGCATTGTAACCTTTTGAAATAAATAGTATTCATTTTTTAAAGTTTAAAATACAGTCCACTTGTCATTTATTAAAATCACCCCTCACCGTATAATTCGTAAAGGGGAACGTTCGCGTAAGAACAAATATAAAACCGATCATTTGACCGGCAGTGATAGGTTTAGTGTCAATAATTTTTTTTATGAAACTTGTATCGATATATTCGTGACATATTTTTGTGTAGAATGATACCAAACACGACGAAATTTGAATCATGTTTACTCGTTCAATTCACGATGAAGTAGAACTCCGAAACAGTCAGATTTTAATTTTTAATTAAAAACATTTAGATATCGGTTCGGATAATCGAGGTTGTACTAAATCGTCAATAGAACAACAGAACAAGAATGTATAGACCAAATTGTGTCCTGCTTAGTGTCATTCTAATCAGAAAAATGTCACGAATACGTCGGTAAGAGTTTCTTCCTTAAAGAGCACCCCCGTGGTATCAGGGATAAACTTTTCGCAAATATCGAGACATTGCTATACAAGCTCGGTTTCCTGAAAATCTTTGCATCGCGCGAGCGATCGATAACGCGAGGGGATGCCCTCGAGAGTCAACCCTGTCCGACCGGAATAAGAAACGGAACGTTGGTTAAGGCATCCGAGACATTCGCGAAAAGAATGTTTCAATCGCAACTGCTCGAAACGTTCAGCTTCGACGCTCTTCGAGCACGCTCCACTCTTGAATGAGCATCGGAGTGTAGCGGATCGCGAGTTGGCTGCTAGGGAATATTGAAACGGTAGCAAATGAAATGATCGATCCACATTAATATTCGACCAGTTAGTTCCGGTCTGTGGAACACGTCTTTTGCACAACAAAGACGGTGCGTGCGCGTTCATCGTCTTTTATAGTTTTTAAAGAAAAGAGGAAGTCGGTATTGGTATTAAGTCGTAACCGCCCATTATGCCAATAACCGTGTACCCACTTTGAATTTCTTTTTAAAATTTCTTTATTATTTTTATTGACAAGTAACAGAATTATAAATATTCCGTTTTATCGATCGCACTAATTTTAAATAAATAATCCGTATTTTCCGCGCTACAGGTTCGAACCAATGTCAACATTTAAGCAATTTTGCAATTAAGTGTTTCCCAACGTTTCGATCCTAATGTGGATCATTATCAAGAGAGAAATTTTGCGTCTGTAAAGCATTGTATGCTTTAGTATAAATTTAATAATTCAGAATTGCCAGTCAACGTGAACTTACTTGCTTAATTAAACTAATTCTATACATATATTCATTGTTGGTAAAATTTCTTGAAAAAAGGTACATGTTTACATCATGCCGGTGGGCAGTGGACTGAAGGCATATGAACGTTAAGGGAGAACCAAAACATATGACGGAACAGAGCAACGATGTAAAAACGTCTCGACCAATCAGAACTCACAGATCCATATTTCTAAACTCAATATTTGGCGGTAAATATGAATCAAGTATTCCCTTATAGCAACAGTACACTCACTTATGTACCATATAGTTGTTATGGTAAGTTAATAATTAGCATTCATAATGTTTGAAAAACAAATTACATGCATTACAGTTTGTGTGTGAGAACATTAAAGGTTACATGTTGTGTGATTGGAAACCTAACCCAGATGCAAAATTTCTCTCTTGATAACGATCCACATTAGGATCGAAACATTGGGAAACATTTAATTGCAAAATTGCTTAAAGGTTAACATTGGATCGAACCTGTAGCGCTGACAATACGGATTATTTATTTAATGGAGTTATTGTAGATTTTTATATATTGGGTTGGCAAGAAAGTAATTTCGGTATTTTAAGGTGAAGTAAAACCCAATTTTTGATATGAGCAATGAACTCGTCAATAAAATATTTAAAATTCTCTGCGATCTTATTATCAAATGTCAGAAAAAAAATTGTAACCTTAACAGAAGTTATTGAAACAAAAAAAAACATATCATTGTCTATTAGTGAAAACCGAAATTATTTTTTTGCCAACCCAATAGATGATCACAGATGAATTTACATTTCAAGAATTTTCCCACTATTGCTACGTTGGTGAAACGATGACGTCACGTACTCCCACGGAGGGGAGTTTTACGACATTGCGTTCAAGTTTCTCGCGCGCCATCTTCTCGTGGACGAACAGTACAGTTCCGCCGCGGTTAGGTTTGTCGGACGAATGGGAGAGCCCCGGAGGCCAGATACCAGCATCTCCGGCACGTATCCACGGCCACTATGGCCTCATTATTTCCATTACTCCGGTCGCCGACAGATCCTACGCTTAGCCAGGTATCTTTCCCACAAAGTTCGCCTGCGTACGGAACCGCAGCGGCTTCGCTGTCCGCACTTGTGTGTACCCGGTCTGAAATTTATTCGGAACTAGTTCCCAGGGTCCTGGAACTCTTCTTGCGGCCGTTCGCTGCCTCTCCGCGTTTCTACGACTAATTGGAATGCGATTGCATTGTGCCATGGAAATTTGTTGCGACCGCTCGCCAGCAAAACACTCGGAGAGCCGCGTTCGGCAGATTCGCATTCCCCGATTTTTCGATCCTCTATTTCCGCGCCTCGTTATACATGCGCAGACCATACGCGTCCTTTATTTAAGAGAACTTTACTGCTTTGTTCTTTGGATTTATTTTTTTTTCTGAAATTTCGTTTAAACATAAAGCGACTACTAATTCGTCCTTTATTTCTTTCCAAGAAAATATGGTCTCCATGCGATATGCCACGCGTCGCAAGTGTGTTTCCAATTGGTGCAACAGGTCGACCGAAGTAGAACGATACGCCAGCGGTGTCAACATTGCCAACGCGTTTTCTCCAGTAGGCGGAGGGTAACGTTGAGAGTGGGGTCAGCCGAAGCAAATGGAGATCCCCGTGTCCCCCCCCTAACATCTCGCAAGTCACCTTCTCGCGGATGAACAGTACGCGATTCCCTCCAGCTTCGACGAGAAACACACAAAAATCAAGAGGAAAAAAGGAATCGGCGTGCGTACACCATCCTAACCGGCACGTTCACTATTCCTGAATTGGATCCAGCACGTTGGACGTGATCCAACACGATCGATCGTTCCGCGCTGTCAACTCTTTCTTTCGCGGATACCTGCCCGAGCTTTTGACCGATCGTGCCCCGGTGATCGTGCACTTTTTCACCGACAATCGACCAAGCCGGCTTGATTTCTTGCCTCGAATTCCTAGCAGGCCTAGAGCCACGCTTTCCACTCGAAATGATCGATCCCGATGCACGAAAGTGAACGATCCTCGGCCGACGTGCGCTTTTTCCTCGGATTCTTTGGACACGGTATGTATCGGGTTTAGGTGAAATTGATCGGCCTTGGTCGGGATCGTTAATCAGGCATGGTACTTTGAACAGCTTCAGCTTAAGAAGAGAACAGAGTGCTGCTAACCTCTTGGTGAAAAAAATATTTACTTTAATAAAGAAAATATGCTTACTACACCGGTGGAATTAATTCTGGACACTTTGAATAAAAATATTTTTTATTTCATACTTGTGCAGAAAATCTGTATTGTATATTCTGCTATGCTAAATTGGTACCGTAATATATAAATAATATATAATAAAACATTTTCACATGATTTGGTTTGTAAATGTTTTAAAATTTTTATTTTTAAAAATTTAAACTGTGTTGTTATTTTTGTCTTTTGCGTCTGGCAACACAAAACATCGCATGATGTGAATATATAATAATAACATACGAATAAAAAGCAAAGGATATCCAACGAAATGTTATTTTTTTTGTATCTCCTTTGGTATGTTGAAATTGTAATTTTTGTTGTATTTTAAAAGTATGGCTGTAAATGGTCTTTTTACTGATTTTATTATTATAAGCGACGCCCTAAAATTAGAAACTAATGTAGACTGCGGATTTTACACAAACGTATGTAGAACAATTGAAATAGTTTAAGAACATCAGTATAATATTTTCAAAATGATTAAAATTTGCTAAAATGATTAAAAACAACGATGAAATGTGACTTTGTCTCTTGTCTCTTGCAATCGATGCAGGAAATTTTGATTTTCCATAAAAATCCACAGTCTAGTGATTCTCAGCTGTCGTGATGTTATAAATGATTCTACAATAAAATTGTGCATCTAGAATCAGAGGTTTGACCAGTGTGGCGGCATCGGCTTCCGTTTTTCCGATATTCCTGGCGGTCAGAGACGTTCCCTTTGATTATCTATCGGCTAGCTAAGAAGCTCCCATGGCCCTCTAATGAGAGCCTTAATACAACGTTACCGGCAGCTTCCGATAGCGTCACCGAGCCTCGTTCCCGAAGAACCGTGTCCGGCTGTGCACGGGAGCCCTGGCCGGGCCGTATCTCGCGGAACTTACGATCCAGCCCGACCACCTTTATGAATTTCAGATTATCGTTATTAGTCTGATTTTATTGCCAGCATTAATGCGTAAACATGCCGCGCGCCGGCAGTAGGTGTGCCCGGTTCGATTCGCTGGCTCGCTTCGTTAGTCCGGGGGCCCCCCCGAGTCCCGAGGCCTGACTTTAAATCAGCCGCAATCTTCGCGGGCCCCGGCTTCTCCTAGGACCCCGGGTTATTGCCTTCGGTCAGGTCCTCGCCAGCTCACCTGACCCCCATGAAAAATCGATTCTTTCCCGAAGGTCTAGCGTTACCAGCCGTCTCTTGGCGTTTTCAGGTAGCCACCGCTTTATGGGGACAGCGTTCAGAGCGGTATAGTGTTTCTTCCGCAGATCGGTTTCCAGGTAGTTATAATTGAATCGTAAATATTGCTCAGATACTTTAGGATTACAGCTTGCTGGGTAGTCCGCTCCGAGAAATCTGATGGATTTCGCTTGCTCGTCGATATTAGAGAAAACCGCCCAAATATGGAACAGCGCATTTCTTGGTGGCTCCTGAACATATTTATAATGTCGCGAAGAAGAGTCGTACGACGATAAGCCTGGTCTGGTTTTAGAGATTGAACCCTCTAACTTCGCAATCGGTCTTTCATTTTTTTTTTTTTTTTCTCTACAAATATTAGAAAATTGTGTCAACGACCATTGCCTGGCTGAAAACACCGGTTCTCGTTCGATCACCGAAGTAAAGCGGCGTAGGGCGGGGGACGCACTAGGATGGGTGACCGCTCGGTAAAAAGCCGGGAAGTGGCCCTCTGAGTGCGTTTCACGTGTTGTTGGCAAAATAGGTGGTTCGGAACCCACCTTAATAAAAAGTAGGTCCCGCTGAAATTGGAAATTAGGCGATAGTTGAGGATTGGTAACGGGAGAAGTGGTGGAATGGATTTGAAACCCTGAGGGGACCAAATATCATTACATACATTAGAAAATTGTTTTCATGACTGACACTACTGCAAATTTGGAGATCGAAGCTCTTTGCAAAGCTACCCCGAAACTGACTGAGATAGATTGGACTGATCCATCAAACTTGTTCTTCGTGTCTCGCATGATCGCATCGTCCTCGCGCATATTGTTTCTTATGCGGGTCAGTTTCTGTTATAATCGAATCGTAAGTTCTGCCGAGATACTTTACACAGGATTATAGGTTGTTGGGAGTTCCAGCAGAAGTCGGATGGGTCGAGACCGAGTAAACTATTGTACGAAGATTCGATGGCTTTCTGGAGGAGCCGGGCAAGTTAGGATGGACGATTTAGTGGACAGTGAAGTGGGAAATTGGTGGTGAATGTGTTTGGTTCGGGGTTATAGGGAGTTTCTGAAGTAGTTGAAATTCAGATGTGTTTATCCTGTGTCCATCAGCATCCTCTGTTTTAGGGAATTGACAATCAACAGAGTAATCCCAGTCTGTTTGACTGCGATAGTTCGATTTCGGCTATTTGTCACGTGTCTGATCGACTGTAACTCGATGATGGTGGCTGAGAGAGAAGTCCTGCATCCTGCACGCGTATAATTTTCCACTTCCGCCAATTAGCGTGTAGACCGAATTAGCAACCAGGCCTGATCGCGCATCAAAAGTAATATTAATTCTCCGCGGACAAGAAAACTTTCTACCAGCGACGGCTTTAACGCGGAATTAACTTTCATTTCACGGCCGGAGGTTTATTAAAACAAAATTTCCGAAGTTATCCGGGGCTTCAATGGCTGGCCAGTAATTCCACCGTGTACCGGCACCGTGGTGCGTCATAAAGCAAAATATTAAGTGGTCATTTTCGTGTTCGATGATTATTAGTGGTGGGAGGGGAGGGGGCTGCCAGCGACAACAAAAACCGGCGATGGTAATACACTTGATTATGCTTGGGAGTAGTAATTAAGGCAGATTAAACTTTGCTAACGGTAGTTTAACAAGAGCTCAGCTGTATGGTATTAACAATTTATTTTCGGACGTATTAATACGCTTATACGGCTGTACATAATTGAGCGCATCAAATTAAGAATGAATACTTACTCCGACGGTTTATTATTCTTCCAGGTCCATTGACGATTTTCCAACAAAGTTTGCTTATAAATACTTCATCTACATGCATGCGACCCTCCATTCAAGTGTCAATAGAACATGAAAATCTATGTATTAATAATGGAACATCGGCACGATTGAATGAAAGTGACATAATTGATTAACACCCATCCCGTGCTATTACGCTATTCATGCCAGCTAATTGAATATTCAGGATCACCTGACTTCCTATGCAATCGTTCAGAGCCACCGTTTGTACGCAACTTTTCGATTGATTGACACAAGAACCATTAAGTGAATTGTAGCCGCGTGTACCTTAATTGAGCTTGTCTATCCTGCGATTGTTATCAGTAATATGCTACAAATAATCTAAGTAGCAAGAACAGCGTGGAGCGAAACAATTGAATAGTTAATCATTGGGGATTAATGTCTACCTTTACTAATTCTTAGCTTGTTACAATTACAATCGTGTCCTTCCCAGATGTGGTTTATTAATGTTATTCAACGTGCTAACAATGCAATTCTTACTTTCACTGCAGCAATAATTTAATTACGAGTTATATTCGCTGGCCACAACGAGTGTCATTCGTATATCACGCAGTAAACTATCGTCGTGTTGCAACAACTCGCAAAAATAAATGGTTCTCACTGAAAAAGAATTTATTTGTCAATCGGGCAACGTGAAAACCGGGCAACGCGAAAACGCTCTTACGCATGAACTTTCCACAGGCTACCTTTCCGCGATCTGCTAACGCTCGGCGAATTGTTCGTGTTGGTTTGACCACCGTTTCGTTGCCCGCAAACTGTTCGTTGTACACCGGAATGCAGCTTCTTCCGTTTTCGAGGGTTGCGAAGAATCCGCGCCGCGTAAATTCGAGCGTGCGGCATGCGAAGAATGCGAACTATTGATGCAGAAATGAAAATATTTGGTGAAACGCGGGCGAGTTTGAAAGACAGTGTTGGAATTGAGTGGCCGATTCTTTTTTACGGATGCATTCCATTTCTGTGTGACGTGCCTGCTAATTTTTATTCTCCAGCCGTTTGTACATTATTTATTTGCAAAAGTCATCAGTGGACAGCGGATCTTTATGCAAAGTAAACATTTCCTACTTGATTTGTAACAAGCTGGAGCGAAATAGAAATTTATTTTCTTTCTTAATATGTTTAACATGTTGAAAATTATATGTATAACAGTATGTTTAATTCTTCTAATGTTTTTTTTTTTTAAATTACATCTACTCATTTTTGTCGTAAATGTCTAGTCATCAGTGACAATATTATTACGTCGTTCGTAGTGTTACGTTTCAGACAATTGTTTATTCTGATAATAAAAAGTTGATATCTTACAATGAATTTTATAATCACAGTTATTTACAGGCAGTTCGAGTATTTATTTTGCATACCGTAGACGATTCCATAAATGAAGTCAGTAGTGTCAGTCCGAGGACAGTCGGGAACAGCGAGAGTCGACTAACAAGGTAAAATCTCGGTCAACTATCTCAGTATACTGCCGATATCGGCAGTCCGTTGGTGATGTACAAAGACCGGGATTGATGGACCAATCGAGTCCCTATCGATCATCCTCAATTGGATCCGTTTGTGATAAGTTAATATTGACGGAAAGGATGTTTCCGCGAGTTTCATCAACGAAGACAGATCGGTCAGCAAGTCGGATTCGAGAAAAAGCGGGAAACGTCGCGAGGACTGCCTTATACGGTAGGATTCAACAGGGATGAAGCAATGAATTCCAGCTTTGATAGAGGGCAGCTCTAACAATCTCCGGTTTAGTCGCGACGGGCGGATTGGATCAATCCGTTCGAACAGATTGCACGTAGTTTACAAATCCTCGTCGACCTGCCCGTCGATGCCAGCTTTCTTTCTTGTGGACCGTGCTTTAGAATCGAGAGTAACCATTTTAGCTGGAAAAAAACCGTATAAACAAACCGATAAATCTGTCATCGGTACCTTCTTGGTAATTATTTACATTAGGGGCTTCCTCACCGATTTTGATGACCTTGAAATATGTTGTCAAGGTCATCATTCTGAAGGCGCAACCAATAATTATAAGCATTCTTTTTGGGTAAAACTATTTTGTTTACAATTCACATATAATTATAACCTAACCCGGACCAATAATTATAAGCATTCTTTTTGGGTTCCTAACCCAGACCTAACCTAAAAATAATGCTTATAATGGCGAGTTGCGCCCGGCTAACAGAAAAGTACCTCTTTTTCCTATACATGTTACCGCCGCTCAGCTTTAGTTTCCGAAATATTCGCAAACAAGTTTCAACATCTCAAAAAGTGATCGGAGAAGGTCTGGGTTAGATTTCAAATTGTGGCCGCCGACAAGGCGACCACGGTCACAACTTAAAACGCCTTCAATTAGTTGAGACCCACTTTCTTGTCTGTTTATGTTTACGAAATGAAACGTGAAATAAATCGTGTCGAACGCGAACTCATTTTATTGTCAGCTGTGTTAGCATACACAGTATTAAGCATGAAACTATAGGAATTCTTGGATATCTGCAATAATCAAAAAAAGTTGATAGATTTTTTAGTTAACAGAAAAGTGATTCATGGCACGATGAATTGTATCAAGTGCAACCAAAATATGCTACTTGATCGCGAAAACTTAGTTTTTAGATGCCATAAAAATAGTTACATTAGAAATCGAAACAAAAGACGTATAAAAACAGAATGTAATTTCAAAATTAGTGTTTATAAGGACACTTGGGTTGATAATATACGTCTTCCCATACAAACTGCTTTCCGTTTCATTGCATATCATATAATGCTGAGAGCACCTCGACAAGAATTTATTATGAACGAACTATGCATTTCCTCGAAAACATGTGTCGATTGGGCTGTCGCCACTCCTCCAAACCCAGTCCCTGCTAAGAAATCTAATCCAGACCTACATACTCCGATCACTTTTCGAGATGTTAAAACTTTTTTGCGAATATCTCGGAAACTAAAGCTGAGCGGCGGTAACATGACCTTGACAACATATTTCAAGGTCATCAAAATCGGTGAGGAAGCCCCTAATGTAAATATTTACCACCTTCTTTTTTCTAGACGTTTATACAAGCTATCGAGAGCTGAACGGTGCGTTGATAGGCCAAATTGTGTTTCCTGGGGAATTATCTCCTCTCAAAGTCATTTGGAGGTCAATATTCTTGAAAGTCAAACAATATACTTACACATTTACTACACTATTAAATCTCTTTTATATGTCGACTGCTATAAATTTTTTCCTCTTTAGTAACTTTCTTAATCATGTTTATCGAATGAAAATGTTATGTAACTCACAAATTAAAAATATAATTATTTATTTAACGTAACCTTGATTGCGTTTTTACTTGAAAAACTTGATGGCGAGATGTATGAAACAATTTTTAATGATCCTATCAGATGAAAATCCTTCTTCCGGACCCGATATATACTCACTTTTATTACGAACAATACGCTCATGAGGATTTCCCAGCTGGTACGCTCATTCGTCGCACTATGCGGGGTACGTCCGCGCCAGTAACAACAGTCGTGGAGGATTTAAGGGTATCGTAAAGAACGACCAGATCGGATCATCGTCGCCTAAGATGAGCATGAAAATCAATTCGTAAGCGCGGCTGTATGATTCCGTTCTATACGACGTCGAATAAAGCCGATAGTGTTGGGGCCCCGTAGGCCGCGCTATCAACGCGCACGCCTGAGATATAGGAATCATTCTTCCGTGACTCTTTATGCAAATGCCAGAGTACCGACTGAAAATATATGATTGCCCGGCCACCGCAAGAATATTCACCGCTCTGTACTCGTCAATCCGGCCGATTTTCCTTTGAAAAACTGCTTAAAACTGTCGCTGATGTCCGGGAGGAATGCGGCCGTTCTGTTTCCTCGATGTATACTCGCTCGGGAAAGTATTCGAACATGATATACTGGCACAGGAATTTCTCCTGAATGTCACTGTCTGATCTTCGATCGTCAACTCTGTCATCCTTATAGAAATATGACGGGGTCTAGTCGATTTGTGACTGTGTATGAAAATAATAACCGGATGCTTAGATACCCATTTTGAATTTCTTTTGAAAATTCTTTTAATATTTCTGTTGACAAATAGCAAAATTATTCTAGACTTTTATATTCTGGGATGGTCACAGATTAATTTACATTTGAAATAGAAAAATATGTATTGAAACTATAAAGTATAACATCATTGAATATCGTAGAAAATATTGGTTACTGACATAAATGTTAATAAATCTTCGTGCAATTTACCAGTTTTAGCTCATGAAATTCTGAATCGAGGTCTCTTTCACCGCTCAAAAAATTCATCCTGGGAGAGCTAAGCTAAAAATGTTTTGATTCTTTTGCAATATACATGCTTTCTTGAATTTCATACATTTGCGCGTGCCATAAATGCACCAAATAATCTTGGGTAAGTAGCAAGGACTGAGAAGGAGGTTTCTGGAAAAGCTTCTTGCGAAGATTTTTTTACTGTTCCATACAGGTTTGATGGATGATTCGGCAGACGTATTCAGGACGCTTGTCCGATGTTGAGTATACTTTGCTGTTGACTGTGCGACGCGTGTGCGCGGATAGTTCGGTGAAAAATGACGACGTTCCCGCGGAGTTTTTATTCGGTGAATTTATGCTTCTGCTCGCGGCCTTGCCCTGTCCTTACGACCCTCCGCGGAATAAAATATCTGTGCTTTCGAGAAATCTGTAGCGCGATGTATCGCCCGCTGCGGAGTTCGTTGGATTCTGTATGATGCATGGACAGCTGGCTTGGGGAGAGCATTTGTCCTTCGTGTAGGCCGGCTGAATTTCTCAATGAGCTGTTGGAGCTTTAAGTCGTACAAAGGTACAAACTGCTCTGCGCCTGTATGCTGAGACGCCTGTGCGCCAAATTAAAGCAACAATTTGTTTCAAAACGCCTGGGCTTAAATTATGTAGCAATTGAAAGGATTGATTGAATTGTTCTATGCTTACAGTTTTTGTCGAGGTAAAACATCTGGTATTTTACGTTACTTTGGAAAACCCAACATCCTATGTATATTGGGAAAAACCCGGTTCCCCTTATTTTATTAAATGCTGTCCTCCCTTCAGGTATGAAGGTACGTACGGCCGCCTTCGCGTTTTTTTGGGACTCAGTTCTAATCGTGCGCCCGTCTTGTAAACACCTCCGACAACGTCTTCCTACATTTTAAATATATTTCTTCCACCGTCCTCGTATATAATTATTTACACGTAACCCCACAACAGTTTTCGAAAAGTTTGCCAATATGTATGTATGTATGTAATGATATTTGGTCCCCTCAGGGTTTCAAATCCATTCGACCACCTCTCCCTTTACCAATCCTCTACTATCGCCTAATTTCAAGCGGGACCTACTTTTTATTAAGGTCGGTTCCGAACCACCTATTTTGCCAACAACACGTGAAACGCACCCAGGGGGGCCACTTCCCGGCTTTTTACCGAGCGGTCACCCATCCTAGTGCGTCCCCCGCCCTACGCCGCTTAACTTCGATGATCGAACGAGAACCGGTGTTTACAGCGAGGCAATGGTCGTTGATGAAAAATTTGCGGATAGCCTAATTTCTCTAAAAAGTATATCCAATATTCTGTCTGCACGATGTCTAGCGGTGTCATCGTCAAATGAATAAATTAATCTTCTTTGATCTACGTTATCCTGCATTATCACCTAACCCGAATAGCCGCCGATATCCCGTCCATCAAATCCGTTACCAGAATGCTTTGAACCGTACTTCCGGTCAGAGCCAGCCTCACTCCACAGAAGCAACGCTTCACAGATGATAGGTCAAACTGCCTATCCCGGAACTAATGGAGTAAACCCAATTGGCTTTAGAACAGTAGGCCACCTGGTACCAGTAGGTCAGCGCTGGAGAGAGGCTGGTTACCCTAATTCTAGGATAATAGTTACTAATCCCTTTTCCTAAATTCCTCGAAGCACTCGTGCCACGAACTACGCGAAAACTGTTCTGGCATTCTTTTGCCAGCCACTCTCTGCGTAAGCAATTCCTCACACGAATTACCATGAAAGTTTAGATAATATGGACGTAGAAATGTTTACATCTAGCGATATTACAACATGGATTTCTTTCAATGTTTCCACGGATAAATTCGTAAACAAATATAGCATGTTAATTTCATTCATCTTGTCTCTTTATGATAAAAATATCTTTGCAGTTAAATAAAACAGAGTCGTGCCCGTGTTTCTGGTTCACATTTTCACAAATGCTTAGTAATTACAAGACTGCGGGTCTCTATGTATTTATAGCAAAATTGAGTAGATGAAGTTAAAAATTGTAAGAAAATTTTGAAAATTGAAGATGTCAATATGCGATTTCTCATCTATTAAAATTATGAAGGGAAGAAATAACATTCTATGTATTTAGTTTCTACTCCTTGCAATCGACGCAGACAATTTTTATTTTACGTAAAGATCCGCAGTCTAGTAATTACTACATATTTATGACGACAGTAAGTAATGTGCAATTTGAAAGAAATTACGCAGCCTGTGCTCATCGTTAAAATGTTTTATTGTAAATATTATGTTATATTTTATGATTTTAAATAACAGCATTTATAAAATATCGCCTGATCCCATCTCATCGCATTATACCTAAATGTTCAGCTTGCACATGCTAGAGGCACCACAATATCATCCCACTCTTCCGAGTCTCGCGTTGTTGATATAACTCCGGGAACCAAAACGCCATTATTAAGCAGCGAACGTCCTTAAACGTAAAGTCAAACATTTCTTCATCGAAATGACAACACGTCAGGTCGGAGGAGACGTTGCCTCGGAGTCTTGAGGCTTGAAGAGCCGGCCCATCCCCCGGGACACATTGTCTAAGCAGCTGCTTCGGTTCCACGCAACGTTATTCCTGCTACCCCCACGACCCCCCCTGCCGCCCGCTCGCTCACCGTGTCTCTCTCTCTCCCTCTAGACTGGCGCTCGATCTTCATGAATCGCGCGTGTACCGTCGCCGACATTTTGTGTTTCGAGTGGCTTCTTTCACTGCACCCTTTAAGCATCTTCACAGTTTTCAGACTCGTCATTAGCACTACTCGCCGCAGTAGACGGTTGTTAAAGCACCACTTGCCGGAGGGTCCACGCCGATGGATAATTTTATCCCCCCCCGGGAACGTCTGACCTTGCGTGTAACTCATCGCCAGGAGAACCGTGGAGCCTCACAGAAAATGAGGGAAAAGTGGACGACAGCTGATGATGACGTCTTAAAGAATCAACACCCCCTTGACTCGAGGTTTCCAAATCAAATTCCGGAATAAATATTTCTCGGTCAGTATTTCGATGCGAAAATACAAAATCACGTTGATTTTACTAAACGTATAAATAGCGGCGTTCTGGAAAAATGGATTCATCGGTTGAATTTTGCTCCTCGCTGTACGTATAAGTTCGAAACGACACGGAATGCACAGGTGGGAAAAAGGTTACGGAAACCACAAAGAGCGAGCACAACATGTAACGATGTTACGCAAAATAGACAAGCGGGATATAACTGAAAACCGTGCGCACGGCTGTTAAAGACACGGCCCGGCGCGACAAGGGGTTCCCACTATTAATTTCATCGGTGCTGGAGTATCCGCAAGGCTCTCTGATAACGGGGCGAAACGAAACGAAACGAGTTATTTCAACTGGTACGGTCACTGTCATTTCTCTTCGGTTATTACAGTCGCGACAGGCCGGGACAAGCGGGACACGTCTTTCCACCTAAACGAGTTAATATTCATACACGGGCTAATGTAATGAATACGACCGAGAAGGCATTATCTAGACATCAAGTACACGAAGACTTCCAAACGCCATTTAAGCTGATGTAATCCCGCGCCACCCACGTATACCCTGTGTGCCCGTCTCTGTCTGGCCATGGCATCCGCGCTGTTTGTCTCCCACAGAAAGGTCTCTCGGGCTGAGCTCTCCAGAAACATTCTCTCCTACCAGTTCTTCCATCACGAACGAATCTATTTATCAGCCTGTAACCATTCAAACGTCCCCGGGCCTCGAGAGCGTTCCCTCTCTTTCTCTTTATCGTTAAGTGTCGCTTCCACGTTACCATATTTGTAACAAGGGGATGGTTCAACAGAGGCGGGAGCGAGAGAGAGAGAGAGTGAGAGAGAGAGAGAGAGGAGAGAGAGGATTAGAAGAGATCCAACGAGCTTCAATTTTCCCGAAGATCTGGGTCGTTCGAAGTTTCGCGTTTTCCACAATGCGGTGTTGTCTGACGAGTGTATCTAACAGGTTCGAGGTATTTACGAAAGACTGAACTTCAGAGGCTCCAGTTTATTCACAGCTCGACGCTTGACTGAACCCCGTCTCGTGCATCCGATCTATTTACGTTTCGAAACTACCGGGTTCGAGGATCGGGCGTGGTTCATTGTTCGCAGCGAGAGCTGAATTTATGATCGCGAGCAGCCCTGATGCTCCGAAACCGCGCGTAAAAGATTCGCGATTCCAGGGTTCGTTGCGTTGTCTGATTAAGGGGTTGCGTACACCTTGGCGAATCGAAAGAATAGATTTTTTCGAAATATTCTTATTCGATTGTAGAACATTTCACAATAGATTTGGAGAGCACCAAAAGCAACTAATTTACATTGTTTTATAAAAATAACGAGCAAATTAATTAAATAATTCAATGCAACTGTCGCAAGTGAGTGCAACTTTCTGACTACAAGCTCAGAGGCGTTTATACGTGTCACGAGAGACGCTCCCGCAGGAAATCCGATAAGATACTTGCCAGTGTATCCGCAGCTTTATTAGCGCATTTCACATGGATTTTTATCTGGTTTCGAACCAAACCTGCCTGAAATCTGATGTCCTCCGTGACACTCTTTCTAATCGAAGAAAATCCTCGGACCAGAGTCATTGATTCTTAATGGATTACTTCTCGCTCTCCCCCCCGAATCGATGACGGAAGTCGTAAATCTCGGGACCAGCCGTGGCTCTTATCTCCTCGATCAGCCATTAGTCGACGGCCGGTAACATGTATTTCTCGCGGCAATTTAGGCGGTTAATTCCCTTCGAAGAGTACAAAGCTCCTGGTGGGACCATAATTAGCCGGAATGGGTGTTAACAAATTGCACAATAATGTTCCGGCAAGACGGGCAAAAGGACGGAGGAGAGAAGAAAAGAGGAAACGGTCGGGGTCGTCGAGAGGACAGCAAGCGGCGCTTCGTTAGGGGCCTAGGAATTAAGGATATTTTCGGTGGAAGGAAATTACAGAGACGCAGTTACGTGGCACAAAGTACGTGCAGTTTTTACGAAAGCCGTTCGTTCGGTCGGAGGTGGCGAGGAACGCGTTTAAAAGTCGTGCCGCGAGGCACGCCGTTCTTTTTCCCCGTCGCAGAAATGCACTTAAATGGCGGCGCTGCTGGTCCGAGGTGGGGGGCTTAATGATACTTTCGGACAGGGGGCCCGGGCCGAGTGCAAGAACTTTCACCGGGTGCCGGGTTTCAGCGGGCTGCCGCGCTCGGAACCGACGAGCCAGTTGGTTTTATTAATAAAATCAGGATGCACATAAATTGCAAGAAAAATTTGTGGCTAGCTGCATATTTCGCCTGCGCCCCCCTTCGTTTCTTTTGCTCGGCCTGCTCGCCACCGACACGCCGCACTCGTGCATCATCCCGAACGACTTTCCCAAAGTGCAGCCAAGTCTTGTTGCCGCTGCTGATGCTCCTGCCGTTGGCCGATGTTGGATGCCGTTGGTGCTGTTGATGCTGCTGCTGCTGCTGCTGCTGCTGCAGCTTCAGGGGGACGGTTAACCGCTTCTCCGTAAAACGGCTTGGTGCACCGAGAGTGCCTCGTTAACCCGTAAATCGAGTGTCTTCTCAAACCGAAGAGAGTGCACTTCAGTGTACTTAATGTCGTTGGCGAAAAACGTCGAGCTCGGCGATAAGCTATCAACCGATTAGCGCGTCGGCTCGACCCGTCCGACGGTAAACCGCCTCGTGCTTCTTCGAGCATCGACCGCAGTCTCTATCGGACCCTTCCCGATCTCCGAGCCCCGTGCCAACCCTTCGATCCGACGATATTCCAATGGGAAGATTTCATTGAAATCTTAGGGGATGGCGGCACGGTGACCATTCTTTATTTCACTGCTGCTCTTCAGATTTACTTTTTTTTCCAAAGTTCCGTCCTTTATTCTGTGAATTGAAATAAAATTCAACGTCTCTCCACGAATTTGTTTTGTTGCAAAAAGGAAGCTTCAATCTTCAAATCTATGACAGATTCCGGTACAAAAACAATTTTTCAATGTTTTCAGAGACATTTCAACTAGTACTTAGTCATTAAAGTAGTTACTTCGATAAACTTTGTTCAAACATAAAGGAAAGTACACATGAAAACCCCATATCAAAAGATTTTGTAATCTTTGTAAAAGCTATGTAAGATACTAAATCTATACTTTTATCGATCGTAAAATGTTAAAATCTGTATTAATGTTTTCGGCGCTTGGGTTTAATTAATTGTTACTATTTAATAGCATGTTTGCAATATATTTATCGACGTTCCGATCGTATTTTAGACCATTTTCAAGAAAAATAATTGCGTCTGTGAAATAATAACGTTTTCTTTTAATATACATTATTGAATTGTGGCTTGAAAACAGTAGAGAAAGGAACCACTAACAATACTCACTTGTTATATGTGAAAAGAATTAGGACATATTTTTAAGGAACAGAAAAACCCTCTTATTTTTAAATTTTTTAATTTTTAGACGACAGTATAAACACGTGCCGGTTCCATGACTGTAGGGTAGACACTGCGACGCAAACTGTCAAATCATTTGAAGGAGGCAAATTCTCGTTGATCGATGTATTGACCAATCGATATTTGGCGGCACATTTGAACACGTAAAAAGTCACATCGAACGAACCTATCTCCTATTGCATACCATATCAGTGTTATGGTAATGTTTATATTTTTGACATTCAAATTGATTTTGACCAAACCTACAATACACCCATGGTTGTGTGGGATAAAATAACAATGTTTTTGATGAACCAAGTAAACTATTGCAAAATTAGAAACAAAACGTCATATATCATTACTGGTTCAGTAATGTTGCATAATATTCGTGTATCTTGGGCGTTTCATACCTTAGATTCGCGCTCTGATGTTTAATCATGTGAATTGTTTGTAATAATAATCTTTGTTATAAGTTTTTTTTCGATAAATGTATTGCAAACATACTATTAAATAGTAACAATTGATCGAACCCGAGCGCCGAAATCATTAATACAGATTTTATCAAGGATATGTGGTATTTTCTCTAAGTAAAAATATTGGTTTGATCTGAAGTTTGACGAGAACAATGTGGAAAAATTATTGTACAAAATTGTGTGATACCAAAAGATCGAGAAAATGTCTATCGTCTAGATTGCGATAAAATTAAAATAATAGAAATTAAAATATGATTAAAAAAAAGAAAAAGTTGATATCCTCCGAATGAAAATTTTTGCATAAAAAAATTATTCAGTAACAATTCCGATTATGCGATTGTGTATTATAACCCATGATGAACCATAGGGAATGCGAAAGGGAGTGATCGAAGAGATTTACTGGCGCATCCTAATATAAGAAAGTTTGTCTTACAGGGAGTGGCTCGCATATTGCAGCCGGGGTTGCATAAGGTGGCCGGTCGTGGAATGAAATACGTTTAAGAATTTTTCAACTGGTTCCGCAGGATTCAACAATGTTCCCGTGCGGTTCGAAACGCTTGCGTAACCGGTTGTGATTGACAAGTATGCTTGATTGTCTATGGCACACGGCATAATGGATTTCACGGTGATTCCTGGTTTTCATTGATTCGTTTCCGACGAGCGTTCATTTCAATGCAGATTATTTACCGGACCGAAAAAATATTGTAAATCACAGGGAGTGTAGAGGTATACTATACATATAACGTGTGCCTTCTATTCTTTTGAATGAAATGACTCGGCCCGGTCTAATATTCCTGCTGCATACATGATTATGAGCTGGATTTATTGCTTTACGATAATTTGCATAGATAAATTGCATCCTGCAACGAGGTCAGGCACAACAGGTCCACCCATGGAAATGAGTGTGCCCGGTGTGTCTCGTGCAGTCGCCGGCTGATAAGTCACTTTGTAAACATGTATTCGATAGAACTTCCATGTAAATTGATAAGCGATCCGAGGGTATTTATAATCAGGAACAACTATTTACTCCAACATCCGCGTCGCTTATATTTTCGCTCGAAAGTCGGCCTAATGTAATTTTTCAGATCAGCTGAGAAGCAAAAGTTCCGGGATAAAGAGGTGTGGCAATGACAGAGTGTCCTACCTGGAACCAGCAATAACTATAATTCTTACTGTATTTAATTGGTGTAATAGAGCATTCATGAACGATTCTCCAAGTTACTATCTTAGAAAAAGTTGACAGCAGCCTTGAGCAGTCAGTTGATCCACATATGTACAGACCTCTGCTACAGAAGTGATTCATTCTCCAGCCAATTACGACTTATGACAGTTTCGAAAGTCTATACGGTGTGGATGGCCCGCAGTAATGTCCCGGAGTCAATTGTTTCAGTATCGACTATGTCATCCCAGCTCATAAATGATTCATTTGTATACACTTCCGCGCGAAAATATTTCATAAATCACTTACGGTGTCCGTGGCGAACGAAACGACGAGATGCGTGACTTTACTGTTTGTACACTGGGATTACCAATATTTCTCAATTGTACGTACTTGGACGTAATCATTGCTTCACCAATATTTCTCAATTGTATAATACGTAACTTTATACGATACAGGGTGTTCGACGCATCCACAGTGAACGAGCCTAGCGTTTTTACGTTGAAAGATGAAGTTCCGAAGATTACTGGTCTCGTCGGGAGTGGCTATGAATTGATTTCGAAACACTCTGTATAATATTTTCTTATCCTGTTCTCGATCGTATAAAAGTTGATATATAAATTGATGATGTTTTCGGCGCAATGGTTCGATCAATTCGATATTCATTTTCGTTTTTAATAATTTTTATAAAGCATGTAAACAATATAATACCCATTTTCACCACATTATAATTAAAACTAAATATTATTAAAAATTTTTCCAGACGCGGTTTTTCTCTTTCTTGAAAATGTTCCACATAAGGATCGAAACGTCGAAAGTTTAAATCAAACTCGCAAATTTGCTTCTCTGTTAACTAATTGATCGAACCATTGCGCCGAAAACATCATCAATTTATATATCAACTCTATATAATATCTGTATTAATGTTTTCGGCGCTCGGGTTCGATCAATTGTTACTATGAATTTAATAGCATGTTTGCACTATACTATTTAACGCAAGAAATACCATAATTATTCCATATGTTGAAAACATTTCTAACGATATTAGAAGGATATTTAGAAAGGTAGGATTACATACAATTTTTAAAATTCCGTATGTACTATAGAACTGATTCCCTGCTATTAAAGACAAATTACCTTTTTTAAAAAATTACAATATTGTTTATTCAATACCATGTATGAGATGTAGCCAGATATACATTGGACAAACGTCAAGACATTTAGACACACTCATTAGTGAACACAAGCGTAACATCTATCTACAATCAACACAACATACTGCACTGACAAGACATGCAATAGAATTTGACCATAGATTTGATTTTAATAACGCAAAAGTATTAGAAAAAGAAAAAACTTACATCAAAGATTATTATTAGAAACAATTCATATGATTAAACATCAGAGCGTGAATCTAAGGTATGAAACGCCCAAGATACACGAATATTATGAAACATTACTGAACCAGTAATGATATATGACGTTTTGTTTCTAATTTTACAAATAGTTACTTTTCGCTTGGTTCATCAAAACAAATTATGCATTGTTATTTTATCCCACACAACCATGGGTGTATTGTAGGTTTGGTCAAAATCAATTTGAATGTCAAAAATATAAACTTTACCATAACACTGATATGGTATGTAATAGGTGATAGGTTCGTTCGTTGTGATTTTTTACGTGTTCAAATGTACCGCCAAATATCGATTGGTCAATACATCGATCATCGAGAATTTGCTTCCTTCAAATGTTTTGACAATTTGTGTCGCAGTGTCTACCCTACAATCATAGAACCGGCACGTGTTTATACTGTCGTTGAAAAATTAAAAAATTTAAAAATGAGAGGGTTTTTCTGTTCCTTAACAATATGTCCTAATTCTTTTCACATATAGCAAGTGAGTATTGTTAGTGGTACCTTTCTCTACTGTTTTCAAGCCACAATTCAATAATGTATATTAAAAGAAAACGTTATTACTTCACAGACGCAATTATTTTTCTTGAAAATGGTCTAAAATAAGACCGAAACGTCGATAAATATATTGCAAACATGCTATTAAATAGTAACAATTGATCGAACCCGAGCGCCGAAAACATTAATACAGATTTCAACATTTTACGATCGATAAAAATTGAATATTTACTCTGTATAATTATCACGCCGTTTAACAGCACCGTACACCTTGGAAAACCTACCACAAAGCTGAAACATTTTAGCAACGACTCCTGCGGTCCTCGCTCCTTTCTTCAACCTGAATCTTGCATCAATTAGAAGATACGACACGAGCGTCTGCACCGGTAAGATAGGCCTGCGATCAGTCCGGAGTAGCTATGAATTGATTTCGCAGGGGTCCATGGTATTGCATATCGGTCGGCAGTGCAAGGAGGACGAGGATGAGGTACACGAGCTTCGAAGCAGTCGCTCGGGGAAGGTCGGTGTCGGCTAGGCTCAGGAGGGCAGCGAACGCTCCGGGGAGGAAGAGACAAGGAGGAATGTCGGGTAAGAATGCGAGGAGGAGGCCGAGGAGGAGCGTGTGGGCGCGCGATCGGACCAGCGGATCGAGCGAGCAAGGCACGCTGTGGCGGACACAGCCACAGACAGAGACATTGCATCGAGGTTAAACGGCTGAACCCTTGCCGGACCCTTAGGGTCAAATGCCTAAATTGCCGCGTCACAGTCCGCAAGACAGCGCGCCGTTTATGCGAGCATTAAACAGAGCCGAGCGAGCGAGACGGGGACAAAGCCGCAGAGGATATCGGGGGATGTTACGCGGACACGGAGCATTCCTTTTTCTGACGTTTAGTTACAGGTGAGAGGCGTGGGCGCATTGGCCCTAGGCTTTCACCCTTCGCGAGGACTGTCTTGTGAAAATGCTGAAAAATTTAGCAACTTTCTTGAATTTTTTTCGAAGTGACGGTACGTCTTACGTTATCACTTGTTTGGTAATTGATTTAGCTGCTCTTTCATTGCACAGTGGAGCATTTTCCCCGAAAAGTTGGCCAAAACAATTTTAGCATTATTCTCAGACTTGCATGCATAATGTAACGAGTCATTGAAGTCGTCTTGAGGTCAGCTACAACAATATGTAATAAAAAGTACATAGTAAAAAATTGAAAAAATTAAAAAAATTATTTATAATTTTTTGTATTGGGATTTATAGATGACTAAATACCGATTAACTTTTGTCGGAAAAATCATGGTGACTATTGGCTATTTTCAGTGCGACCGCGACGCGACGCACACTGCGTTTACTCCATACATCGCGGTACAACAAGTTATGTAAAAGCCGTATTGGCACATTTTGGCAGCCAATTCATTTTGCATTATTAACAGGAACCTTTACAGTTTCCAATGGTGCAAACAAGAACATCAGTGCTCGCTTGGAAGCCTAAAAGTTTCTGTCTTGAAAACTTGAATAATTTTGAACACACATACGAAGTGAAAAAATAAAACACTGATGTTCATATACAATATATTACAATAGCTTAGACAACCAAAATTTTTCATCTTGCGCAAGATTTGAAAAATCGTATTTTGGCCAACTTTTCGAGGCAAATCTATTGTGCGCCGTACAGAACATTTTTTATATAGTTGTAGTTGTTCCATTAAAAGTCGGTTTAAGGAAAAACATTTGATGGAAATTTTTTTATCGTAGAAACGGCAAAGCTTTCAAAATGAATGACAAAAAAAATGAATTTTCCGAAGTTCCAGCCTAACTCGTTTCGCGAGTAACGGATTTCCGATTGCCCGGCCGGTCTCGGCTCAATAATCGTTACCGGGTGCGAGCCCGGCCGTGAATTGGATCAACGATGATTTAGTCGAGCCCACTATCGTTAATGCAACACATAATTCTGCGCCGGTGACGTTAACTAACTCTGGCCGCGGTCATCCCTCTTGCGGACACGAGGCGGTCGAGAACCCGGCTCGGCGCGGCTCGGCGCCACACCGCCGCTCTCGAACAGGAAAAGAATGAACACTGTCTTCCCGTGAAATCTGAATTCTATCTCTAGACTGTATCTGACGAGTCGATGCTAGATGTGCCCCGGTGAAGTTGCACGTTTCATGGACGATACGGGAAGAGCCGAGATGACTCCTTGAGCCGAGTCATGCCGATTGTTATCGCGGTGACTGATTCCGCGGGGACTTGAACTCTGACTAGAACGGACTGCGAAAAATAGGCTGCCCGGTGCCGAGGATACAGTCATTGGACGCGGATACATCAGAGGATGCTAGGCATCCCTGAGGAATCCGCCATGGACTGCTGTGGTATTCTAACACTCATTATCTACCGGTGATTATTCTCTAATTTTTGGATCTCTATGACCCATAAGAATCTTTTAATACAAATAGAATTTAATAATTAGAATTAATTAATTTAAATGTAAATTTTATAGAATTTTATTTTTAATAAATTTGTAGGGGAATTTATTAAATATAAATTTCATAGAAATAGTTCATTTTATATAAATTAAATAGAAGTAATTAATTTAAATGTAAATTTTATAGAATTTTATTTTTAATAAATTTGTAGGGGAATTTATTAAATATAAATTTCATAGAAATAGTTAATTTTATAATTTCAACAAGAAAAACTTCAATCATAAACTAAATATCATATTAAATTAAATTTGAATGCAATGTTCAAGTCAAAGAGAAAAGAAAATTTATATTTATCGTATTTCTGCGTTAATTTTCATGCCTAAATATTGCTCGTAGAAAAATAGAATTTTATTTCGACCTAAAATAAAGACACGACAGTCATATTTAGCAAATCATTGGCAGGGGAAGTAGATACATTTGTTTGGTTTGAGTCTTCAATGATTATATCCAGGAAGATACCATAAAATAAAGTGTTAATTTTTTAGCACAGGTTTTTGTAACATTATTAAAAGAAGAGACTCAATTTCATTGTTTTTAATGGAACTCTACTTTTTATGTTAGATCGTCTGTTGAAACGTCCGAATACAAGTTCAACAAGTTATAAAACACACAGTTAATTTTGAACGGTACTCGGGATATCGTGTGCACGAATTTGACCAAATAAAACGAAACAAATCTGGTCCATGTAATTGTGGCCCTCAGATATCCGAGATTGGCCTGGACAATCCTGGACTTGTAATTACGGTCCGGAACCGTATCCGGGATTGAAAAAGTTCCGGATTTTTAAGAGAGTGGTTGTAAAAAGTTGAAACAGAATAAATTATTAATTTATAGAAGTAGAAAGATGCAGTTAAAGCAGTTCTATTAATAAATATACTGGAAAAATACTGGTACTAATGCCAATGGCAAACAAGATATGTATCTCAATAATTAACATTTTATACAGTCATCCTCGGTTTTTGTATTTTTTCTACGCTCTGCTGCTTTCAAACTAGTTCTGCAAGAGTGGATTTCTCGTCGTACGGAATTCTTACTTGGCAAGAAAATTAATATTAACTATAATCTTAATTGATGTGGACATCTAGGTCTTCCTGCTTGCAAAAATTTCAGACACACTCTAGCCGCGTGCGAGTATGTTTGCAAATGAAATTCAACTTAATTTGTCCGAGGCTCAAATTGACAGTAACAAGATGAAGATATTGAAAAAATGACTAAATAACTCTGTAAGTTCCTCCATTAAAAATTACACCGTTAGATAAAACATAAGTGTAACCCTTTCCAGTAGATTTTCGAAAATAATAAGAATATTTTGACTACTAACTAAATATCTAATAAAATAAAAAGAACAGTTTAGGTACTTTCCAAAAACTTTTCCAACGTACACGAAGTCACGGGGATGTTGCTAGCACAAATTTCGCAAGGAGCATTGCGCAATGCACATGCATCGGCGAATCGCAGTCGGGCAATGTCGTCGTGTACCGAGAACAGACGATGACGCGGTTAGCATTGAATTGGATAATATTAAGAGTGGCGGTCGTTGACACTGAGCGGGCCTTGCTAAGAGAGATCTTCGTAATCAATGATCTGTGAGAAGATCCGGACGATCATCGGCGCCGACTAAGGTTAAGCTGTCCCTAAAACTGACGTTTCTATTCTTCACGAGACAAGGCCAGCGAGCCAACTCGCACGGGCAGTGGTCGAAATAAGCTTCCTAGCTGGACAAAACTACTTCATCTATGGAACTGACAAGGAACATTATCCAACCGATGATCGTGCAGACTTTTTATACAAACCGAAAGTATATGTTACAGCGATCACGAAAATATTCATTAGAGATGCTACCAAAAACTGCTTTTGAGAGAGTAGCAAAGATGGAAGCCTGTTAAATGTTCTAAAATATACTTTGTTAAATGAAAGAATCTGACGAAAATAACACACACTCAATCATAGCATGGCTGTAAATTGAAATCTTCAAGTTGCATTTTTAAAAATACCTTCATGTAACTATAGGGTCTTCCCTTTAGGAAGCAATTGACAATTTTTTTTACCATTTTCCACAATTTTACTAGCCACGTGGCGAAGAGTGACAACTCTAATCTTCACAAATAAAAAATAGCGCGAAGTTCAAAACGACACATTTAATGAAAGACCCTTTATTTAAAAATGTTCCAGTGCCAAAGTGGTAAAGAATATCAAATAGAAGTCATTTTCTCAGACGGTCTACACTTGCGTGAAGAAGATCCAGCAGGCCCCAAGGATGAACAAATTGGATCTATTTAATGAAAGATTTTTGGATGTTTGTAAGCATTCGTGTACAATTTTCAGAGATCTCAAGGAGTTTTTTGCAGAAGGACGAGGCAGGTCCTACGAAGGACTCCATTTACTTCAAAGTGGAATAGGAACTTCTGCGATTAAAATAACCTTTTATAAAATTTACATTAAAAATAATTATTTTTATAAAATTCATATATAATAAATTTCCCCTATAAATTTATTATAAAAAATTTTATAAAATTTATTCTAAAAATAATTAATTCTATTATAATATTAGGTTGTTGCATATGAAATGTCTGATTTTAGAATGCATTGTAATTAAAGAAATTCTATTACAGTCTGGAGATATGTACATTATTTGAAGGTCCTATCTTGTTTTCAGTTAGACGCGTGGCGTCTCGAGTTGTTCGCAGCCGTTGTTTACGAAGGCTGGTTCTCTCGTAATCCCAAACAAATTTCCAATATCCCCGGGACCATTTCGGATTCGTTACGGTAGCTACGCGGCCATCAATAACACGGCCGACCTCTGCGGAACGCCTAATTCGAAACGGCGCGGCGCGCTGCGACGAACGACAGCCGTGCCAAATGCGACCTTCGATACCGATTTCACAAGCCGTCTTGCATTCTCACACGACCATAATCCGGACTCGATATCAGACGCAACTTTTACTATCTACTTCGACCAGCCACGTTAGCAATCAATTATCGGGACAGTTATACCGCGCGTTTCACACACGTTTCCCGCAGAAATGAATTCTTTACGATCGGATCTACATAGGATCGTGTCAAAATTTTTCCTGAGAAATATAAGCTGTTCCTTTGCCACCACCAAATCAATTTTATCGCACACCGCGTATTTTATTGCAATTCTTTAAACATTTTTCCAAGTTGAGTTATAAAAGATCAGAAACATGAATGCATAAAATCTGCAGTCTGGCTACGAACTCTGTAAGTACATATTTTTAACCCTGCTGCATTCTTTGAGTTATTTTTTTTTTTTTATTGCGTAACATTTCTTGAGCTGGATATGTCCATATTTTCGATATAATTGACATACACCCCCGTCCATAAGTCACCGGACACTTATTCATTTTGGATTAGACAATTTATTAATATTAAAGGATCTATACAGGGTGCCCAGGAATGGAACGACATCCCTGTATTTGCGGATGGCTCACATCATGTCCAACTATATGCCAAAATTTCGTTTTATTAAAAGTCCCACCATTTTTGAGATATTGATGTTTTAATTTTATTTGCGAAAAATTTGACTTTTACCAGTTTATTTTATGCCATACAAAAAAAATAAATAAAAAAGAAACTGGTCAAAGTCAAATATTTCGCAAAAAAAAATTAAAAAATCAATATCTCAAAAATGATGGGACGTTTACTAAAACGAATTTTTGGCATATAGTTGGATATGATGTGAGCCATCCGCAAATACAGGGATATCGATCCATTCCTGGACACCCTGTATTATGAAATAAAAATGGTCTTGCTAATTTTTTCTAAAGTAAAGAACATGTAAAACAAATTGTATGTTAAATATCTGACCAAAATATCCTATATTTTCTAAATTTTTTAATTTAAGTGGGGTGATTGTTTTCCACTTCGGCTTCCAGAGCTGTCCGTAAGCGTTGTTTTGATTTCTGGTACCCTTCCCTTATTCTATCTACTCATTCCACAATGTCTCAATCTTTTTTCCAACATTTATTCAAATTGAAATATTGGTTTCATTTATGGTACCATAGCTACATATAATCAAGCTGGAAACGTTTATTCTTGTTTAAAATAAGTAAGTGTCCGGTGACTTATGAACGGGGGTGTATATCCACAAGATGCAATATTCAAATTTTCAATACAGTGGAACATAAAAAAAAATTGTAAAGAGGCGCTATAAAATATCCCCGTACACTGTCAGAATCTGCCAACGAGTGGGGGCATGGTAATAAGCCGATTTCGCAGCGAAATCGTCGACTTCCTCGAGGTTTGGCCTGCGGGAAGGAGGCGCGAGAGGGCACGAATCGCGTCGGGCCATTAGGCGGTGTGCACTGGAAGGTGTGTGTACGTGGGCCGAGGAAAAAGTAAATGGGAAACGGACAATTTTGCACCGATTCGCGATTACCGAAGTCGTGAGAATGGCAGGGGCGTGTTCGTTCCATGGCGGGCTTCCTCTAATGAGGAGCTCGTGCGTGCGAGAGGCCCCGGCCGCTCTTTGTTCGTCGCTGGCGCATCAGGGACAATCCCAGGACTCATTAGGCGTGCATCAAGATGAATCCACCGGCGCGGGTCAGCCATGAAATTGAAATAATGGTACCACACGGGCACGCCGAGTCGCATCGCGTCGCGTCGCATAGCGTTCATGCTGGTCCGTTCCGCGGCTACGGGAACCGTTAGGCGTGCCTTCGGAGACATCATCCGACGTCATCTTAAAGAGAGGCTTTTGTCCGACGAGAAAAGGTGGGAGTACAATGGAGGAAAGAATATCGTGGTCGCCTTCTGGTACACCCGTGGTCATTCTGAACGACGTTAATCGGACGCCGCGATCCACGAATTCCACGAACGTTGAATCGCAACCGTTGGCCCCGTAAAAGAGTGCTGGAATGGGATTGATCCTTGAGAATGTCTTGGTATTGGGAGCAAAAATTGGGTTCACCTAGACCGTAAAAGATGGGGACCACCTGGTCAACCTTTCTTCTTTTAATAATTTTGTTCGTAAATTCTCTTTACCCGTTTCGCCATAAATGCATGAAATCTAGTCTTTAGTCGTGGGTATCGATCAAGCAATTTAAACAATTGTGTACGCGAAGAGAATAAATTTTCGACTCGTTGCACGTAGAATTCCCATTGTACAACAACGCAACATGTTAGGTACACCAATCAGTGATCCATATGTTAGGTGTATATATGCAATAAATAATTAATCATAGCAGAGCCGTGTCTACATACACCGACCGCAAACAGTATAAACTAGGATTGTTGAACAGCTGTTCGTTACGCGGATCTGAGTCTAACTGTAGATCACACCGCGATCAAACTTGATTTCCGAGAATACTAGGACAATAGTCATGGTTAGAAGGGGAAAGCGGAAGTTCCAGCGTGTCAGATTAATGTACAGCAAACATTAAATTGCACGGACATAAATATTTACCGGGGGTACACACCTAACGATCGTAAACACGTCGTTAAATGCGGATATTGCTGTATGCTTCCGCGCGTTCTCCATTTTTGTCGTGACCGTACGTAGAGTTTCTAAAATGCATTGAAAACACTATTATCGGCCACGCTGAAAAATTAATTTTTTTACGTTGATGAATACGTCGGGTGCTTAAAATTAAAATAAAAAATTCTGAATGCATTACAGTGTACAGGGGCTATATTTATTACTTTTTTTAATTATTCGAATAAGCCTAAAACAATAAAACACTTTTAGATTCTTGCAATATCTTCGCCATTTTAATTTTGCTCTACGCAATAATTAAATGCATAAAATCCACAGTCTAGTCATTATTTATTTAGTAACAGGAATGTTCAAGATTATCAGGATTAGATTAATAAAATTAGTAAATTCTTCGACGCACCTGTATAATTCTGCACAGAACGAGTTGCTGAATTTCGTGGAACGACGCAGCTGCTATTAACTGTGCGCGACTCGTGTGCCCGGATAGTTCAGTGAAAAATGACGACGTTCCTGGGGAGTTTTTATTCGTCCTACGTCGCCGGAGAATTTATGTCGCCGCTCGTAGTTTATACTGTTTGCGGACAATGTATGTACACGCACGGGACGCACACGATCCTTCCCCGGTTCTACCATGATTAATTGCACAGCTAATTTGTCGGCGTACGCATCGACTCGTCGCGTGCCATCAAATCATTGAGCACCATCGAGTAGCAAGCATCGTCCCGTAGCGTTCCACATTCACGACGATCCACCCTTAATGTTAATGATAATATTCTACGTCCTTGGGGCCGGAATGATTTACCCTTCCTCACGGGTAATTTCTGCAGTGTCTGCATCGACGTTGCGATACCAGCATCTATCTAATTTTCGTGAAATTTGCATCTCTGATATTGGTCCTCATTTATCCAACTAAACACACAGATTGTGTGAAAGATATATTCAAGAACAATAACAATTTTAGACATGAAGTAACAATAAACCTTCAGGAACGTAATCCGATTATTTCTTTCGGGACTATTTCTTAAACGAAGATTTTTAACATCTTTTTTGATATACATATTGTCATTAAAAATTACACTACTAGACTTCCGGTGATAAATACGCGAAGAATTAAATTTGTAAATCTATTCCTTGAAAATAAAATATTGTGACTAGATTAATTAACATTATTCGTAAATAAGAAATAAAAGTGCAAAATATACCTACGATGTTTTCAGAACCGGTGAAAAACGTTTCACTGCATTTTAATAAAAAATTCAAATGAATCGGACTTTAGGAAGATATGTAGAACCGGAAGCCGCATTACCATCCCTTCCCCTACTAAATACGGGAATCAGGCTCGTTCCAGGGGAGACGAAGCGCACAAGATGTGATGGCCGGAAAATTACGAGGATGGGAATTATTCGGTCGACCGCAGGCCAATTCGGTTGACAAGAATCAACGTTTCGGCCGGCGATGGAAACGCTCCCAGCGCGAGTCGCGGCAGCGTTAACGCGAATCGCGGCGAATTACTATCATTATTATCCCCGATGGTTGCCAGGGCGTGGGACTTCGAAAAGCCGGAAACCGCCGCTCTATTTTAATACGAACCACGGGACCTGAAGCTCTGCCCAGACACGAACCGAACGACTAACATGCCGCGCTGTTAGGTTTGCAAACATGATGCTACAACATTAATGGATTCCACGAATCAATGGTGGGAGAGTTCTTTACAATAAATTATTTATAAATGCAATTACTTACAATTCTACATCTGTATCCCGAAATCGAGCTTTGAAATAACTAAGAAATTTTGAAAGACTAAAAAATTTATCATGGACCCTATTAAGATTTCGTTTGTTAATGGTATATGCATGCAGACGACAGGATAATAAACTGTAATCACATCTCAAAAACACAGCTGCCATAAGTAAAAAATTGTCGCAGCGGGTGCTCAATCGAGTCGGCAGAATTTCTGATTCAATCTGACTTTTGGATCATGGTATTGCGATCATTTTACCCCGAGATATAGCGAGTTAAACGAAAAATGGAAATCGTGCATATTTTATTTTCAGAAACACCTGGTATATCGAAATGTTAATGAAATTGAAAAAAACAAAGGAAGTACCTTGAAGAGAAAGAAACGCTCTTTCTATTGCTTTTTTGAATAAAATTCTACGGTAATTTTTTGGCTTTCTGGAGCTAGTTAAAGTTAAAAGGACAACATTTACTTCAATGTTCAATAACTCGAATAAAAAAAATCGCACGATAATCAACAACCACACATTTTATACAGGAAAGATAGCCCTTCCAAATGATGTTAACGCGATTTGTGAAAAAAATTTGTTTCACCCCGTGTGATGTTACAAAGTTGCACAAAATTTTTGTTAACAGTAAATATTGTCTTTATCTCTCTATAACTTTGTAAAAATATAACATAGCAAAAATTTAAGAAAGAGCATCTGAAACTAGAGGTTTCACGCTCTCAAACCATTGTTTAATGATATCGATACAGCAATTTTGGCCGGAGTTTTGATCATGTAAGTAAACTGGTAGCAATTTTTCGGGTTCGCAGAAGTGATCCCTTAATTATTTTTGAAGAGTGTATTTGTGGTACGCGTGTATCACTCATGAAATATGCTTGAACAAATTTGCAAAGTTTGAAATCGGTACGTCTGAAAGGCTTTCTTTAAAAAATTCTCAAAGATTGTCTATTTCCCAGAGCACCGTAGCAGGTAGTTCTCTTAATGGATAGCTGGTCAGGTGTAAGCGGCTTGTAACTGCAGTTGCCCGTGCATCACAGTCGCATCGACGACGACGACTGTGAAACGCTTCGGTGTCGGCAGGAATCGGCTGACGTTTTCCCGTTCCCCTTCTTTCGACGACATAGACGACGACGTCGACGACGACTAAGCTCTTGGGCACGGTCCTCCATTCGCCTTCTCGAGCCCCGTCGCCGGCGTCTCCTCAACGCCAGTCCCCTTTTGTTTCCAAGTTTGCGAAACTGCACGCGATTACGGCCGTGTCACGTAACTCCTCTTTGCCCGGAGCTGCGTCACTGAACTCCCTGGCTGCATTTCACGCGACGAACCGCATTGTTCCGCTTCTTCGACTTTATCCTGGCCCGTGAACTAGCCCTAAAACGCGACAGTCCAAGCCGCGTAACCTTCTAATTTCTTTAGTGAAAAAATAGTATCCTGGTGGCATCTCATAGAAATGGTTACTGGTCTATGAATCTTGATACATTTATGGCTCGCTAAAATTTGCAAAAATAGCAAGATACAAAGGCGAATGGAATTTAAAAGTCTATGATTATTGAAAATCAGACTCTGTTTGACATCACTTCGTTAAAGGTTAAAATGCAATGACCTATAGTAATGACCTTTACACAACTCCAAACACAAAAATAAATAAAAATAGATGTAGCTAAGAGCAAAGTATTAAGTTCAAGCAATTTATTGTAATAACTGAAACGGTGCATTTGTTATGATTTAATACTCTATTGGATATGCAGCGAATAAATGAATTTCACAATTTCTCACAAGAACTATTTTATGACTATATTAATGGCGAAAGAAAAATCTGAAATGTGTCATTGGAGCTGTCTGGTAGGTCTAGCGTTGAGACAGGTGACAAGGTTTATGGTCAGCTGTAAAACAGCTGAGCTATTCATAATCTACGTTCCGCGTTTCGTCGTATGAGTTACATTCTGATGTCAGTGCTGCATTGTCAGCTTGTTGTTAACATGTTTCAGCTTATCTTTAGCTCAGTTCTGTTAATATTCTTGCTTGTTTTCCTTCAAATATACACACGTTTTTAAATTTTCAAATTTATATTTCACTTCAGTTTATTATTATAAAAATCTGCCGTCTATTGCTGACTCCAGCAGCAAACCCAGTAAAACCCAGTACGGAATACATTCTCCTACAGCAATCAAGACTTAATTCGCATAAACTGTCCAAACCATTCCTTCTGTACCCACCAGGAACAAGCTCGCAACGAGCCGATAATTACAAGAACCAAGCTGAAACAACGCGTAGATTCAGCCCCGAATATGATCGTAGAACCAGGCGGTATCAAAGCAACGTCAGAGATCGCAAACGATAATGATAATTGGCTGTAGCGATATTAACTCAGGTCCACGGGGAGGTTCTCGATCCGATGGCCCAATTTAACCTTCTATTTACCGTGAATCCGTTTCGCAGCAACGACTCCACATAATTATCCCCGGCAATTCCGTTCCATTCTCGAGGTTCCGGCGTCGCAGCGGGCAGCGTGCCGGCGCTGGACGTAAAAAATGTTTCAGATGCAAGTTGTAGGATATAGAAAAGAGCGCATGATGATTGTATCTGTTTCATATTGAGCTAACCTTGAGAAACTTTGTAGAGATTGTAATTGAAATTTTTCGTGAAAATGTACATATTGAGCTTGATGGAATTTTGCGCGTTTGTCGTGATCCCTCAAGCCTTATGTCTACAACCAAAATTCACTATAGTCGTAAATAACCAACATACCCGGCTATCCACCTTCAGTTTCTTTTTAATAAACACTTAGCATCGCGTTAATTTGGGTTTTTACGTTTGTAGTCGACTGTTGTTACCTAGAACCAAGTTTTTAAGGCCTCGGCTAGCAAGAAAGACTCTGCCAGATAATATCAATGGGCCTTTAATGGTACACAGCCTTCGTCTTGCCACATATATGGTTTATTATACAAACAATCAAATACTGCCAAAGAGAACCAATCGGCGTAGACTATTTTTGCGACAATTGGCTACAAAACTCACTATATCCGCTATTGAATGTCGGCTTCACAATGTGAAAGTATGAGATATTATACCACAAAAACTGCTGTCGATAGCGTTTTTGGCCGGCATATTAGTTTTTCGGACATTCAGCCGGGGACTTCGCATCATATAGATGCTTCGGGAAGAAAGATTATAACGGGCTCATGCCACCTATGCTATAGAGCAGCAGTAAAAAAACGCAGGAGAACTAGAAAATCTAGCAACAAATGAGTCTGCGTTGAGCATTCAGTAACTGTAACAAAATATAAGGAATGCGTCTGAAAATAAATAATTAAGCATTTCTACATATAAATATTTGTTTTTATCTATTAAATTATCCCTGTGATGATATCGTATTATAAATTGTTTTGTTCGTTCGTTTATAATTTTATGTTCCTATAGAATACGGAATTATAATTATTATAATAGGGAATGTCTACATCTGTATGAGGGAATCTTAAACGAGTTATTATTGCGTTTTATAGAGTGGAACGAATTTTTGTGAAAAGTTTCAAATTCGAGATGAATGGAGAAGAATGAAAATTTTAATTTTATTTCTATTATTTTTAGAAATCCTTTATGGTACAACATCAATGGAAAAGAATGAATAAAGCATACTTTATAATTTTATGTTCCTATAGAATACCCGTGTATCCTGGTTATCGAGATTCAAGCATGTAAACTTTGACGGAATAATTCTCCGAATCCAACACAAAAAAAATCTGGAAGTATATTTCTCTTTTAAAACGTTCAATTAGAGAACATCCAAAAGTACATGACGAAATTTTCATGGGAATATAACAAAATTTTGTAAAACATACCCGCGTGGATACTCGGGTGGCCGGTTATTGACATAAGGGTTGAATATCAACATGAAAGTTGATTTGATGATTTTTGTCCATTGCGAATGCACTGTGCCACCGGGGCGAAAAATTGAATGGAAATCCGGCGGAATGGCCCGGTACGGCTCCGGAAGCGAACCGAGTGTCTTCGACTGTTTCCGATTACCATTGGTAAGCGTTATCGATCGGGCGCGGGGGGGTCGGATGAAGCGATATCTTACGGAAACACGATCCCTTCCGTTAGCTCGGCATGCTAAGACCTAAGGCTCCGTTGTTCCGTGAGCTGAATATGGCCTCGTTCCCGGGAGCCGGCCCCCGTGTTCCTTGAAATTTACCGACCCAGGGATCCTCGCGAGGACAACGCGAGGTTCGATCGGGTCGGACGCAACGGGGCACCGTGAAAACGAGAGAACCTGGAAAAGGGAGGTGAAAAAGCGAGTGCGATCCGAGAGCCCGGCCCGACAGCCGGTTCACATTGTCACCGGGACGCACAAAGGCTCCCGTGTCCACAGTTCCATTACGGCCAAATAGCTCAGAGGAAGAGAGTCCTCTTCTCTTTACCTCTACTTCTTCAGCGGCGGCCATTCTTCAGACCAGAATTACAAACAATTCTTCTGCACCCGAACCCCCGGAATCGCGGACTCTTCGGGACCATTTGCTTTCCCCCTTGTTTCCTCTCCTTTTTGCAAACTCGCCACGCCTTTGCCGCTCCTCGCCGCGGGACACGGCCAAATTTCCGTCCCCGGACGACGCGCGGCCTTCGACAAATACTTGGCGAAATAGGTGTATTCCTGGGAAATCTCATTACAAGAGAATCTTGTTTTTCAATGAAAAGTAGCATTCTTGTGTGATTCTTTTTTTTGGAGATCCTGAAAGTTTTTATTTTAACACTTCTCTTGTTTTAAAAAATTCCGAGGTACTTATTGTAGTAGTCTAACTTTTTTTTATGTTTAAACCCTTCTGGGTTTATTTTAACCAGATATTTTAGCCAGATGTTCAAACCTGTTTGCAATGTAAATAAAAATGACAAGTAACAATTTGGTCCCGAAATTTTCACATATATCGAAAAATTACTGTATATATATACATCTTAGATCACAATTTCAATCCTTATCGCATCGCTGAACTGTCCCAGCTCATACTTAACATTAGTCGCATTTTCCATGTTTCAAAAATTGTTTCGAATACCTTAGCTGCTCGACACACCTATGGAGTGCCTATTGTGTCTGTAGGCGGCTGCCTAATGGCTAGACACGCCTGATGTAGACAGATCGGATAAACGAGTTCGACGATTTCGACGTTGTATCGTTTCGGGTAAGTCTGCTAACGACGAATCGATTAACCCTCGGTATCGAGGCTCGGCGAGAATTTAATTAGTACACTTTGTACGCGAAACTGGTAATGAGATGTTAGTGGAAACCAGTTCGCAGGGAAGGAAATATCGGTGCCCCTAGATAGAGTCGGATGATACAGCATCGCCATCGTCGGTTGTTACAGACTTCGAGATCGTATCGAGACAATTATCGAGGCAGGTATGAGAGGAAACGATTAATCTGAAAGTTTGTAACAGGCTCGAGGAAAAAAGGCCCCGCTAGGAGTGGCTTTAATTAGCCGACGTTTAGTCTTCGAGAATAACAAGTCTCCGAGTGATTAATTCATGCGGCCAAGGAGGACATTCGCTCGCTGATAGAGTCTATACCCTAAGTGTAATTCCTTCGAACGCACTTAACAGTATCTTCGGTTTTTTTCATTGCTTTTCGAGCGATTAACACTGAATTAAACTACCGGACGAGTTCAAATGACCCATTTCAAACTTCTCAGCTTATTATCGGTGAAATCGTAAATTAATTTTTTCTATCGAGTCTCTGGAAACACAAATGAGATTCAATCTCATCTTCTCGGTTATCGATTCTCGAGAATCATTCCAGCTATTACATATAAAGTGGAAACGCCGGAGACAGTAATAGCGTTTGGTTCAACGATTAACATTTCTATACTTAAAGATAATTAACATTTTTGTTTTTCTACTAGACCAATTGATTCGATACGTTATAAAGACAGCGCTGGGAACATAATCAATATCCTGAAGTCCAATATCACATTCCTGTTTCAGGTTACTAACCATTCATTTCCAAGCAAGCAATACATATAAATCTATGTAATAATTGGATTTTCTCGACAACATTTAAATTAACAGATAAAGACTTTTATGGTCTGCCAAATGAATTATTCACTTATTGTTGTAAAAATGCTCAGTTTGGTCGTTAACTCGCGTGACAATCCAAGTGTTCAAGCAACGGCAAACAAATATACAGAAGTTTTTTCTACAAAGTTCGAAACAAGTCGCAGCTTGTTACTTCCGCCGTTAATTAAGCTGTATTCACACCCGTCAAATCACGGCAATAATTCTTTCGAGGAAAGTCGCGAGAGACTTATCGACTTTTCTCCTACGCTTTCACCGAGAAAGCGTCGCGTCGGATCGGGCGCGTAACGTCGGATGTTGAACACGTCCGGCACCCGTCGAATCCGTCTCGAGACCGGACGAACGTCCGACTGAAATATATAACTCTGCCGGATCCCCGGGGCTGAAAAAGAAATTGATTCGTCGTGGCGGGCGGGAGTGGTCGACCGCGATTTATAAAATTATCCGGGCCCGTAAGCCATCGTAATCCGTTCGATTTAAGCCGAGAGTCATTAGCATTTAAATCAGCGTTCGTTCCGCATTGCGAATAATTTCCCCGGGTTTTAGAACGGTCGCGGCTGTTTGTCGACGAATCCGCGAAGGTGGCGCGAAGCTTCCTCCAATCCTGCAAAATTTTCGGACAATCCCACAAATAACGTGGTTCAAGGGAAAGGCGCGGACACATAAGCGAAACACAAAAAAAATGAAGTGTTCACGCTATCATTAGCCAGCGTGTAAGGAATATTGTAAGTTAGGAAAAGAGTCCGTAAAGCCCGTAACTATATACAGGGTGAATTCGATAAAGCAGGACACCTAAATATCTCCGTTACTTTTCGTTGTACAAAAAAACTTCGTAAGACAAAGTTACACTGTTTGAAGGGCCACATATAACGGTGTAAGGGAAAAAAAATTTCAAGGTCATTTTTATGAGATTTCAAGGTTATCGATGTTTTTTTAAATGGAATGATATATTTTCGTTAACGTAATGTTGTAGCTGACAAAATAACGAATTCATGCATGTAACACAATGTGACCTTCAAATGACTTTCAACCCAGAAAAATGGTATAAATAAAATTCAACGCGTAAGATTCATTTGATGTATTTCTGTTACGCCAAATGTTCAAAAATACATCCCTTGACACAAATTGAACGCTCCTCGCATACTTTGTACCAGCATTCCGACTTTTTAAATATAGTATTAAGTGTTAATTTCCAGAAGATCGAGTTTTTATTTTCAACTAGACGTAACTAATCCAGTTATGTCAGAGCCCTCGATATCGTCGCGAACGCGCGAAACGGTTTTACAACACGTTAAATTCGATAAAAGAATTGCGGTATTCGGCACGCTTCATCTTCGTTTCTAAAAAAATCATATACGTCCTTATAAGAGGATGACGTTCTAGGCTGAGACAGGTGACAGGTTGTATTAAAGAACACTATGGCGTGTATACACGATCGCTTAGGGCCGGCTCGCGACATAATGCCTGGCGTGAAGAGTCCATGCCCGTTCATACTAACGAACCAGTGATCTCCATAAATTTGAGTCGTGTTGGTCGCGGTGTGGAGCGGTCGTCGCGTGTAATTAGTTCGAAGCTGCGACCCGTCGAATCGGAAGCGAAGCTGGGTTGGCCCACGCAGTGTCATTATCGGACGCGGCATTATGGCCCCGGCGTCTGACTTGTATCGCGGGAATTCTCTCTCGGTAGCGTGTCAAGACGAGAGGGCTGCTCTCTCTGGCAGGCCGGCCCGCGACCAGCTACCCTGGAATTGGAATCCCGCGTTCGTCCTTGCTCCATGCAAACGAGTTTACATGCAAATACGCTTACCTGCCATAAACCAAACGCTCGCGGGGACACCCGTGCGCTCCACCGCACCGCCCTATCGCACCGACCCCGTGTACCCGACCTCTCTCCTTCATCCTGGACCCGCCACACGGTTTACCTGATATTCCCCTACTCGCCAGCCGAGAACCTAAGCCTGACCTACTACGCGCCACGCCTTTGTGCCCCTGGATACCAAGACACCCTGGATATCTAGACCTCTGTCCGGCTATTGGTTTTGCGATATCCGTGTCTACCTATTTTGCTTAATTTTACCACGTTAAAATTTTACTTTATAACAATTATCATTTTACTATAATAAGGAATGTCTACATCTGTATGAGGGAATCTTAAACGAGTTATTATTGCGTTTAATAGAGTGGAACGAATTTTTGTGAAAAGTTTCAAATTCGAGATGAATGGAGAAGAATGAAAATTTTAATTTTAATTCTATTATTTTTAGAAATCCTTTATGGTTCAACATCAATGGAAAAGAATGAATAAAGCATACTTTCAAAAAGATGGATAATGAATTTCCGCGAATGAATAATGGTATAATGAAATTTTTTGACGCAGCAACTATGTAGATTATTCGTACTGCATTTTGGTATGCGAGTTTCATTCAAGCTTTATATAGAGTATAGAGTATTCATGTCTTTCATTGGTAATATATACATATATAGAGTGTTACCGGTGTGAACGCGAATTTTATACACTAGTGTCCACGATTGTGCAAAATACGCTCGAATAATTTTACTGACATTCGACGTAATACTCTTCTAAAGCTACAAATATTGTGCAAAAATACACCTTCATAATTGTGACACAGCTACCATAATAATATAAACGTGGATATCTGATAACTTCAGTATAAAATCAGCAATTTTGACTTTCCGGAATTTTTTAAAACTCGATTTTGCCGTCAAAAATTCGAAAAAATCACAGTGGTTAGTGCCGTTAGGTAGAATGTCCATGAATTTTTTCATAATTTTTTGCCAAGCAGAACGGAAAAACTGAAACTTATAAGTACCCATGTGATAGGGATACCGACTTGAAACTTGCAACAGAGGGTTTTCTCTGGGGGCCCTATCGAAGAGTATGAAGAAAGATCGATTGGATTTGGGGGCACATATGACTACCTTATTCGTCTACACCGACTGCAACGATTCCAAGTGGCCTTCCGGCAGAAGTAGCGCCATCGACTTTCGGAAACGGATTTACTACACGACAGGGGCAATTCCACCCACCCCCTCCCAATTCCATTCCTTTGTTCGTCGATTCATCGCTGTCGGCAGTAGGAGAAACTTTTCGGTTTTCTAGAGCTACGAGTTCGGAATTCGTAGATCTGTTCCTGCGGAATCGACGATGACGATTCCCCTCGGGGAACATGATTCCGGCGTGCGCGCGCGCGCGCGAGAGAGAGAGAGAGAGAGAGAGTATCACAGAGGGCGTCCCCGGGAATGGATTTTCGATGGATCACGGGCAACATTAAAGTCTAATGACGGTATTCGGGAAAAGAATCACGTATTATATACGACAGAACCGAGCGATAACGCGATGTAAATGCGATATTCGATGGTGCCCGGGTGCTGGCGAGAGATCGCGTGCCGTGATATATTTGCAGATTCCAAACATATCTACCATCGTGCCCCCCTCCCCCGATTCTTGGCAAAACGTACTCGCATTAAGATAATCTATACGTGTTCTCAGAAGGTAATTACCCTCGGCAGATACCGTCGTCGTTACTGACGTTGCTTTCAACCGTCTAACTAAAAAAAGAAAAAACGCTTTCCCGGATCTGCATGTTCTACTAAATTATGAATTAATTTGGCTGGCTTGCTTTCATTCCCACGATCACGGCCGATTTACATATTCCGCCAGCGTTGCAATAAAGTGACACTAATTTTATTCACGTTGTTATCTGATGGTTTAACACGTGGTGAGATGTTCCAACGATCGGCGCCGCCTTTATTGAATATTTTAACGCGATTAGAAGATCTTAACACGTGGTCAGATATTTTAAGGATCTGCACATTTTTCGTGGAATTTTTTACGTAACTTTCCACATAGCACACGACGTTTTAAAGACGTTCACATTAGGTCTGAAAGTCTCAAATAGGACGTCTTGGAGATGTCTTTTTCGGGACATCTTGCAGACGTCATACATCAGACGTCTTGGAGATGTCTTTTTCGGGACATCTTGCAGACGTCATACATCCGACGTCTTAAAGATGCAAATTTTAAATGGAAGTTCTAGAGTGACAATCTTTAGATTTTTACAGTACCGATATATTATTATAAGTAGAATGCAGATCTTATGCAAAATGAAAATATTTTGCATCGATTGTGAAAAGGTATACAATAAAAATTCATTTCATCCCTTAACAATTTTGATATATTCAAAACAATATAATCATTTCTAATCATTGACGATTTTATATTTTATCTAGACAATTTTTTTATAAATGCATAAAAACACACAGTCTAGTTATGAGTCTGAAATTTTTCAGATTTTCAGTCCGCGGCGTCGTAGTTAAAAAAAATAAAAACCGAATTTTTCGACGTTCTCTGTGGAAAAAACTAAGCTAATCTTAAAATTGTTACGTTTTATTTATTCTATAAGTCTATTAGGCGCTGATAAACATTGAATATTTCAGAGGAACAATTAAAAAAAAGAAATCAACTTGTCAGCGCATTACATCGAAAAGTTTCCGTTACTCATGTTCGACTGTGGACGGATTTATACTAGGTTTCCGCCTGGCATACGTCTATTTTTTTTAATTGATCCAAAACGTCTTACAGACATTTGAAATAAGACGTCTTACAGACGTCTTTTGTTCTGTATGGGATGTTAGACATAGTATTTTGTTAAACAATACAAGAACAATTTCAGCATAGTATCTGGGACTTATTAAAAATTGCGGTGTTTCGAAAAACATGTTGGAAGCTGTAGAAAAATTGTAGAACATACAGAAAAATTATTTGATCAACGAAAAAAAGTCCTGTAAAGACGAAAAGTCGAAGACCGAAGTGTTTTTGAACAATTCCACCGACACCATCAAACACTGGAACAAATGGAGATGGTGAAAGTGCGAATAAAAATATTTCACGAGGAATACTTGCAGAAAGTTTGATGGATGGTTTCCGATGCACTCGTCTGATTGCACAGCTCGTAAACTCGTCTCGGTGTTCGCGGGCCTCGAATAAATATTCTTTAAAATAATAAGAGCGAGCGTATTTTCCGCGAAAAGCCGCGGCTGAATGGATCCACTCGAGGTCCCCGGGTTCTTCTTACGTCGCAGCTCGGATAAATTTCACGGTGCAATATTCGCGGGGCCGCGTTTTATCAAGCGCGATAAATCAGCATAAAAGCGCGGCAGGCAAAACGCGTGAGATTCGAGCGGTTTGCCAGGGGCAGACATGGCCGTGGGGCGACCGCTCTCTTTTTCTCCCCTGTGTAATCGTTATTTATGTAACGCTGATCTGACGTCTACATTAGCGTTTCGTCACGTGGCTTCTTCTGCTTCCGTTTCGCATTTTACGTCGACTTTTTCCCACCTTTTCCGCTGCACCACGCGCATTAGAATCGATTACCGTCCGGTATTAACGTTAAACGGGCAACGAGTGGTCATTGCTACGCTATAAACGATGATTATAGCCAGCTACCTGCTATCTGTTCGCGATAGGCTACAGTCTGTCGCAAAAGTCCTGCTGGATTTCAAATAAAACAGACTATTCATGGTTTATGGAAAGTGTTCGGTCATAAACAAGACCGAACATGAGCGTTAGTGACAGCCAATCGACGGCGACGGTCCTAGACTGTTTGGGTGTCACCGGTCACCGCTTCAACATATCTTAAGAATCACATTGAGGGCAATCTGGCGTCCAAAAAATATTTATGAGACATTTTCACGCAATCCTGATAGACAAAAACACATGACGACTGTAACATACTCCCACTCCGACCACTAAACAAAACATTTACAAACCAATCAGAATCTAGTCAACCATTCCCATGCCACCTACTACCAACCAATCAGGAAAAGACCAGAACCGATATAATACAGCACAGAACTAAAAGGACCAGTCAGAAAAATCGCATCACTCTAAACACATCACAAAATCGAACGCTCCTCGCATACTTTGTACCAGTATTCCAACTTTTTTAAATATATTATTAAGTGTTAATTACCAGAAGATCGAGTTTTTATTTTCAACTAGGCGTAACTAATCCAGTTACGTCAGAGCCCCCTATAACGTCGCGAACGCGCGAAACGGTTTTACAACACGCGAAATTCGATAAAAGAATTGCGATATTCGGGACGCTTCAGAAATTAATCAACTTGTTAGGTTAAATATAGCATCTCTGAGAGTTAGAAGTAGACTGCTTAAGTAGAAAATTAATCTATCAAATAGAAAACTGTGGCAATACTCAGAGAATGTGAAAAACACTGCTGTATGATTTGATTAATTGCCGAAAACGTACCATCACAGTCGTATTAAACATTATTTTCGTTTCGTTTACAGCTTTCATTGGAGCTTTCGTTGAACTTCGCAACGCGAGTTCCGTCTGAAACGCGACGCCATTCTGTTACCGACGACACTAGACGACAAGACTGTTTGTCTTGGAAAATCGGGACAGTTCCCGACGACTTTGCCGTCGACACGGTCGCCTTTTCCGGCGACGGTTTACACGGAATTCCGCTAAAAGGATTAATTATCGTACTCCCTCGGACGGTACCCGAGGATCGTGAATCCAAAGGTACTGAAGTTCACTAAGAGAGAAAGAGAGAGAGGAGGAGGAGGAGAAGGAGACTGTACAGAGGGAAGTGACCAAAGACGTGATGAACGATGTGAAAACTAACGATTCGCAACTGTCGACTGGACTTTGCTCTTCGCAGACGTTACGATCCCTTTGACACCCGTAACACAAACAGGTACTTCTAAATAACTCGAAATTACTTATCTCTAACCTAATTTACAACAAAACTCGAAAGCGTGTATTTCTAGAAAACTAATCGATTCATTTATTCATGCGTTGCTTTCCAATAAAAATATAAATAATTTTCATGATTTTTACTAGAAGTGCGTTTTATGCATATGAGTATGTATAAAATAAGTGCGCGAAGCTATGTCCACGTAAGGTTGCTTCAGTGCAGGCAAAGCTTGAGATGTAAAATTATAATTTATCAAAATTAGTAGAAGAACTGAATTTCTATTTGTATTGCTTCAGAGAATATTGGCCTGGCTGTTCTGTGCTTTTACCTAGTGTTATTGTAAAATCCACTTTACTTCATACTTCACTGTCAACGATGTAAAACTTCCCATAACATCACTGCGATGTTAACAAGGCGAATCATAACGAAGAAAGTAACGAGCCTGTGCGAAAACATTCGTAATCTCTTGCTCGTCTACCAGCGACCACTGGCGGCGCTAATTAATGTTACCTTTCAGCGGATCGTCTTCGTCAGGGGATATAAATTACCCGTGGCTATGAATCTCTCTCTTTCCCGTCGACGTAGTTAAGCAGTTTGAAAAAGCTGCCGAGAGGAAAGACGGAAGAACGTTGAAAAAGTTACGAGTGATTCGAGTAAATGGCAGACGCTGTTGGCTCTATAAACACTGTTACATTCACTTCCGTATGATCAGAGAATCGCGTGTACTTCGAAGCAGTAGCAAGAAGGGCTGGGTAAAATAGTATTTGATATAAAAAATAATAATATTTTCAGAGATTATTTCCAAAACTATGTTATTTTTAATAATTTGAAATATCCGTTTATTTTTGTATTAATGGAAATACTAGTTGAAATATTTATTTAATCTCCCAAGTAAAATAGTTACTTGAAATAAATATTTCTGCCATTATTTGTGGAATGAATATTCAGCACTACTATGGAACTAGTTCTGAGGCCACGTGGAAGTTGCCTAACAGATTCTTGTTTTGAAATGTGTACGTTACTGAAGACAAATAGTAGGTAAATATAATAATCCTTTTTCTTGCATACTTTCTTAATTACTTTCTTCTTTTAATAATTATAAAAAAAATTAATATTTCAGATAACTATTGTAAGTAAAATGCTGTGAAATACTAGTTGAAATAATTAATTCTCATATCCTTAAAACAATATTATTTCAAATATTTATTCCTAATACATTCTACAAAAACTATTATTTCAAATAATTATTTCTAAAACATCGCACAGCAAATATTACTTCAATTAATAGCTTCTATATGTGTATAATAAATAGATATTTTCAGCTATTCTTCTATATCTTATAATAGATATCTTTAGCTATTCTGCTAGTCTCCTATGTAGAACTAATTGTAAGAAATAAAATAAATGCTAAAATACTACCTTATTTGAATAAAAGTATTGTAATCACTATTTTGAGTACCTTTTATTTGCATTATACCCAGCACTGGTGGCAAGTGAAGCGAATTGCTAACACGCTATAACTTGTTCTCAACTTTTATTGGGGAAATGATCATTTTTTTATACTTACATGCTTTCAAAATCTTTCGCTTACTATTCTACACATATTTGATTGATCATATTGTGTAACATTATTTTCTTTGAAATTGATTTTATCTTGATAAAGTACGTAAGTAGGAAATTGTTAATATAAGAAATGTTTTCTATCAGATTCGTTTCGGTTTTCCGGCAGATTGGTATACAGAGTCGATAAATAACTGTTCGAAAACGTAGTCTCCCTTTTTACCCAGCAAGAAGTAGAATTGTCCGGTCCGCGTGGCGTTTAAGAGCTCCTACTGTCCTGTACCTCCCTTAAGAAACTTTCTAAGACAAGGACAGACGACGTTTTCGAACAATTATCGGGAGCGACATGCGCGGCCGGATCAAGGGGACGTAGCCTTCGAAAATCAACCGAGTCGCGAGCCATTAATTCCGAGGTGTGTTAGTTCATAATCCAATAATTTTTAATTAAAATTTAAATTTTAAAATAATTCTAAATCTTTAAATTTAAATTGTAAATCTTAAATTTTAAATTCTAATTTGTAAATTTTAAATGTGAACCAAGGATTACATATATGACTAAATTGAGAGTACTCCACATGAGCAATCAACACTTCTTAGTTCTAATGCAAGTACACCTAATTGTCCTACTGGTGACAATTAAGTTGCGCAACTTTATGCAAGTTCTGATTTCCATATAATGTTTCAATCCCTACTGATAAAGTTAAAATAAAAATACTCCTGATTTTTGTCAATATACACATTTCTTCGTGTTTTCAAGTCTGCTCGCGTCACGGGTGCATAAAAACCACATCTTCTCGCTTAAAAATGTCCTACGATCAAACTCACCAACATAATCGTCAAAGTTCCAGAAGGTCCAAAAAATAACGAGACAAAATTTCCCAGCTGGAGCAAAAGAGTTCAAGGCTGTCGCTTGAAATATTTCGTATTCTCGGCGAGTGAGGAGTCCCGGAAACCACCGATCGCCAAGAACACGGAGCACAGGCTGCATCAAGGTGACGCATAACGAAGCGGGGAGAAAATTATGAGAAAGTCTGTGGCGGAGGCTGATATTTCGACCAAGTTTCTGTACTCGCACTCGGGGCTAAAAGCCTCTCGAGTTGCGGGCTAGCCAACGGGTGCCAGCTGCGTCTGAGAAGCGACTCTCCCACCGTTGCCACGACGATAATTTACAAACAATTATTCGGAACCGGCCGCCGGTGGCCCTGGGCTATGCTCTCATTCCTGTTTTTCGGCCCCCTTCTTATCCCCCTGTTCTGCACCCCCAAAATACCTCGCTGCAAAATCGACCGTCGCAAAGTGGCTAATTTGCCCAAAAACATGGACAAAGGTGTCGTTGTAAAGCTTCAATCTTTACGTCTAATCTGATTTCGGTGGCGAAATTAATTTTTCAAAATTTTCACAGACGTATCACGAAAAAATTCTTCGAATAAAATGAACGATGGATTATGAAACTATTATTATTTTTCACAAAATCACCACAGGCAATTTTTCAAGAATTGGATACGTGGTGTTAACATATTCCTCGGATTGTTGCTCACCTGAAACTTAAGAAGTTAGAGATGCGAGGGTAAATTACTTGTTGACTGAGTCTCGCAGGTGAAGCTCGATTAGGGGAGTCGGACGTCAAGGGACGTAATAGCCCGGCAGCGATTTAATCGCGACATCGGCGCGCCCGCTGGTTGTCTCTGATAACAACGATCGTCCTGCCAAGGAGATTATCTTAATAGAATTTAATCGTCGGATTCGTTATATCGGCCGTCGGGGAACGCTTCCCAGCCAGAGACAGGAAATTTCAGCCCACAAGCCAGAGGCACGCGCCCGAACATCGTTCCTAGAGCCGAGGGGCCACCTACCTAATTCGTGCTGCTCGTAATTCAGCATTAACTCATCCCCTGTCGGGCCGAGCTATGGCAGAAATTCGATTATGAACTGCTCGCGGCTAATTCTTTTCTTCGGCTTAAAATATTTCGCTGTGACAGCTACTGCCGCTGCTGCCTGCATACTAGAGCAACGTTCATCGCGGCCCGTTCATCTCACTCTAAGCTGGCACGATTCTAAAGACTTTGATCGATTGCAGCTACTTCCATGATCTCTCCTAAGATCACCAAGGCATTCAGTTTTCTTGGAGAAAGTTAGTCTGTTGCATCAATTTTTACTGTGCGCGCACCTTTAACCCTTATGTCAATAACCGGCCAGCCGAGTATCCACCTGGATATGTTTCATAAAAAGTTTTTATGTTCTCGTGAAAATTTCATCATGCACTCTTGGATCTTCTCTAATTGAACATTGTGAAAGGGAAGTATATTTTCAGACCTCTTTTTTTATATTGGGTTCGGAAAATTATTCCGTCAAAGTCGACATACTCGCATCTCAATACCCAGAATAGCCGGGTATCCACCTATACACCTGTAGGAACATAAGTCTATACGAAGACAACCGATTATTTAACGTTGATGCCTTCTCTCAATATCTATGTATCGATATTGAGCACCTTGGGTTTTAAGAACAAACTCTGTACTATATAATACAATTTATTATATTTTGTACATAAGCTGATTCGCGATCCGTTTAAAATTACGTTGACCCGAGGAGGTTGTTCGAATTTGTGTGTTCGTGGTATTCTGAGTTCTGTCTTGTCGTGTCCGGTTTATCGTCACCTCGGTTTTTTCGTGATTGGTTGAGGATGGGATTTAGGTGGGAAAAAATAGCGTTTGTTAATTGGACGTGGATGCATTGGAAGGATTTTTAAGTTGAGGAGTGGGAGTCGGTCAGGATTTCTTTTGGTATTGTCTTAGTCGTCGATGGCGTTATTCATGAGCCTAAGTCCGGTGGTCATTTTCGGTGGGTCAGTCACACGTGTTGTCCGTCTGTTAGGGTAGAAACTATTGTAATGCGGTGGTTGTAAATTCTTATTTCAAGGGACGGGACGACCATTGTATTTCAATGTTGCCTTCGCAGCAATAAGATTCTGAACGAATTAACAATACAATTTACAATACGATATCATTACAAGATAATCATTACCGGTAATTTAATAGATGAAAACAAATATTTATATGTAAAAAAACTTAATTATTTATTTTTAGACTCATTCTTTACATTTCGTTACAGTTACTGAATGCTCAACGCAGACTGGTTTGTTGCACACGGGCAACATTTTCTAGTTCTCCTGTGTTTTTTTTACTGCTGCTCTATAGCATAAGTAGCACAAGCCTGTTATAACGTTTCTTCCCGAATTATCTATAGCTTGCGAAATTTCAGGCTGAAAACTCATGCCTGGAAAACTAGTATACCGGCCAAAAATAATATTGACAGTAATTTTTGTGGTATGTCTCATACTTTGCACGTTTTAAACCGACGTGCAATAACCGGTGTATTGAGTTTGTAGCCAATTCTCGCAAAAATTGTCTACGTAGATTGATCCTCTTTGGCAGTATTTGATTGTTTGCATAATAAAAAAAAAATAACGGCGCGCGGCTACTCACGGTATACCATTAAAGGCCCATTTATATGTATTATCTGGCAGGGTCTTTTCGATTAGTCGAGGTCTTAATAACTTGGTTCTAGGTAGCAACAGTCGACTGTAAACGTAAAAAACCGAAATTAACGCGATTCAAACTGTTTATTTAAAAAAGAAACCGGAGGTGAATACCCGGGTATCCGGTTATTGACGAACGTAATGAATTTTGGTTATAGGTTTAAGGGTTAACCCTTATCGGTCGCTAGTTTTTTATGCGTGATTCTCACTAGATTTTAGCTGGTTTCGGTAAATTTGTTCATTTCATTTCACATTAAAAAATGCAAGCATTTCCTCATACGAAACCTTTTTCCAATTTTTCCAAACTGATCTGGTGGATAATTCTTTCTTTACAATTTGCTCGTTCGCATATGAGTTTGCTTGCGTTATAATTTCCGTTATGAGTTCATTGGTAATACATTTTTTTAAATAATCCAAAGGCTGCTGAACATTTCCAAAAATTTGGCGATTGATATTTGTAAAACGAATCCTACTAGGAAGATCATGATCATCACTCTCGATTTCAAACCAATCACCATCTGATTTATCAACATTTTCTATTTCTACATCATTTTCTTCTTCACTTGAATATTTTATAGGCATAACTTTTCTTTCCTTAGGATGTAATAAGATATGACTGCTAGTCTCATCACTAGAATCAAAGTCACTTTCAGAATTGTTCTCAAAACTTCTACCATCACTATCGAAATTTATAAAATTTTCTTTATTTATTTTTGGGCTCAATATATTAAAAATTGAGTACAAAAGGCAGTGATATATTACTGGAGATGTCAATTGTTCCGTTTTTGATGCTTCACTGACAAGTCAATCGTGTCCGCATTTCACAGAGCGCGAATTTCGACAGGTTCCATCATTGTCACCTCCCATGTGACGTGCGACCGCAGCGCCAAAGTAGTATTGTCACGTGAGAGGTGACTTACGACCGATAAGGGTTAATTCTCGTCCGTCCCTCATATCCGACAGAATGATAATGATTTTATGCTCTTTACCTTATGTTTACGTTCGATCAGGTAAACAGAACAGGACGTGGCTTACCTGAAACAAAAAGAAAATTATGGTCAGTACCTGTTGATACAATAATTGTGAAGCAAAGAATATTTTGCATATGAAACGTGAATAAAAAAAAAACTGATCAATAAACTGCGGCCATTTGTATTATCTGCGTCATAAATTTCTTTTGTAAAAATCAGACTGCAGGAAAAATGTCCCGCTTCGAAGAAAGAATGAAAGAATTCTTGTGCAAATCATATTTTTGCCCTCGTGTGTGCACGTATTGTATTTCGCGATGAAGAAAGGAGTATTTTACGATTTAAATGTCTCGTAAAAACGAGAGATTACGCATTGGAATTGTCGTGTCTTTGTCTCCGGACAATCGAGCGTAAATTTATCTGTGTTCGCGCGGGAGTTTCCGGTTTCCGCGTGAAAATGTAAAAATCATCGGAGTGAAAAGGGAAATATGAAAAGCATAGAGGGTCGGCGATGTCGACGGGACTGTATTCGGTTAATTCGTCGCGGTCCATTTTCACAAATGAAATGCGAGTTCGTCCTCGACGAAGTTCCATCCGGCAGTAGGTTAAATGGATTTTTATTCATAGTTCGCGGGGCTGTTCTTCGAGTCGAAACGCTGCTACGCGGTATTTTCGCGGAGCTTCGTGACGACTGTCCCCCGCTCCTGTTTTTTGACTATGTCTTTCAACAATTTATTTACCAGCGCGAGCCGTGTTTGAAGTCCTGCCCCGGCATTATACAGAATTAAATAGTCATGTTAAGCTCGACGCTGAGAACATGAATATGTACCGAGGCAGTATTTACATGGTAGCTCGACTACCGTTGCGAACGTCAATTTGCTTTTGAGGTCGGTCCGATTTAATTAAAATTAATAGCGCCCACATCAAAAGGCGAGAATAAATACCGAAAAATATGGGGCAGGATATATTATTTATTTGTTCGTTCGATTCGTTCGGTATAAACGCGTTACGAACATTATTACGCGGACAATGCGCGATTTTTGCTCGATTTGCTTTTGAAGTTAATTCCACGGTTTATCAGGAATGGATATGCCCGTTGTCAACCGCACAAGCCGCTCCAGCCAGCCTTTAACGGAACGAATAATTCTGTGTACCAGTTCGCCGGAAAAAAGAGAGAAAAAAATTATTCTAACGTCACCGTTAGGAGTTTTCACTTTTTCGTTTTAGCAAGCTGCAACGTTATTAAACTGCATACCGCCACTGGTCACAGTTATCTTAACGACAGAAATTTCACACTTTTAGAACTTAATGCTCATTTAGAACTAATAATTAATACCCTTTTCGTCGTATAATAGCGGTAATTGCGTGTCCATTAGATCCTAATGCAAACCCATTAAACTTTTATAGAACGGGTTAAATAGTAAGGTAAAACCCTGCTTCCTGCAGTGGCGGAGAGAGCGAGAGGGAGAGCACATGAAACAAATTGCGATGCACAAGAAATGGCGCAACGGCAAAAACGTTAATAAAATTGGCCCGAGGAATCCAAATGATATTTTATAGCAACGCGAGCAGATGAAAGGGTAGCCACATATTGATAAGTCCCATTAAACGAGGAATTTGTAATGAATTTTTTAGCCACATATTAGCACATAGAGAAACTTTACGGGTGAATTAATTGAAACAGGAAGCATCAAGCGAGGATTTAAAACCGGTATCGCGCCAACAAAGTTACACCGAAGTCGTTATCGTTCCGGAAACCATAATCAATAATTTGTCTATTTCCCTATGGTGCACATGGAAGGTCAAGTTTTCCATTTTTAATAACTAAAAACAATAAAAATATAGCATAAAAACCATATGCATGTATTTTATGTAGTAGTAAATTTATGTAAAATTGTTTAAAAAGACAATTATCACTAGACAGCGAATTTTATGTATTTATGACAAAAATGAGTAGGTATAATTTAAGCAATAATTTAAACAGTAAAAACATTAGAAGAACTTAAAAATACTATTATATCATTTTCAATATATTACACATATTAAAATAGAAAATAAATTCTTGTTTCACTCCAGTTTGTTGCAATTCAGGTAAAAAATTTTTATTTTGTATAAAAAGCAGTCTTCTAATCATCACCATCTGATATCGCAAGATTAAAAACAATTAAACATCATTAAACGGATTTTATGCATTCATGGCAAAAATACGGTGACTTTCTTTAATATTCGGACACTTTGAAAAAGACGATAATTTTTGGTATTTGACCATAGATTTGGATTTTTTTGAGAAGTTAGAACAATTAGTTTCCTATACGATGTGAAAAGATTTTTTTTTTTAAATTGTAATTGGTCGGAATTGCAGACAAAATACTAAAACTTGTTCATATTTTGCAATTCTTTTATGTGAACTTATATTGAACATTTAGAAAACACGTTTCGTAGATTTGTATTAACTAAACATATTCTGAAAATTTCATAAAAAGTGACCTACGTTTTAATGAGCTACAAACATTTAAAGATGGTAAAGATTGCAGTTTTTCGTGATTTTCGGCCTCTAACTGCTACGAATCTTTCAATGGCTGTCGTTTCTTCCCGCATCAACCGATTTCAATGAAACTTTCACAATGCATATAATTGACGCAGATCTACAAAACATATTTTTATAATTTTCGATATAGACCCCTATAAAAAAGTTGTAAAATGCAACTTTTAGTATTTTCTTTACAATACCGATCAATTGCAATTTTTGAAAAATTTGTTTTCACATCGTATAGGAAACTAATTGTTCTAACTTCTCAAAAAAGTTCAAATATGAAAAAAGTTATCGTCTTTTCAAGAGCGTTCGAATATTAATGGGAGTCACTGTCGGTGGAACACGGAATAAGAGAAATTGAGAAAATTAGCATACACATATTGTATGTCCATCGAACCGCGATAAAAGTTCCTTCGTGGTTCTCAAGTGGAGAAACGGTTTCACCGATTTCCGGACGACGCGCGAAAGAAGGAAAATGGATTCGCGAATAGGAAGCGAAACGAGGAGCTCGATGAGGAGGTGAAACACGATCGAACCTCGTTCGGGGTCGTCGCGTCAGGATCGCGAGGTCGTCTCATTGTGAGCGGGAATCGCCAGTAAACGCGCGGCTTTCACGCCGAAAAATTGAAAACGAGTGACTCGAATCAGGGACTGTAAGAGGGTGGAAGCCGAGCACCGACGTAATAAGCTGCGACGTGACCATCCCGACGTCTCGGCAACAGAATGATAAATGTTACCGTTTCCGGTCTGCGTCTTTATTGACTTGACAGCTGCCGCATTCTCCGGAACTGAACTCGGGACCGGCGGCTCTGACGAGACGCTAAGGGAAAGGGTAGTTTGCTCGGATGACAAATGGTGTTGCGCTTCGGAATGCGATAGCTGACCTTAAGTACACAGGGTGTCTCATTTTCGTTCGAACTATTCGATATTTTCTAGCTGTCATTCGCTGTTTGGAATGGAGCTTCATTAACTTGTGAACGAAAATTTTACGTAACTTCGTGTTAAAAATCTGTCGACTTGATCTCACCTTGAAGGGTGAAGTCTCTGCTTTCTCACCTTTGAATTTAATTCTTCCAGTAAAATTCTTTCGTCGTGACATTTTACGAATACAAACAGCTCTTTCCATTCAACATCGTTTCATTTTGCATAAAGATTCGTACATAAATAAATTGCTCAATCTTTCCAGGACTTTCCAGCACATCTTTATGAAACATAAAATATTGTCTGCATCAATTGCAAGAGATAGAAACCAAATAGAAAGTTGGTTCTTTCTTTAACAATTTTAATAGATTGAAAATGTTACAGCATCATTCCCAAATTATTTCCTCTTCCCATTATTTGAAATTACGCTTGCTCCTTTTGTGCGATAAATGGATAAAATCCAGAACCTAGTGATCACTCAAGAACACCGCTAACTTCTTTCGCCTTCCACTTAATCAGAAGTAGATGAAACACGTCGACGGAGCGTGGCAGCATTTCGCAACAACCGCCGCTGACATCCATCGGTCTTAATACACAGCCTAAGTACATAATCGCATTATTATCTGATGTATACTCGAGCAGCGCTTCCACCCCAGTAATTATTAATTGTTTATCAACTTGGCCGTTGCTGTTCCAACTTCGCCGAGCGAAAGAGAGATAGAGAGACGGGGAGAGGAAGGGATGGGGGGTTCATTACCTTAAAACAGTATTTCCCAGGACGTAAACTCGCGGGAGCTGTCCCGGGCGAAGGGAGCAACTTATATCGACGCGAAATTCCTGTTTTCGACCGGTCAACAAACCGTGAGCAAATAATTGCAAAAGAAAGAACGGGACCGAAGTTGTTGCGTCGGAAGAGTCTGAAAATTTTATTGCAGCAGTGTTAGCGCTACATACAATCAGAAGACCGGCAGCTTAACGAAGTTTCCTGAAGCTGAGAGTTGGTTACGTTATCCGTTGTATTAATACTCGAGCTCTTTATTAAAAATGTCCCGCGACGATGCGGCCGGAATGTCAAACTCTTCGGAGTTTCGAAGTTCGAAACTTTGAACGGAACGCGTTTAACGTCGGCGAATAACAAAACGGACCACGGTTTCCAACGCGTGTCGCGCGATCAATTCTGTTTGCTGCGTGCGTGCCGCGACACAGCACGTGTTCTTTCGTTGTTCATCAATTCTGAAACACTCGGCTCGTTCCGTTTAACGATTCATTAGAGCGACGCGATAAAAATCGGGTCCCGCGACCGACCGCCACGCGAGCCATTTCCACCTGAATTAAACAGATAAATCGACCAGATAATAAACAATTAGTTGGCAAACGATAGCGTTTACGACGGGCATCTCTCATAACGCTAGACTCATTTAGATTGGCGAACTGGGCTCGTATGCCGTGCTTCCACTCCACTTGTACAATCAAGTGGGCTCTTGCGAGGTCTCCTCAATCAGGTGCGAAATTAATATCAATTTTCATAATTGGCTGCGGAACTAATTAATCAAGGAAATATTTTTCACTCATGAACTGAATGACTTCATGAAGTAATTTGTTAAAATGTGAGAAATTATTTTTTTCCCCAAATTTATTATAAAGATCCGTAGTTTTAACGATTAATGGACATTTGAAATTTGCATTGTATTGTTTGGTACTATGCATCTTTCATTATTCCAATATTTTCATCAACAAAATAAAATATTTCATAAAGCAGTCCAAAAAATGGCAGTTTAAAATGCACTAGTTATAACAATCTGTCGTTGCTCTAAAAATTGTCGCTTTTAAAATTCGTTGAGAAATCTGCATACTCCCCAATTTTATACCGTTTTCGACGTATATTACAGCCGGGATTTTGAATAAAATGTCAGAAAAAATTCGTTGATACGTGCCTCGATGGCTGCAACGAGACCGAATTTTTCGAAATTTTTGCATGCGATTACATAGGGAAAATGGAGGAAAAATGGCTAATCCGATTTCTCCCTGGAACTACATTCCTGATAAAGGTGTGGATTTGAAACGTTTTACGGCGCGTTCACCGAGGGAGATTTGTGGACAGAAAATAGATTCGGAGAATTCGTGATTAGCCTTTATGTATTAAATTCTGAAATTAATTTTTGTTTAATCAAATATATTTTTAACATGAAGCCCGATAAAAAAGAATATTTCTTACAAAACTTTCTTAATTTTCCTCGTAGTATGAGAATCTATACAAAAATATACATTTGAATTTCAAAAAAGCAAGTCGACCTTTAAATAACCTTGAAGACAACTAACGATTAAAAAATAAATAAAATAGTTGTATTTCCTTCTCGAAACCGTGAAACTTTCTTGTTGAACATTTTCCCGAAAACTGCGTTGTTTTCGCGGTATTTGAACGTGAAGCTCTGAAACACATATACGAATGTCCAACTGTCTTATACGCTTGGCCCATTACAGGGTATGTTACATAGTAGCGGCGATAACGTTGAAGAACTTAGCGAACAGTAGGTAGCAACTGTAAACCACTAAGCAAATCAGAACCGGGCAGGTTCATCCGTTACACCGCGGTGCGATTAAATAGCCGTGTTCCCGTCGATATTATCTCGCAGGTGTCAGCCGGCTAACCGCGAACACGACGTACCCGTGTCGCATGCTCGCGCGCGTAAAACTGTCAAACTGATATTAACTATTATACAACGCTAACGGTGTCCCGGGCTCTCCTCGTTCGCCTCGTTATGCACCGGCGCGACGCGGCGGACGAATTGCTCTCGGTTGCAGGTGCATCTCCGTCGAGCTCTCTCCTCTTCACAGACGGGGGATCCACTTTATCGGACAGCTAGTAGAACGACCGAATATTACCACGACTTTATACCGCGTTAAAGTGTCAGCGCAATTTCCCCTTGGCCGGCTGAAACGCGAACGTTCCCGTTTACTGGATTCCAAGCTGCTTTAAAGAATGCACGGTAGCGCGCGTCCGCCACTCGTCGCCGTACTTTTCCCGACCGCGATCGTAAACGGTGTCCTCGCATTTCTTGCGAGAGGATATATGCACTCGCCAAAGGATATCGATTCGCGATACGCCGCCAGAGGCACTCGCCTATTCCCAGCCGCAGTACATACCACCGTCCCGAATGAATATTCATAAGCACACTTTCGTTGAGCCCGCGTTACAACGAGGAATTTTACGACGGCAAATTATTCTCCGCGATAAATCGACGCGAAAGCCGCGTTTTTTCTCGCGGCTACGATCGCGCGTGCCGCGCAAGGGGAATACGCCTGCCATAAGTCGGACGCAGCCCGTGATTTCTCAGATGCGTTCCTGAACTCGTGGAGATTCCTGTCGATACACTGTTGGGCTCCAGACGAGACAAACAGAGTCTTGCGATGTTTGTTTACTTAACTTGATCGATAAATTCAAACAATAAAATAAAACGGGAAAATAGTTGCACAGTGTTCTAGAGAGATAAAAGTCTACGATTCGCAGCTGAGGATTTCTGAAGAATTTTTTAATAATTTCGTTTTCAATTACTACTGTAAAAGAATTTATGTTTAAGTCTCCTTAAGAGGAGGCCCGTTCAGATAAGATTGCCTGGTGAACGAACTTTTAGATGTCGCTATAGCATTCCAAAGGAGACAATGACTTAAACTGTGGTGCAATCTCTCCGTTTCTTGCGCTTTCCCTGAGCTTTGTATGTACATGCAGCGAATTTGCTGTGGAAAACACGTTTTTAAAGGACAAGTAGCTAGTCATCCAACAACGCTGTACGGAGACCACTCGTACTTCAAAAGACAGCGCGAAGAACACAGAAGCACAAGAGAGAAGTGGGTCAAACAGCGTATAGAAATATGCTGCAACTGTGCCAAGCGGGTGTCAAAGGATATACTGTTTTGACCTTTTCGACACGGCGAACGCGCGCCGTAATAAAAAAGAAATATTTTCCTGTTACACCTGTTTCCCGGAGAAATATTTCTGAAACGTGTAATTTGTCTCGAACAAATAAACGAAATAATCAAGGTTGAAATGAAAATTGAAAAAACTATTATATTCTTTTTATATAATAGATTATTAGTAACTTGTAAAATTCCAATTTCTGTATTATGATTCTAGAGAATTTACAAGACAAAGTGTTAATTATTATAATAACGAAGAAAATTGTACGAGGTAAGAAAGAAGCCATTGTTCTAAGGCAATTGTATACATATAAGATATATATAATTGGATACATATAAGTACAATACATTTTTCATCATTCACTTCCTTTTTAATCGTTTATTTTCTGAGAAAAATGTGTAGTCTGTCTTACCTACCACGAACTTTATGTCTTTTTGTAATAAAAACTAAATAAAACTATAAAGATACTATAAAGTCGTTACAAACGAAAAATAATGCAAATGTGGCATGAATTTAGCCGAAAACGTAATGATACATAATCTAAGGGAGCTGCGATAATGGTGAGTTTGATTTACGACCGGACGAAAAATGACACCTTGTGTAAAGAAGCTTTTAGTAAAGCATTCTACGGTTGTTGGAACAATTCGCGCAAATAGAAAGAGGCTACCAAAATTGGCGAAACAGAAAAGGAACAATGCGACACGTTTCTTAACAAAATTATATCGTTCAAATAACTGTACCCTGACAATTTTAAAAGCTAAACCAAATAAAAATGATTCTTAGTTCAATGCATAATTCAATGCAATTAGACTATATGTATAATAACACCAAATTCGGCGTAAATTTAACCGATCAAATGGCCAGAATATACACGGTCAAATTATTTTGTAAACTTTTTCCGCGACAGTTCGCTGCCCTGGTTTTACCATAAAAGACTTAAGAGGTGCTTTATTTCTACCGTCAATAGGATGCAAGCAGACCACTATCACCTAGCCGCCTCGTGGCACGCGTTAACATAATTTCCGATGGTACGTGTAAATGCAACGAAAGTGAAGAATCTCTGAATCACATCATCTGGCAATGTGATCTGTACGATGTGCAAAGACGCAAACTCATGGAATCTCTATGTAAAATGGGGTATCAAATGCCCCTGAGTGTTGAAATGTTTATTGCGGAACCTAATGTCAAGGCATGCGATTATATCCATGCCTTTTTCAAGGACAGTAAGCTGTCCATTTGATTTATGTTTAAACTGTTTTTTGTACTTGTAAAGAGGATAAAACTTTTTATTTTTGTAACAATGTGACACCAATTGTAAAGCGAAATGGACCCATTTAAGGGTCTGAAGAGCTTATAAATAAAAAAAAAATATACACGGTCAAATCTAAATCTCGTACATGGCCTTTACAGGTATTTTTCAATATCCAAGCCGGGCTAAATGTATGTGTTTTACATAAAGAAACCACGGGAGAAAAAATTTCGAGGCAAAAATTTTTATTTCAATTGGGAGAAGAACTTTTCACGAATACTGAAAAAAGCAACAGCTAGGTAAAGATGACCAAGTAACACACCAGTCACAAATATGAGTACAGGTTCGCGTGAATGGAAAACATGCCAGATGAGATATTACAAAGATAATAAGACTAACAAAATCTGTCTCAAATGTAAAATGTGCAATGTATGTGGAAAATGTACAATCACAAAGCCTATCTGTAAAAAATACAGTGAAACGAATAAAATGTACATTATTTACTTCTACATAAAAGAAACTATATTTTTATACTGTCAAATTGGCTATTACATTTATTCTACATATATTAGGTGGACCGGAAAGTAATGTCGTTTCTGCGCATGTCAATATTTACTTATTATTTATAAACTCAATGTGTATTACAAAGTCGTGCCAAGACATTTTAAGGTTAAAGTGACTTGTTTACTTGTACACAGTTAAATCTTGAATTTTTTTTGCTGTTTTGGGTGAACTTTTCAACCAAATACCAGAAGAGGTACATATCCGGCATTGTATGCTTTTTGATTTTCTCAAGGGTAGTAACGCAACAGTTGCTACCAAAAACATTTGCGATGTTTATCCAAGTGGATTAGACGTTCGTACATTTATTTGTTCTTTTTAATTTCATTAAAAAAATTTTTTTTAAATTTTATTTTACTTTTCTTTATTTTCTTTTTTTTTATTTGATTTTATTTTATTTGCACATTAGATGGCAAAAGGTTGTTGATAACGAGGATGATTACATCATTGATTAAAATAAAAACTTGTTAAAAATGTATTTTTTTTAATTTAATGTAAAGAAACGACATTACTTTCCGGTCCACCTAATATTAAGAAAAATAGGTTGTTTTAAAGACCGGACATTTGACCAGTCGCGATGGGAATAGGTATACATGAAGCGTCGATAGGTTTAATGCTGGCATAAGAAATTACGGATTCGCGTTGATCCTAAATTCAGTTTCCTGGTAACGGAAATTGTCATGGCTGACACGAATGCGGGCGTCGAAAAAAGTGAAACTTTCGACGCTCGTCTTTATCATCGCAAACGAGCATGCGTCTCGGACAGGTGACGCATTTTAACCGAAGATGCCCGTTCTGAGGTGTGCGGCCGTTCAACGCGGTCCGTTCGTCGGCTTATTGTCGCGTGGCGACCCAATTCCCTTAATGAGGTCGTCTTTCGTAGGGACTCTGGAAAGCGTGCATTCAAAAGTCCAATAATCAACGAAATACCGGGAAAACACAGGCTCCGCTGGCTTTCCCCGGGGCGAGACGACGCTTTTCATCCCCCAAAAGAGGACGCTTCGGTTCCCGAGATAAATCATTCGTAAATCGATTCTTCGGCCCGCGAGAGCCCGGATCACTGCGCCGAGAAATCAGTTCACTTAAGAAACTCGCAATCGGCCCGTGAAATCCTCTACCTACGCATTTCATTTCTCGCTGATCCCGAAATCGATCAGTCCCGACTGAACAAGGCGACGGGGAACGTTGCACTGCGGTCAATTTCTCGAAAATGTGGGACCAAATTCAATTTATTTGCAAATAATACAATTGAATACACAGGAAAGAATCCAATACATTCCCAAAACTGTATTACGAATTGGACATATTGCCTAAAGAAATTGTTGATTATTTTACTACTTCGAAATCACATTTTCAGTTGTTCATCGTACGAAACTACAACGAAAAAAAAGAAGAAAATTGTTTAGGCCACGTTAAGCCAGTTATTCCTGCAATCTATAAACTAGAAGGTAAAGATAAAACTAATTTGCATGATGGAGCTAGCAGGAAGTTTGTACAGGAATAAAGAAGTAAAAGGAAAACAGACTTTTGCATAACTACGCTGGGTCAAGCTTCACTTTAGAGGACCAAAAATTTCGTTCTTTTTTTGTACAATCCTATTGCTTTGGACGAGATTTTCACCACTAAAACTGACATTTTTGATATTTCCTCGACAAAATCTGTGGAATTGTATACAAAAAAAAAGGACAATTTTTGGTCCTCCAAAATGAAGTGGTAGACTGTTTTATTTTCGAATAGATACGAAGCTCGCGATCGAAGTAGGAAAGCATCGGTTTTCAGATGAAGGAATGTTTATTGGAAGAATACGTTAAAGGTTTCCGGGAGGACGGCTCTGTGTATTTGTGTACACCCTCATTTGAATTTCTAAGACGCTTGGATGCACGGTGTTCTTCGACTCTCCGACGGCAAGCGTCTCGGTAGACATCGGTTTTTGTGCAACCATGAGAAAACTTTCGAACGCGGACGCACAGAAATACGAGGTTTCGCGTGCCAGTGACGCGGGAGACACTCGTTATCGCAAAACGTAATGCTCGGGCTGAGCTACGGGCTCGACGGACGTGTATAAATTTCTCGTGATAATGATCTTCATTAAGCCCGTCGGTGCTGTTCCTTGCGTCGTTAGTTATCGTCGCGAGGATTCAAAAACACCGCAGACTTCTTCTTGTAGTCTAAGAAACTGTTTCTCTTTGGATCGTTAAACTTCCGCCGAAAATAATCCGTACGCTGCGCTGTGAAGAGCGTTTTCTACGAACAATAGCCGGACTTTTCATGTAAATACAAAACCGTTCGAAATTGTTCGAAGAATAGATTGACGTCGAAATCTTTCAGTAGAAAACGAAAATTTGTCAACATGAATATTTCACATTTTAGTGGCTCTAATAATTTAACACTGAACCTATCGCTGCCGGTCAAATGACCGGTTTTATATTTTCCATATCGCAATTATTGAAATAATGATGAGTTGGTAATCACAAATTCTTTTGGTAAATATTTACATTAGGGGCTTCCTCACCGATTTTGATGACCTTGAAATATGTTGTCAAGGTCATCATTCTGAACAACTTTTTCTTATACATGTTACCGCCGCGCAGCTTTAGGTTCAGAGATATTCGCAAAAAAGTTTCAACATCTCGAAAAGTGACCGGAGTAGGTCTGGATTAGATTTCTTACCAGGGATGGGGTCTGGGGGAGGGCCGGCAGCCCAATCGACACATGTTTTCGAGGAAATGCATAGTTCGTTCATAATAAATTCTTGTCGAGGTGCTCTCAGCATTATATGATATGCAATGAAACGCAAGCAGTTTGTCTGGGAAGACGTATACATATTATCAAACCAAGTGTCCTTATAAACACTAATTTTGAAATTACATTGTGTTTTTATACGTCTTTTGTTTCGATTTCTAATGTAACTAGTATTATGGCATCTAAAAACTTTTCTTGATTGTTGCAGATATCCAAGAATTCCTATAGTTTCATGCTTAACCCTTTGCACTCGAGGCCTTTTTCGCTTGCGCGAACCAGCAACTCGAGGAGATTTCGGCCAAATTAGGGAAACATTTTACAAGTACTTTAAAATCAGTAATAAACAAACAAACGTATACAAATAATAAAATTTCACCAATTTATTTAATTTTATATCGAAAACAATAAAATTTGATAAATATTACACCCTGTAATTAGTTTTTGTGTGATATCTAGTAAAACAATACCCAAGATGCATCCTAGGTTTCTCAGGACACGTATCACAGTATGTAATACGTTACTTCCCGCCTACCTCCAGGCGGGTTACGGTCAGAGCAAACCTTGCAGTCCCTTTTTGGCCCTTTTAGTACAACGTGAAGCTTCCCATTTAATCGGATTTCATCGGAACGCGACGACATCAATGTAATTTCTTCATCTAAAGTGGCAAAATTGAATTCGTCCGAACTTGAGCTGATCTGACCTTTATCCATATTCATAGGGCTCAAAAACTTTTCAATTGCTTTATTCACTGCCAAGACGTTTTCAAGCGAATGCTAGTCTGAAACTAACTAAACTGAGCTAAGATTTGGTTATAAATAGAAGCCGAGCCTAGTCCACGAAAGTATTTCCGAAAGAAATATCTTTCGGCGCCGTATCCGCGCCGCTCGAGTGCAAAGGGTTAATACTCTGTATGCTAACACAGCTGACAATGAAAAGAGTTCGCGTTCGACACGATTCATTTCACGTTTCAGTTCGTAAACATAAACAGACAAGACAGTGGGTCTCAACTGATTGAAGTCGTTTTAAGTTGTGACTTGTCGGCGGCCACAATTTCAAATCTAACCCAGACCTTCTCCGATCACTTTTTGAGATGTCGAAACTTTTTTGCGAATATTTCGGAAACTAAAGCTGAGCGGCGGTAACATGTATAGGAAAAAGTTGTTAAGAACGATGACCTTGACAACATATTTCAAGGTCATCAAAATCGGTGAGGAAGCCCCTAATGTAAATAATTACCATTTTTTTATCCAAGCGCATATTTGGATAAAAATTGCACAAAATCTAAATAAATAGACACTTGTAAATTTTTCTAAGCTAGAATATTTTAATCGCTTTTAGTGCTCGGTAGGTTTAGCGTTAATCAGCCGCTCCACTATATTGACGACGAGCCAAGATGCAAAAATATTCATAAATCGTCCCGAAGCGTCCTATAATTCGCCGGCCAGTCTCGCGTAGACATTTCGCAAGGGGCCTCGGCCGTGTTTCCGCGAAAACAAAGCTCGATCCTCGGGAGAGCTCGAGTGCGCGCGGGCTCTCGCAATTGATTCGAGGTCCGTATTTCATCGGGAACATTAATCGGCCGGATGGAAGGTCGAACAACGGTAGGGGTCCCGGTGAAAGAGCATTGGCCAGGAATTTGGCATGCGGGATTACGCGTCGTCGGATCGTCGTGAATCGGCATCGCGAACCGGCGCTAAACACCGAGAGGACCGGCGCGGCGCGGCGGCGTCGGTGCTCGGTGACCGGCGGTGCCTGGACGCCGGCCAACTTTCTTGCAACCGGGGATTACCGAATGCGTCGTTCAGGGAGCCGCGGCACCGTTATCGCCGAATAAGTTCCGCCTCTACCGCGGGAAATTCGCGGATCGCCGATTTAACACTGCTTAACGCTGATTATGCGAGCAGATAGTGCCTAATTTCCGGCGGGGAAGCCGCCAGGGAAAATTTGTTCGGGAAAATGCGATCCGGGAACACATTTATTGACTCGACAAACACGGACCGTTTGCGGTTTTAACGACGTCTGCTTCTCTTTACGGATTCTTGATATTTGCCCAGTAAATCTACCAGAGAATCTCCAGGCGATTATAAATTGGGGGTTTTTTGGGTTGGGTAATTAGGTGGCTGGTCCTGAATGGATACATTCTGGCGAGACATTAATGGGAAGTATTAAGCCCTTGCTGTAGCCTCGTCAATAAAGAATTATAAAGGAACACACAGTATCAGTCGTGTTTAGGGCTCCGGTGGTTTTAGTTGATGTTAATCTATTAGGTCGGTGCAAATCATTTGGGCATTAAATGCCTATTAACAATAAACGCCCGTTTTCGGATGAATTGTTACCTGACGTCCATGTACGTTACAGCATCATAGAACGCACAGTTCGCTCTACTGATTTATGCAAATGGTTTCGGCTTTCATTGTTTCGCGTATGAAACAGTGCACAAAAATGTAACCTCGCATGAATTCATTGATTGTGTTCAATATAATTTGGAACGCAAAATCAAGAAAGTTGTTGTCCAACATTAATCGGGACTTTTACAGGTTCCTGTAAAAGAAGATCATAACCGACTGAAGAATTTAAAATAGTAAAATGTATTTCAAGCAGAGACAGGCAAATTTATAATCGCTAAAAATGTTATAAAAAAAGTGACATTCGTATATTTTGTACGGAATATTTTATTTCTTTAAAATAGAAAACCGATAATATCGACTTTGTGGTTGTTACGTATGCGGACGTTTCCGTTCGTGATTCTTCCGGAGATATGTGTCGGAACAGAGGAAGAACTTACTCAAATTGAGAAGAACTAGGACTCCTTTGACGATGCAATGAGTTGCATCACTTCTATGAATCCGAATCTAATCAGGAGTGCCGGCGATGGTGACACGCTTCGGTCACGCGATTCGTATTTCATTCTCTCCTTCTCTATATTCGGCTCTCTATTGAAGTCTTGCTCGGCGCGATATGTAGACGCAGTCATAAATCAAAAAGCATGTCCGGGCACGATATTAGTCCGTGAAAAACACGGCTGTTGGACTAGGAAGGAGCGTTTACTGTATTCAGTTAATTAAACCATAGTATATCGCCCCCCGCATTTCTCGGTGCGTAAAAACTGAGAGCTAATTTCATACATACACTGAACAATTGTAAATCCCGGATTTCGTAATAGAATATATTGAATGTACTGTTGCTATAAGGGAATACTTGATTCATATTTACCGCCAAATATTGAGTTTAGAAATATGGATCTGTGAGTTCTGATTGGTCGAGACGTTTTTACATCGTTGCTCTGTTCCGTCATATGTTTTGGTTCTCCCTTAACGTTCATATGCCTTCAGTCCACTGCCCACCGGCATGATGTAAACATGTACTTTTTTTAAAGAAATTTTACCAACAATGAATATATAGAATTAGTTTAATTAAGCAAGTAAGTTCAAGTCAACTGGCAATTCTGAATTATTAAATTTATACTAAAGCATATAACACTTTACAGACGCAAAATTTCTCTCTTGATAATTATCCGCATTAGGATCGAAACGTTGGGAAACATTTAATTGCAAAATTGCTTAAAGGTTAACATTGGATCGAACCTGTAGCGCTGACAATACGGATTATTTATTTAGAATATATTACTAAGATATTATAGTCCTTATTATTCTCGCATCCCTTTCGAACGTCCAGTAATTAGCACATATTCTGCGACGATACACCTTTGCCGCTCGAGGTATATCAAGTTCATTTTCATTCAAATCGAGACAAAGAAACCACGACCTTATATCCCATAGTGGTAACCCGGTGATGAAATAAACAACGACCAGTCCACTGTCCCCTTACACACGCGGCGATTCGGTGGCACAATAGACACCGACCACTCTACTACGTGTTCCTGTCTAGTGGCAAGCCAATGATAAAATAAACATCGACCAGTCCACACTATGTCCCACAAAAGCAATCCTTGGCTCGTAACATGGTCTACTTTCTTGTTTAGCGAAAAAATACATTGTTATTGGATTTTTATGTTACACAATTAATGGCGAAAGTTTTTATTCTGCATAGAGATCCACGGTTAAGCTTTCAAGCAGGGGACCAACAATTTTCAACTTTTCTGAATGTAATATTATACTAAAAACTGTATTAATGTTATCAGCGCACAGGTTCGATCAACTGTTAATGACTAACAGCAAATTTGTTTCGAAACGTCGAAGTTAAATATGTTGCAAATTTGCCGCAGTCATTAACAATTGATTGAACCCGTGCGCTGATAACATTAATACAGTTTTTATCAACAATTTACGATCGATATAAATAAAATATTTGTAATATTATACTATTCGACGAAAAAAACTTTAAATAGTGCGCGGAATCCAAGATCTTACCCAGATCTATGTTATCTCCCGGAGATAGGATTCGGACACCCATCGTTTCTTTAGAGCACACCGTATCGTGGTCAACAGTATCACTTGCGGCGCTACCGGAGCTCGGCCCTGTTTGTCGGGTTGCAATTCTCCTACGCTTTTCCGCCTGTGACCTGTTTTCTATAGCCCGGGCCTAATTCAGGACCATCGACGTACCAAGCGGGTCGGTCATCATTGATGCGATGGCCATGCTACCTAATTTTTGGATTTTTGAGCTTTTTTACGGCTCGGAGTACACGTCGGACCATCTCACCTTCAGACCTGCAGGGTTTCTCGCCTGCCCGTATTTTGACTCCCCCACCTTCACCATATTTCCATCTCGAATGCGTCAAGTATTGAGTTCCCGAACCCTGATCTAACCCAGACCTAGACGATCGGCTCACTACATCATACCCGTTTCTATGTCTGGAAACCAATATGGCAGCCTTTCGCGCACTATGATTTAAAGTTTTACCAGTTTTTCGTCAAATTCTTTAATATTACATTAATTACATTTTTTAGAAAAATTGAAAATTTTTGATCCTCTGAGTGAAAGTTCAGCCGAGATCCAGAGTCTAGTAATAACGTGCGGTCGTCGATGACTTCGCAGTGACCGCGTTAAAATGAACCATAAATAATTATTTTCCCATGGCCTCAGTCTCCCTGTACAGATTGACGCAACGCGAACCTCGCGGACGTGTCCGGACTGCGCATAACCGTGAGTCATCCTGACGCAAGCGAGTGTGAACTTAAATTTCGCATTCACGCCATAAAGCAAATTTAAATACCGAGACGTATCACAGACAGCGGGTTCGGACTCGTTAAATTCTGAGCGCCGCGACGCGCCGTGGAAGCCGCCACGCGTTCTCCAATACTTTCTACATAACCTTTAATACTTTCGTAACGGTCGATTAACAGGCAAGTACCGGCCCGTGGTCCGGAGCGGCGATCGACGATTCTAATTGCCCCGGTCGTCCCTTTTAATTTCTCCACCGCGAGACAATACTCGGTGACGTAAGTCCCGGTTGAACTGTCGTCGCGGCGGACGCCCACCGCGGTCATAATTCCGCCTAATTGCCTCGTTTATTAGCTCCTCGAGGCATCCGGCTATTTATAGGGGGGGCTCCGAGAAACCAGTCAGTCAACCATGACAATTACCGGCGATCGGCGGTTTCCCATTTCCACGACGGGGCCGGGAAAAAGTCGATTCGCAAAGAGAGAGAGAAAGAGAGAGAGAGAGAGAGAGAGTCGGAGAGTCGAGTAGAGTACCGGCCCACGAAACCTCGCCCCGGCCCGTCCCCTTTGTCGCGGTCGTGATCGATTATCTTCTAATTGACTCTTTTCAGAGGCTTGATGAGCCTCTGGGTCCCCCAGACTCCTTGTTTCACCACGTCCCGGCGCGGCGCGACGCGACACGACGCGACGGGTCCAGTCCGCCGAAATCTAGTTAAGACCGTGTCCGATTGGTTCTGCAATGGGCAGCGTCTCTCACTGCCGCCGTTTCCCTCTAATTGGATTCTTTTTCCTCGGGCTTTTCCGCTCCGCCTCCCTCGACAACCTAGCCCAGATCAGGCCAGGATAGGCGAACTCGCCCGATCCGAGCGCGATACAGGCCCAGACCCGGACATACACTGACGGACATATACGGTGACCTGTCCTGAAATGTTAACACTAAACCTACCGAACCTTAAAAGTAAGTGGTACATGACCCCTTATAAAAATGACAAGATTAATTTTACTTTGACTTCGTTCGACTGTAATACGTGCTCTACTGCAGATATTTATACAATAATTTCTTATAAATTATGTTGGAGTATACACCGTTAATGCACGGAACGCTCGGAGGAGGAAAGGTCTTTTTGACCTGCCATTTATTGGCTTTTTAAAGGGCCTAAGAAGGAAGGCGAGAGTCAGTGCGCCCAAGCTAGCCTACCGAGCAAGTCGCAGCTTCTATACATATTTTACCTTTTTTTGTTAACCGTTTTCAATAAAGTTCCACATTGTGGTTTGAGCTAATAATATTAATTCACACTTGACTACAGTTATTCTACGCGCGGAGGAGTTTAAATAAATTTCGTTTGTTCGATCATAAACAAGACCGAACGTGAGCGTTAGGGGCAGCCACTCGACGGCGACGGTCCTAGACTGTTTGGGTGTCTCCGGACACCATTTCAACAATCTTAAGAATCACATTGACAGGGCAATCTGGCGTCCAAAGAATATTTATGAGACATTTTCACGCAATCCTGATAGACAAAAAAACACAAGATGACTGCAACATACTCCCACTCCGACCACTAAACAAAACATTTACAAACCAATCAGAATCTAGTCAACCATCCCCATGCCACCTACTACCAACCAATCAGGAAAAGACTAGAACCGATATAACACAGCACAGAACTAAAAGGACCAGTCAGAAAAATCGCATCACTCTAAACACATCACAAATCGAACGCTCCTCGCATACTTTGTACCAGTATTCCGACTTTTTTAAATAAATTATTAAGTGTTAATTACCAGAAGATCGAGTTTTTATTTTCAACTAGGCGTAACTAATCCAGTTACGTCAGAGCCCCCGTTATCGTCGCGAACGCACGAATCGGTTTTACAACCCGCGAAATTCGATAAAAGAATTGCGATATTCGGGACGCTTCATCTTTAAACATCAAGTTCCATTTAATCTTCCAACCTCGTCATCCCAACAAAATCATTTTTATTATTCCAATAATTGTAAAACAAAAAATCCAGTAATTTTGACCGGCGGTGGTAGGTTTAGTGTTAAATAATGCATAGAAATGCCACGCAACATTTGGCAAAGCATATTTAACTTGTTCGGGCATCTATTAGGATTCTATTCGTTTGTCCGCAAATTCGGGATTGTTCGAATGAATTTTCTATCAAAGCAGGTGCGATTAGCGCGCAATAAACGGGAACCGAGAGTCAGGAAATCCAACGTATTACAGAATATTCGAACACGTGAATAATTCGAGCGCATCTCAGCCGAAATAATATCGTGCTATTGAAATTTTATTATGTAATCGTATTATCCTTCGGATGAGCTATTATCATTACATTCCTAGGATGAAACTTTTAAAACATGCAGAATTATTCGACGCGAATGCTCTCGTTGATCGCAGACATTAATAAATTGTGATTCCAAGGCTGTCCGTTAGTTATTTTCTATTATTTTTCATGTATAAGTCTATATTTTGTACTCCTTTATATCGGACAACTGGAATTATTGATTTCGTTGCAGCTATGGACATACGATGTTCGCGCTGCGCTTTGATTGAAAACTGTAATCTCGGACATAGTCACTAGACAGTGTAGACAGTTTGCTGTATTCCCTACAGATTGACAAATACTGCCATAAAGTCTGAAATTGCTACAATTTAATAGCTTTCAAAAAAACGTCCATAACCATTTTTCCACAGGACCTATATCCTTCAAGATTGCTTCGTAATCTCTTTAAAACTTGTACATCGGTCTGTAGAGGCTCTTGTTGCGAAATGTTTTAAGAATAATGCGCAAGTTCTGAAATTTCTGTAATGAATCCAATATAACTATAAGAATAAATTAAATTTCACCATTTGATTGATTTGTAGCCGAAGTTTGACGCAAGTTTGATAACGTTATTCTCCGTGAATTGCATAAATCTGCACAAACTGAAAGGGGAAATTCATCAAAGTACACGTTCATTAATAGAGATTTTACGTGGAATATTTCAGAAACATATCACTCGTACTCCTTCGGTTCTAGTTGCTTCAAATTTTAATTCCATGAAAAATGTGAAACGACCCCGCTACAAATTGCTAACAGAGAGAGAGAGAGAGAGTGCACGAGAGGTCACTGGTTTAGTTGAAACTTTGCACAATTATAGAGTTCGTTCTTCGTTCTTTTAATAATATTTAATAGATTTCCGTATTAGAATATTCACGAGTAACCGTTGAAAATTGTGTCGAGCGGTGATGCAAGTATCGCCGTGGCCCGCAAGCGCATTTCGCGCGGTTGAGCGTGTTAATCGCGAAAAACGAGGAAGCGTGTGTCGCGTGTGTAGCGTATAAATGGTCGCGGGAAAGTTCAGCGACGGTTATCCAACGAAAGTGTTACGAGACGCGTCTCGTTTTGCTTCGATCGGCCGCCGCGCCGCGGTTCCATGGGCGCGCACGCACCGCACGGGCTCGAAAGATTTATGATATTCTTCTCGCGTCGAGGCAGGACGAGGAGGTTCAGCGATAAATAACGTTTTGCCTGGAAGACACGCATACGAGCAGCCACGGCGTTATCGATGCAAATGCACCTTGCCGCACCTACCTACTCGGGGACGGGAATAGACCGGGAACGATCGTTTTTCGGTGGAACGGCCGCGGCGATAAACACCGACGCGCATCATATTTTTACCTGGACCCGCACTTCCGATACGAACACACCTCCGCTTCTTGCATCGGCCAGGTCCAGACTGTTATTAACGCTGCACACGATTCGGTGCAGATCTATTTAACCGATACGCCGAGCAACCACCCCGGTACTTTGATTCCCTGCTATACTGCCGTGCAATTAACCGGGAATTTACCTAAACCTATCTCACTGGAACGGCATAAAGCCAAATATACCACGGCTCAACCGAGCTGAATTTCTCCGGGTTTGTTCAATTTTAAAACAATCAGAATCCTCGGCCAATTAACGGGTCTACGCCGCGGCAAGCCGACGCGAGTTCCCCAACTTTTCTATGGGGAACGTATCATTGTGTCAATTATAAAGTTCACGGATGGATTTGTTAACCTCGGAGGAACTAGGCAAAATTTCTGGTAGTCGATAATTGCGATAGTTTACGGAGTTATACTCGTTTAAACAATTCGTTTAGAAATATAGAAGACACTTAAAATTTAGACTTTTTTTTTCATTCTAGATATATTCATCGGTCCCTAAAGTACGGCGTAAAATTTGTTGTATTGAAAAACTCTGACTGGGCACGAAATCATACTAATTTAAAGAATATGTTCGTGATCATTGTAAAATTGACTATCAGAGTCACCCGACGACCGACTTTAGACATTTTTTTTAAAGCAAAACTAATGAACATTTCAAACTTTGTAGGTACACTCATCAATCTCTAAAAAGTAGAACAACATTTTTATGTGCAAAAATTCTGATTTTATACGACATTGTACTTGCATAAACAATGTGTTCACGTCTGCTTTAAAATGACTTATCACAGTTACCTAATAGCTGACATAATTTGCTTAAAACATTTCTTGAAATAAAATCAGTCAACATATCTGTTCCACAGTTGGTAGACATGTCCATTGTATAAAGAACAGGAGAAAATTCATTTCGTAAAATATCTGATTGTATACGACATATCAGTTTAAAAGACAGTGACATAAAAGAGTTCAAAAGATTTTTAATCTGTACGACTACGAATACATGAAAAAATTGGTAAAAGCTAAAAGAAAGGTGAGCAAACCATAAAATTTAACAAAAGTCGACTTAACGCTTCAGGAGAACAGATCATCCACCGAAGATATCTGTCAAGTATTTGCTAAAGACAACCCCGAACAGTTATCGATCGCTTCCAGCAAGATTGATCTCGACGCGAGCGTAATTAAGTTGGCGTGGAAGATAAGACCTCGGAGAAAGCAAAATATGCTCATAAAAATATACGGGCCGTGTCACTTTGTCTTCCGAGTAGTAAGTTTTACGACGCAGTGACTCTCGCGAGTTGCCGGGTGCCTGTGAATGCCACTGAACGCTTGAATAATAAATTACTCACTTAGAAGTTGGGACTTTCATTGAGAGTTTTGCATTCAGCAACCTACATACGCGCGTACACTATTTCAAATACAGGTTTTCTCTCGGAAACCAACATAAAGGGCCAAATGGAAGCTAGGTACTTTTACCGCTTTTCCTGATTTTGGCTATTTCACTTCACCCGCCTTTCGGAAAGCCGCAGATTACTGTTAAAACAACGCTTCCGCCTGGAAAAATCGAAAAGTGGAGTACTCTCAATTATTTAGTTTAAAGGACCTAAATCATTGTCCCTTATTATGTAAATATAATTGCCATTAGTTCATGATGTTTGAAGACGTGTCGATTAAAATCTAACTTAAAAGCTTATCTATTATAGTTTCTTTGAAGAGCAGGATAGAATTTGTTATACGCGAAATATGACATTATACTTATCCAAAGAGTACGTAGATTTATTTAAACATATCAAAGTTTGTAGAAATATTGACCAACCTCTTAAGAACAGGGCAATATTTGTTGTATTGTGAGAATTAGGGAATGTCGAGAGTGGGCAGCGTGCGGCTCGAGAGCGCGACGCGTACCCTTCTCGGGGAAAACCCATGGGAGTGTACCGTCAGGTAAAAAGGATACTGGTAACAGGAGGTCCTTATGACTATTAGCTAGCTGAGCGGTCACTCTTCAGGTGACGCTCAGTCTGTAACAACCTTTGCTTTACAATAAATCGCACTCTTTGGCGGACGGCTTCACCGTCAATACGTGTATTACTTGAACACCCGCTCCGATCATCCTGTCTAAGGGATATATTCACCCTGTATAGTTACGGGCTTTACGGACTCTTTTCCTAACTTATAATATTCCTTACAGTATGCAAAAATTCTGATCATGTGCGAAATTATTTGAAAAGAAATGTAGAAAATTTGGAGAATTTTGTTTAATCGGTAACCCCTTACCAGATTTTTTCGAAATTGACTAAATCCTTGCTAGAATCTAAAATCTACAAATTTAAAGGCTATCATTGCTTATTTCATACGCAATGAATAAGCAGTAAGGGAAGTAAGATTTGTTTTCTGTTAAAAGTAAGTAAAAAATTTGCAGAAGTCGCTAACGATCGTATTTGATTGTCTACATTATTTGCCGCACAACCAGGAACACTGTGCGAATGTATCGGTTAATTAGACAGCAAGCAATGCGAGGAATATTCAATCGCAATGATCAGCGACTGCTGAACTATCAAGCTCCGATGCTATAAATTGTCAATGGTGACAGCCTCGTCCCGAGTCCCGAGGAAAGGTACGTACCAGAATCTACCGTTTTAAGAGACTCAGGTGTAGCGGCAGGTGGTGAGCGAGCCTCGCTGATCGACGGAGAAAGGAAGACGTCGGCGGTTGGACATGGCGTCGATAGCGACCGTTAAGCTCCGCGATCATGCTACGGGAAGTTAGATTAATGGCCGACGAAGCGTTCGATATTTGTATCGTGTTCGGTATCGGCCGACATCGTGACTTTCGCATCGAGACGCGGCATTCATCGTCGACGGCTTTGTTCTCCGGTGACAATTAGCGATTCGCGACGCAACTCGATCGGTATCGTCAAGGAGAACCTTCAACGATGTGTCAAACCGATCCATGACCACAGATCCCACACACGTGTGAGAAGTAAACTTACGTCACACCAAGAGTAACGTTTTTTTGTCTAGTTTATTTTTAATCGTCGAAGCATTGATCGACTTTTTCATGCGATTCTCGAAAAATGCACTAACTTGCTCGTTGAAAAAGGCATAAAGAAACAACATTGCTTGTGGGATTACCTAATAGAATGGATTATACTTGATTTATAAGCGGTTAATATAAAAAGAGATGAATCCTTTTACTAAGCTTCTTTGCAAGAAAAGACAAAATGAAGACATTTTTGTTACCGTATGCAATTTTTCATGTCTCAAAAGTGTACATCGGGTAGAAAAATATAAATACCCGCACTCTAACGATTAAATCATGTACAACAAAGATAAAGAGCATTTTTACTTTATCTTCAGCATAAGGTAAAAGCTTTTAGTCGAAATAAATTTCTCTCTCATCCCGGTTTTATCAAATTATCCGCGAAAATAGAAGCTTGCACAAAAATTTAACTTGTAGATTGTGCTTGCATAAAGATAGATTTGAATTTTCTCGAAGTACACATTTCCATATTCCATAACTTCAAAACACAACGATAAAAATTGCAACGAAACAGTGATCTTTAAAAATGTATTTATGCGATAAAAAAAAATTGTTGACCTTTTGACCTTGAAATTCAAGGTCAAAGTTGATTTTGCGGCAAATTTCTTACATCAATTTCCAGCAAACCGAGGGTGTAGAATCTCGCTATGATTTCTATACGCCCTGTACAATTGACAGGGACAATTTTTATTTTGCACAAGGACCCACGGTCTATTCATAACAATGCATATCACTGCATTTATCAAGGAAGAATCTATTCGTGCTCCGAGAGAGCCATTTGGCCAAAATTCGAGGAGGCCAATCAAGTACTAATTAACTAATAAGGGACTTGTCTATAGACGCGTATGAGACGGCAATCGGAGGTTGATGACGGCCGACACGACAATGTTCGGCCCGTTAGCCGAGTTAGTTGCAGCTAATTAGATTCTAAGCGTGATGGTAGTCGAACGTACGTGATACCATTAATATCCGATATAATATTCGATACACGCGCGGCATTGATTGCGCCGAAGTGTAACAATAGTTGGTCGATAGGGGGGGTACGGGACGCGTAACGGAGCACTGATATTCGGTCTCTTCGTAACAATGGTAAACGCTGCAATGTTCTTCCGTTCACGTACACATCGGCACGAGTGCGTAAACGTAGCACCGGTCCCGCTTTACGAGCCGCAAATTATTAATAAACAAGTTCCCGGCGAGTGCTTCATTAATGCGTCCGAAGGATCACGATGCGAATCCCTGTATTCAATTATATCGACGAACAGAAATTGAATGTCGCTATCCGCGTATAAAACGCCCGCAGATGCAAATGCAATCGCTTCATGCCTTGTGCGCTTGACCGGATGGATAAGAAACATTTTTTTTTGTTAATTTTCTTTTTTCATCCTAATGACAGAGTTTCTTGCCATTAGAATACCGAACCACAACTTTTCCCGTGTACGAGCTTTTCGATTTTGAGAAAAATATTTTTACGGATCCGGTTCATTGTGCACGCGATCTCGTAAAATTCGCTGGCCTCTGCGAGAGCTGAATTATTCTTCGTTGCGCCGGGGAAGATATTCTGAATTATTTCGACGTCTCCGTTGCCAAAGGTCCGTGAATTTCCACGGATGTTTCGCCGCGTTTCCTGTTGCGCTGCTTAGAACGAAATGCTCTTCGAGGAAGTACCGTTTTACGAGCGCGCGACGACTTCTCCGAGACTCGCACACGCTTTCGAGATACGGGATTTTTTACGGCTTAGCACGGTCCCACTTGTTTTCGAAATAATAGCAGGATACTGGCCCATTAAAGGCCATCTCGAGTCTCTAAACGAAGCGTTATCGCCGCTCGATGACCGTCTCGGAATTACGAAACGTTTCTAGATAGGCTGTACATTACCTTTTATGCTCTCGAGAGCACTCCGGTATTGACTTTTTGATTCTTTTCAATCGTTCGGACGTTATTCCCTTCGATATCCCACACTCTACAGAAACGCTGCGATCATGCTTTCCTTACCGCACTGCGAAAATGTCAATTGCTCGTAATAAGCACCTCCGGGATTTATCCGCAGAAATGCAGAGATTTCAAGAATCATTAAATATCCGACCTACATTTAAATTGTGATAATTTCGTAAAAAATAAACGCACGATAACAAATTTTCACTCACTTTAAACTTTAAAGCTTGAAGCCTATAGTTTCTTAACCCTTCGATGACCAACGAGGTCCCTAGGGATCTTTGTCGTTTTCAATGTTGCGGCATTTCAATACGGTTCCTCCGAACAGCCGCAGCCTCTGTGACTTCTATGTATAAATGGAATGTCTAGAAGGGATTACAATCGGTTTCGGTACGATTCCGTAAATTTTTTCATCATAATCTTGGGTTGAAGTCACTGATGGCGTTGATGACCGACAAGGACCGCAGGGAACTTGTGGTGATTACTATGTAATTTGTTCTTGTTTTTTGGTTGTGCAGGTATTTTCATGTAATTTGTTCGTGTTTTATGGCTATGTGTAAGGAAGGGATGAGGAAAATATATTCAGACGCGTTGCGTTTATTTTTTATGACACCCTTCCGCGATTGCCTTTTTCCGTACGTCTGTACCTTCCTCTCCTTCCTTTCGTCTCGTACTTGACTTCTTTTTAGTTTCCTCTCCTATTTTCTCCAATTTATCTGACGAAATATATATCAACACACTTCTGCAATACTACAACAAACGTAGGAACTTAACAAAACTATAATAACACCATTAAGGTAAAAAAAAAAACAATTCTACGCATTACATGCCATATTAATACAGAAGGTCCCTGGGGACCTTGTGGGGCTACGACCGTTTAAAAAATTGTTGGGCATCAAAGGGTTAAACCACCGATCATTTTATTCGAAGATTTTTCTGAAAATGGTACACATTGAAACGTCTGTAAAAACTTTCAAAACTTTTTCTTGTAAATGAAACTATGATAGATTTGAAGATTGAAGCTTCCTCTTTACAACGAGACTTTTAAAATTGAGGTATGATTTGTTTTTAGTAGTTTTATCGAGGTTCAAATAAGAGATACATATATAACTTTACATGAGTATATATATGAAAATGTTTCTTGCCACACTGCGTAAAGGATTTCATCGAGTGCATCCACAATCAGTGGATCCAATCAATGATCCTTAAAATATCGCTTTCGTGATCGATTTCGCCTTCGATTGAATAAATATCGTTCCCTGTTAATGTCCACGAGGAAAGTCAAGCCAATTACATTTTTCGTGACATACTGAATGGCCGCTGCTCTTGCCGAAGTACTTCAGCAATTAACCGTTACCGTGTAATTAACTCTACCTGCCAATCGTACCGTCGGAGGAGCATTAGCCCGATAATTCAGCCTTTAATTCAACTATTCGGCGGACGAAAGCCGGCGCAGCCGTCGACAAATCGATTCTTTCTTGGTAAATCGATCGGCATTCGCAGGCCGATTCAGCGAAATCGTTGACACACCGGCCTTACTTCCATTTAGCCGCGTTTACATTTAGTTAATGACCATATCGTAAAGCGAATGCTCGGACAGCAACGAAGAAACAGAGGCGTCGCGATCGTTAAACGTCCCGATAAATTTCCCCTGATTTATGAAACGATTTTACGATCTGATAATAATGAAGCACCGGTCCCCGATCGATGCGCTTCTTTATTATTCTGGGAACGGGCAACGAATGGACATGATTGCTCCTTTCGTCGGAGATAAAAGCGTTTATTGCGCAATTAACAAATCCCCGATCATTGAAATAAGAAGAAGCCAGAAAAAAGCGAAGGACGGACACGAGGGGAACGAAGATTTATCAACATTTCATCTCCCGATCTTTTCATCGACGAACTTTTGCAAGTAAGATAGAGTTAATACACTTTTCCGTTTTTCAATTTTTGCAATTTTTGTTTGACTCAATTAATTTTTTAATTAATGTGATCAAAAGAATCGAAACTTTATGACAAAAATGAGGGTTTACATTCAGCCAATAAAAATGTTAAAAAAATTTGACGATATTAAAACTATTCAAGGGAGAAATAAGTTTCGATTCTTTTAATTACATTAATTAAAAAATTAATTGAGTCAAACAAAAATTGCAGAAACACGTCCTACATCCGCATAAAATCTACAGTCTACTTGTTGCTAGTACATTACAAAAATTCACTTCTCAAATGTTTGCAATTTGATGTCACCCACAAGAGTGAGCAATTGTTATATTTGTATTTTTGAAATATCAAAATAGACCATTCGTGGACAGTGTTGGTCAATTATGCGACCGATAATCGATACACCACAATATGTAGGATTACTCCTACATACCACGTATGTATATGTGTACTACATGTATACTGTACAGGATGTGTCACGAGAAACAGGGCACCTAAATATCATAGTTTAAATTGAAGATTTGATGAATTGATGAAACGAAATGTCCAAAACGGCGAATAAATCAATTTATGTGTTGGTAGTACATATTGCCAAGGTTAATTGAAAGTCATTGACACTTTAAGGACATATTTTCTAATTTATGGTAGTATAGCTAGTATCGAGACTATGTTAATCGAATGATTATAAATGTATAGTTTTGTAAATGCATTGATAAGAATTGTTCACCTATGAATAGCAATGTCTGACAGCAAAGGACTCCAGGGTCCGTAGACTTCGTCCGAGGATCTACAATCGTCCGAATTCGATCGAGATCTGTATCAACCGGCGGAACGTCTGAACCAGCGAGTATACTCGGAGAAACAAGTATTGAGGTCGACCGGTAGAATCTCCGGGAGTCTCCCTTTGAGCCAGAGTATATCTGCTGCATAAGGATCAAAGCCCGTGCGTATTCGATCATCCGGTTCGACGATAGAGGCGTCGCTCCGGATGAGGAGTTCCGATCTAGCGATAAGTGCGAGAACTAACACTGAAGTTACGTGCCTCTATGACAGCGCCGAAGGAAATTGATGTGCCGTAGATCGAAATGGGAAAGAGGAGGGAGGAACAGATTGACCTTTTGATCCCGTAACGTCTACGTGACATCCGTAAGACCAACGTGACTCCGTTGGGCGCCTGGCTCTAGTCCTCTTGCTCACGTACAGGGTGAGTCAACGAACGTTTTCGCCTGAAACCTCTCTGTTGTCGTTGTTGTTGAGACGAGAAAACAAGTGTCTGCTTCGGTCGGACAATCGTCGTGATGTAGAACACCTTTTTCTCATGGTCATATGTATATTTTGATACTTCAACATTGTCATCGTTCTTTCAAATTGGATGACGTTTCTATTAGAGTTATACAATTGGCCGTCAAAAGGATCCACTCGCACAAATTGATGTGTTCATTACAAATCAATCAATTCCTAAATAAAACTCTAGCTACATCAAGTCTTTAACCCTTTTACGACTAAGGGAAACATTTTTCCCCATTTTAAAATTGGTGATTGTCGCATTTAATTATAACCTTATCTGCATTTTTTATGTATTTTTCTTATGATTTTTATTTATTTTACGTGTAAACAAATTAAAATAAACAGTTACATACTAATATTTACTCTTAGCAACCTTATGGTCGGAAATGAAAATATACATTCAGCAACACTGCGGACACTTATTCGTTATATCGAAAGTATTTCTATTCGATAATTTGAGCACCGTAGCTACTGAAAATTATTTTCTCTTTATTATCTCATGCTACTGTCCTCTAGTAAGGTTTCCAATTTCTCGTATCATTGAAAACGACTTTGAAGATATTTCAGGTAAAAATATTAGGTGACTCACCCTGTATTATACTTCTCGCAGTGAACGCACGTTCTGCATATAGCCCGCTAACCCAGTGCCTTCTTTAATTTACATCTCATCTATTCCGGAGCGCCCCGACCGAATCGAATCTCGGGTCGACCCAAAAAACATTCGAATTGAAACAACCGAATGGTTTACGTCTAACATCTCGAGTCTTGCTGTCCCGTTCGTGAATAGTGATTTGGTCTCGTTCGTTTCACGATGTTTGATCTACAAAAGCATGTACCTATCGTTCCAGATGAAGAACTCTGTTGTAGGTAACGAGCAACTATCCGAAAATCTCGGTTTATCTCCGCTTGGCAATGTTTGATCGGCCCAGGGTGTCGCGGTTATCTGTGTTGGACGTCAACAGTTCTGATTCAGCCAGATGGATTTGTTTTCGAGCACCAGTCGAACCGGCCGCGAAAATAGGAATTGTATTGTTTTCTACGATTAACAGAATCTCGAGGAAGCAAACGCGACTTTCCAGACCGTAGAATCCGTTGAGTCCTATAAGGGGTGGACAAACAATGGCTGCGTTCTACTTTCGCCGTGTCAACCTGGACCGCTGCGCTGCCGTATCTATAGACCGTTTTCACGGCAAGACAAAGGCTGGACAAACAACTGAAAGGAATTGCAAGAAGCACCGCCAAGAGGAAACCCGATTGCAGGCTCGCTACGCTTTCGACACTTTTGGGGGTAAACAATCAACGCGAATTTCGGACGGCGAAGATTAGACAGAAACAGGGTAGCCTTTCCAATGGGAGGTAGACACTGCTTCTTCAAACATTCCATTTGGTCTTCATTTATCACCGATGCGAACGCGGCGAGATTGCGCCCATAATAACCGTGGAAAGTATTCATAAGCCTCTGTAGACTCGTTTGAAACTCGAATTCGAACTAGATTCGGGTCTGCAATGGGTCTGAATCTTGCAATATTATTTTGACGTAGTCACTTTGCAATTGGTCTCTTCAGACTTGCAGTATCTGGCAATTTTCTACAGATGTAAAGAAATTATTATATGTATAGGGTGAGGCACTGAAACGTTCAAACGAAACTTGCTTAAATGTCAATGTTATTTTGACCGTAAATTGTTTAAATACATGGTATGAAATTTTTAGCGCCACGGTTCGATTCTGTCCCTCCAATTGAAAAACAATTTTTAGCAAACGTGGCTAAATGACGTTAACGGATTCAAACCCGAATGGTTAACGTTTAAAAGTTTCCATAAAAATAGCTATTATATTGTAGTAACTGATCGAACCGTGGCGCCAAAAATTTCATACCATGTATTGAAACTTGCTTAGTTTGGAAGGCGACATTCGTGTGCATAGTTTTTTTTAGTAAATATTACGTTTAGGGAAGACACTTCGGATGACCTTGATCTTGACATATGTTGTAAAGGACTACATTCTGAGCAACTTTTCTCTATACATCTGCTCGGCGCTCCGATTTAGTTTCCGAGATAATTGCAAAAAACTTCTAACTTTTTAATAAAAAACCAGCGACGGCTAAACACTCAAAATGGGGTTAAGACTGGTTAGATTACAAGACCTAACCCATAACTAACACCGCCTTGAGGCCGTGCAATTTCAGAGAATGTCTTCGATACATAGCTAGGTAAAATCAAAAATCACATTCATGTAGATACTGATAAATTGTAGTGTGGTAGCATCGGTATATTTTTCTTCACAACTTTTTAATAAAAAAAAGGGTGACGGCTAAAACCTCTTGGTCGTTACTATGAGAGGTGATCTTGAAAACATACGTCAATACAGTATATCGTTTCAGTCTTCAATACTTAAAATAACAGCTATATTTTGAAACCTTCTTTTGTTCATAACTGTTTAATAAACAACGATCGCCTGCTAAAACCTCTTGGGGGTTACTGATAAAGGTGACTTTGACAACGTATGTAAAGATCAAGGTCATCCGAGGTGCCTCCTCTAAACGTAATATTTACCGTTTTTTTTAAGCTGGATGTGTAGAGAATATATAAAGGTCAACACCGTTTTTTAAAAAAGAATTATATATTTTTATATGTACTAGGCAATAGAGTATTTTAAGACGAGACCCACGAGTCAAGATCATTCAAGATCATTGAAGGTCAACTGCGATGGAAAATATTTTGCTTTCGGGAGGAATTGGTGTATAATGGTTGTGTCTACAATTTGTGATTTTAAAATTGATTTGATTGACAGTAAATTTTCTACAGATGGCGCCATTTAATTCTACTAAAACGGAATTTCAGATTTTAAGCAATTTATCACCGCAAAAGTCGATAAATTGTTTTATTGTTGCTAGCAGATAAATCTATTTTATTTGCTAAATAACGGAGCTTCGTGGGTTAGCGCCGCTAACACCATCCGCGACAAAAGGAATTCCCGATCGCGGACAAAGGGGGACAGTAAAAAATTGCCGGTGAAAATCCATTCCCAATAAACGAAAAGAACGAAAAAAGGTATTTCACACAACTGCTCCAATTCTAGCCGAAGCGAAAAAGGGGTTGAAGAGGAAATAAAGGTAAACGCCAACTCCTGGACGAATTCGATAGGATCGTGGACAAGCATTGTGAGAATAAGTGGCGCGTTCACCTTGCTGTAAAGTTGAAATCGTCTTCGTTTCGTACATTCAACTCTCGTTCATCCCGTATCTCTTTAACTTAATAATTGCTATTTATTAGTTTTCAACGTGCCGAATGCCGTGTTGGTGACACATAAGTGACATTATTCTTTAACAAAGGTTGATAAATTAATTTTTATCATGATACGTTATTATTCGAACGAGGTAAAAATTTGGTCAGGTGAACCTTGCAGTTGGCCGCCACTTTCGCACAATAATTCTCAAATAAGAAAGGACTGGCTCGTCTGGGCTGGCAATCTAGGAAACACGGAGGGATTCATCAAGCATATGCAGATTCGAAAGGGCTGGAGCTGATTCGCTAGGACCGTTGATCCCTTCCTCGCTTGTAAAACCTCTCCATTAGCGCGCACAGAAGCCAGAAAGCAACGCACACGGGGATCATCAAAAGCGAGCGAGCGAATTCCTGGCCGTGGACGGTGCGGCGCCACGACGAGAAGTCACCGTCCGCTGCAAGAAACGAGATAGGTTTCGCCGTGAACTGCAACGTACAGAGGATGCATCTGTGGCTTTCTCTCTCACTCACTCTCGCTCTGTGTCCGCGTTCTACAAGAAAAGGGAATCGGCGCGAGTGTCGTCCCACAACGACGCCCACAAGGGGACACGTCAGACAGCCTTGCCTTATACGTCGCGCGGCTGCATTTCCACGCTTGTAACCTGCAACACGGCCCTTTGCATCTGTTCCCGGTGCACGATGCTTATAATGGGACCACCTATGCGCGTTTCCTGGAGAAGACGGCCGCTGAACCGACGGGAATGCGAAAAATGGTGAGGAACCGTTTCACCCGCATCCGTACTTCAATTTGACTAGGGGTGTACCCGAGATTTCGGGTTCGGGTCGGATCGGGATCCCGAAAGTTTGCACCTAATACAGTAAATTAATCCGTCAACGACCATTGCCTCGCTGAAAACACCGGTTCTCATACGATCACCGAAGTAAAACAGCGTGGGGCGTGGAAGGCGGCTTGAATGGGTGACCGCTCGGTAAAAAGCCGGGAGGTGTCCCTCTTGGGTGCTTTTCACGCGTTGTTGACAAAATAGGTGGTTCGGAACCCACCTTAATAAAAAGTAGGTCCTGATGAAATTGGAAATTAGGCGATAGTGTGAAGAGTGGTAAAAGGGGGAGAAGTTGGTAAAATGAATTTGAAACCCTGAGGGGACCAAATATCATTACATACATACAGTAAATTAATCCTACCAAGTTCTTGATAAAGCTCAAGTCACGCGACGCACATTTAAAGAAGTTACTCCATTTTAAAGGCTGGAGACTAATTGACTGACCTCGGTATATCATTCTCATTAGGTTTGACAAGATCGCCAATAAATCCCTCGATTACCCAGCAGCCTCGATGGACACTGGCAATAGATCTGGTTCAACCTCCTGGCCCATGGCTATTCATAAATGTTGAAAATCCGAGTCAGCATAGTCAGCCGGATGCGAGGTCTATCAGTCCCACGTCCGTCCGCCTAATAAATGGCGGGGCGGAGATGATCTCGGCCGCGAATCGTGCTCGCACTTCGCCGGTTATCACGCTTTTTCATCTGCTTATCGGTAACGTGACTCGCGAATTCAGCCTGCTCGATTGCGTACACGTCGTGGCTGCCTATAAACCGAGTGATCTCGAAGATCGTTCGCTCTTCGGATCTCTGGACCGGCTTCGCGAAATTTATTCGCCTGGCGCCGCGCCGGGTTGCGGTTTAAGGACGCCAAACGTTATGAGATGCTTCAGCCCGGGCGAACAATTATTGCAGACTACCATCAGTAGCAATTAATGAATGTCTAGAATACATTTTTATAATTTTGAAGAACGAGACAAGATATTTTCGAAGCAGTGTATATTGAATCTGGACCGACTCATGCAACGATCTTTGCCGAAACTTGAAACTCTGTCATCCTCGAAACAATGGAGACAGTAAGATATGAAATTTAACTCTCTGTCCTTCCGCGGAATTCGAGAGGAAAGAAATCGTCTTTGAGTGGGTTGATAAACAAGGTCGATTCTTTCACTACTTTCGTTGTATCGGTTTTGTAAAACAACAAGGCGGTTCTTCGATGTAAGATCTATTTTTACGACAAGGAATAATCGTATTCCCATTATAACAAGTTTTTGTCCTTACGATAAGAATTCATGTTTTAAATCTCGTTTCACCATGATTTTACGACCGTACAGCTGATAACTTGACAATCTTATATATTTGTGGAGCCACAGCGACACAACGTTTCTCCCGCGCAATGCTTAGATGCACATAAGGATGCACCCTAATAGCGGCTGCATTTGTTTCTTATTTTTTGAATATTGCGCGACAACGGCTATTTTTTGGTATATCTTTGTATTAATAACATCCATTTGTTAAAACCTTTGTTTAAAATAAACCAATTTAAATGTAGTTAAAACTTTTGAACACGTAAATTCAAATACTTATTTCGTGCGTTTATAAACTAAAGAATTATTCCGCCGTTTGAGATAATCAACGGGCTATCGACATCTGTAGAAACATTTTTATTCATCCGATACGATCGCTGTTTACGTCAGATTACACATCGAAACTCACATGTCACGGAAACGCATCGGAGCAAATTAGTAATACAACACGCAGCCGAATTCCTTCAGACAACCGAATCCCATCTCGAGTGCTATAAGCCCTATTGCATTCATCAAGGTCCACGCACACATCTCAGAACGTAACGGAGCCATATACATAGAGGGAAAACTAATAGGTCCAATATGCCATCAGCTTCCGAAGCAATGGAATCTATATTGGATAGCAGCACATCGAACTCTAAAGCCCTAGAACCTAAGAACCCCGGAGTCTAAATGCATCCGATCCACTTCTCGTTTCTCAAGCAGCACCGGCAAGTGGTCCGATCGCAACAAACTTTCCGCTAATTGGAATCGAATAATACGTAGTCGGGGAGACTACGTAACGAGCCCACCTTAACGAGCGCCGATGGAACTTTACGCGCCAACCAATTCCACCTATCTGGAGGCCCGAGTGTCCGCACGCACGTTTTCTCGTTAGCACTTCGCACAATATCTTTGGACATTGCGGTTTTTTTTTATCATTCAACGAAGCTGAAAAATGGGAGTCGCGAAACGACGCCTGCTGCAATTAAATTCGCTAGCCCTGGATTAGAGAGTCGACGCACCATGATCTCACTCAGAGTTTCAGTGACATTTATTTCTTCTCCGACAATCTTATTGGTTAGCTCCTCGGCGAAAAATAAGTAAAATTTTTGAAATGTTTCATAATTTCAAGTAAATTGTAAGAGATGACCGGGACGAATGCAGTGAGTAATTGCAAGAAATTTATTGCCTAAGTTTCAGTTTCATTCTTTTTTCCGATCGGTTTTCCTTTTTCCCGACGGATCGATGCGGGGCAATGTACAGTTCGCTCATAGTTCGCTCATATTTCGCTCGTGCACAATCGGCTTAGAATCTACACAGTCTACAGCTCTACAGCTCGGCCATCCTGACAACAAATCGTCCCGATTTACAGAAATCTCAAAACATAACACACATAATTTACATCAAAATTTTGACACTTAAATAACAAAACTACACATAAACAGAACTCACATAATTTCATCAAAGTTAAAAACACTTAAATCTACACAGTCTACAGCTCTACAATACGAAGGTCGAAACACCTATTTGCACGATTTTGGTGTTGAAGGTGCGTCTCGGGTCACCGTGCGACCGATCGCAGGCGGAATGAACCGATTCGGTTCGGTCGGCGGGTAATCCAATAATTATATCGATCATAAATCAGCGAGCACGATTAAGCCGCGGGTAATTGCCACTCCTGCCGACGTACACTCGTCGAGTACTCGAGCAGCAAGCTCCGAGTCTAGCTTTGTTGAGTAACTAACAGGGATTCCACAGCCGGGACCAAGCTCCCGCAGTTAATTATCCTAGGACTTGCAAGGTCCGAGATACTGACTAACGATACCAAGCGACCGCCGCGATCCATTATCGCTGGCAAAACCCCGCGGCTGGGAATCGCCGATTTTATTTGGGTTAGAAGGTGAAGAGGAACGAAACTGCGGCCACGTAAAGAGAAAGAGAGAGAGACTGAGGAATGATCGATGGCGGGCACAAGCGAGTGCATCGGGCGAAACCAGTCCTACGCGAGATTCCAAATACAGGAGACCGAGGCCGGATAATAAAGAGAAAACGACGGAAAACGACAGTACGTAGTACGGTGTCGGCGAGCCTGAGCGCGGCCCACGCGATTCGCTTTTATCGATTCATTCAGTATTCCCGCTGCGTCGCGCGGACCGGATTTTTTCCAGTACGGGTCGAAGCCTCGGCGAATGGGAAAATACATAAAACCTCCTTTCAAGATTCGGAAAGACCGAGACGCTTTTTGGTCTATATCGAGTTGATCTACATATCCTGTCGCATACATATTTCACATACAGGTCCTTCATTAAGGGAGCCCTGTGTAAAATGAAATTTTTTAGCACTTTTTTTTGCTTAAATCGATAGAAAATTTCCTCAGGAATACGATAAAAAAATTAGAAAGCGATCAGAGGTGTCCTTGTACGTTATTTTCAAAATTAAATGAAGAGGTGTATTGAGCGCTTCTCTCGAACTCCGCTAAGCCGCTCCCTGTTCACAAACTTGAAACGCATTTTTCTCGAAACGCAAAATTTCGCACGCCGTGCAACGTAGCTCGTAAACTAATTACTCGATCTTTATGAAACTTGATATACATATTCTATAAACAATTGGCCTCAGCATGACGAACTCCGATTTTTTTATTTTTTAGTTGAACTATTGTTATTAATAATTATTTATATCAGAAAATCCGTTTTGTTCTTCAAAATGTCGCCATTTTTGCAATTTTGCAAATTTTGAAAAAAGAAAAACGCCATGCCAAGCGTTTTTGCATAACCTAACGATTACATTTGGATTTTTTTGTTTCAAATCAAAATTGTGCTCTGTACGCTGCACGGCGCATTTACAGGATGCTATTTTCAAGCCGTCATTCCACCATTATTATTAACAATTAAACTTAAAAAAAAATATTTTTTGTCACACTATAACAACAATAAGTGATGCCTTAAATTTTAAATCAATCTACGCATTACATTTTTTAGAAAAAATTCTTGAAAAACAGGTCATTTACACAGGGCTCCCCCTTAAGTGGTGTTATTTAAAATTTCACAGTATTTTTTATATGTGAAGATTAGAATTGTTATTCTTCAACACGTGGTTAGTAAAATTGTAATAAATTGTAAAAAAAGTTTTTTTATAATTTAAAATGACACTTCTTAATGGAAGACCCTGTATATCAGTCTCGGCGAGGTAGTTCTGGTGTGAAATGATTGATTATTGGAACAATTGGCATACTATGCGGAATTTCAAGATAAATCTGAAAGAAAATAATCGTTAATGCATCAAGAAGAAATACCGAGATAGTATCTTTAAGACGTCTTAAAGATGTCTGTTGTTAGACATTCTTGAATATGCTACAAACGTCTTTCTTCTACAAAACTGTACGTCTTAAAGATGTCCTTCATCAGGTAAAAAAAAAGTAGATGTATACCGGGCGCGAACCTATTTAGTATAAGCACGTCCTCAGTCGAACATGACTAACGGAAATATGGTAATTTTCTAATTTTTCCTCTGAAATGTTCAATGTTCGTCAGCGCCTAATAGACTTACAGAAAAAATAAAACGTAGCAATTTCAAGGTTAGCTAAGTTTTTCGCGCAGAAAACGCCGACAAAATCGGGTTTATTTTTTTAACTACGACGTCGCGGACTTGAAAACCTGAAAAAATTCATAAACGATACTTATAACAATATATCGGTACTGTAAAAATCTAGAGATTGTCACTCGAGAACTTCCACGTGAAATCTGCATCTTTAAGACGTTCAAACGGCGTCTCTAAAAAGACATCTGAAATAAAACGTCTTCGAAATTGTGGTGTCGTGTCGATCCCGAAACTGGGAATCGGCTCACGGATTGGTTGACGGTGAATGATTGTAAGGTCAAACTCCGGAGAACACGTTCGATACTTTATTTAACACGTTCAGCGCCGCGTCACCCATATTTGGGTGACGGTTGTGCTTCCGTGGGGGCCCGTCACCCAAATATGGGTGACGCTCTTCTTAATCAAGTTAAATATGATTTTCAGTTGGATTTTTAAAAGGAATTTAATGGAACAAGCACTGAATTATAAATAGAGAATATACAGCATAAAAATATCAAAAATATACATATTATACTATACTTTTTATTAATTTATATTTTAGGATAAAGTATTACATTATCTACGTCGCATGATATTCGTTGAAACAGTCCAAGCAGATCTGTGGCGATTTTGGGCCCCGCGAGAAACTTAACCGAATCATGCTGGGTGCCGAACGTGTTAACAAAGGCAAGGCCCGGCTTGCTGGTTCCAAGACAGACTCGGCTGTGCTTAGAAGTAGTCGCGTATCGGTAGTCGAAACAGTTCTCAATTTTGGGGTGCTCGCATAGAAATCATGGAGGCTCGGAGGTAAGTGTGGTTTTTAGAAATTGTAGTTGATTGGTTGAGGGGTGTGTTTTGGAGGATGATAGAAATGATGGAAAATTTGGAATAGGAGTCTACTAGTACGTAGGAGTACATCTGGTGCAGGCGACTATGGTTGTAAAACTATCAAATTTGGCACATTGGCGGTCGAAGGTTCAACACGTGACGTCAGCTGAGGTTCCGCTATTTTTTGACCGTACCTTTCGTCCTTCATGAGTTTACGATTAACATTATGCCGCGAGTAAGTATAACGGATGGTAACGGTGCGCTTGTCCCTTCGCAGGAAGTTTTACGACGAAACCGAAATGTCTTGAAAAATACGTTTTAAAGACGTCTTTTTAGACTTTTAGACCTAAAATGGACGCAAAATGGACACCTTTAAGCCATCCTGTGCTATCTCGGTAGTATTGTGGTTCTAATATTAACGCGAGAGTGAAATAAAGAAGCATGAAGTGCACGGAATAGCGGAAGATCTTAAAGCAGCAGCGTCCGACGGTTAATGATAATAATCATGCAGTCGAGGGACACTTTTAGCGTGTCGTCGTGGATTGGACTTTCACCCGCGCCCGCCTCCGTCTCATAGCCAATAATTAATTTCCCTCGTAACGAATCGCAAGATTTTACGGGGCGTCGGTGTTCCACCGCGGAACGCGTGAAAAAATAATTTACCGGCACGGCGCGGCGACTCGTCCGGTCGAATTACGCTCGGGTGAAAGTAATCGATTAATTTAACGACCGGGCCGCGTCTGATTGAACAGCTCGTGGTCCGAAAAAGGGACGGAGCAGAGGATACGAGGCCCCGTTATACTCGTTCCTGATACGCGTCGCATTAACGAGGACCCGCGGCACGACTGGGGGCCCGCTCGCGATCCGCTCGCGATCCGCTTCGCAAACCCGTCCGATTCCGCGCGAGTAAATCATACGTAAACGCGGACAAACTCTGCGAGCTCCCGCTCGGCTCCGTATGAAGGACCCGGGTCTATACTTACCGGTAATTAAATCGTAAATTTCGCGATCTTAAGGATCTTAACAAATCCGGCCGGCCTTGCCGAGACGTGTAATTAAATTTTTGTAAATCGAGGCTAATAGCTCATTATTCGCAGCGTCGGCGTGTCAGCCGCGACCGATTTCGCGCGATTAATTGCATGACGCACCGAGTGTCGAATCTAGGACGTTTAAGCACTGTAATCTAATCTTTAGGAAAAGTCTAGTCTGGCTGTATATGCGTCGCAGCGTCGACAGATACTTAGCGACGATTAAACGACGCGGAGAAAACTTCCTTCATGGAAGTCCTATCGATTGGTTAGGATGAATAGTGGACTGTATCTAGTGAATTCACGAATGTCTCGCTGGTGGTTAACTAAATGTTTATTCTGGATGTTGACGGTTCTACAAATGATTGCTGACTAAAGTCCGGTGTCCGATCGCGACACCTCGAAGACGGTTCGAGTACGCTGATTGGCCTTTTTTATTTCCAATCAGCGCATCTTAACAATTTTTGGGTAACGCCCTTAGTTGTCCCTTTTCGAGCGGGGGTGAGGGCATTGTCTGAGTCGGGAGGGGTTCTCGAAGGCACGACGGACCGCGGAGATTTCCTCCAGGTTGACCTCGGCTGCAAGACTGTTACGCACATGTTTTAGCCGACCCTTCGGAAATCCCGAGTTTATGACCTAGTCGGTTATTAGGATGGACGAAAACGAAATGCCATTGTATCAAACGAAATAAACTTTACTGTCGCGCAGGTAAATTGCCGGTTGTAGAAAATAACTAAAATTCTCAAGCGAAATTAACACAAAAAATAAACTGTATGTCCCGTCCATGTCATAAACCTTCCTTCGAGAATCTTTAGCTACGGTGTTCCGTTTCGGACGGAACACTGGCCTTACTTGGACTTTGCAGCAAAATCTTCAATTTTGAGTTCTCGTGATTCGTTTGTCGACGAATGAAAGAAATTTACATGGATTTCTTTCAAATAATCGATACGGTTGTGGTGTTAAAGAATATTCTTATACGTCTAGTTTTTACTTTTTCGTTCCAGGACGAATCGATAGCAGGAACAGAGATGGATTATAGCTTTCGGATTATCTAATTGTGTCTGCAAGGTGTCATTTTCCTCGGTCATGCTCGACGGCATCCTTTAATCCATCCACCGTTCGATTTTCACCGATATTTATTCATTTGTTCGCCGTGGAGTTTTGTTGCATCGGAACGGTGAAATTAATTAGGGCGCCGGAATAGCTGGATTAACGATGTCACGCTCGAGGGAAGACGTTGATCGCCAACGCGTTTCTCTTTCTGCCGCTTCCCGATCGTTCGATGGATCGTTCGATGGGTCGTTCGATGGGTAGTGATTATAAACTTGACGGCGGAATGTAGAGGCGCGATGAGCGTCTGCTTTTTATTTTATTTCATTACAGCGAAATATTCTCGCACAGTTGCTCCGGGGACTACGCCGACGGTGTAATCAGGAAGAATAGCTGATTGGAAAAATGTGTTCCCTTGGTCTTGCGAGGCGGACGGGTTTGACGCCTTCATTGAAGATGACTGGGCCCACTTAGGTTTTTACCTTATCAATTTTTTAGAAATATTTTCTGCTGCTCTTTTCTCGGCGCATCGATCTTCTTGTCAGACCCGATAAGCCGGACAACCCTAATAGCCTTCTACCAATAGGCTTCTCATTATTCTCGTGGCCAAAAAGTTCTAAAGGAAGAATATTCTCGCGTGGAGACGAGAAGACGGTCTTCCCTCCTTGTTCCCGCTTCATTCTTCGCGTCTTCTCTTGTCCAATCAAGCTAACGTTATTATTATTTATTTATTTATTGCCTTAAACCATATAAGGTTTTTATAGCATATATATTACAAATTATACAATATATGATTATATTACAATATGTTTATATTAGTTTTGCTAGGATACAACTACCTCGTTGAAATTAAATTTTAATTGAGCATAACTTAATGAAATCAAAAACATTTTTCAGGCCTCTAATATCTGGGCCACATAGGAAGGAAAAAATAAATTGTATAATACTTTAGTCAGAGTTCTAATTTTTAAGACAATTTTATTATTGAGGCTAACTAAATTTTATTATTGATGTCGACTTCCTGTCGAAATCCTTATGTCAATAACCGTGTGCCCGGGTATCCACTTTCAATTTCTCTTTAAAACTTATTTAACATTTTTAATAAATATCGAAATTATTATAGATTTTATGTTCTTGAATCATTATAGATTAACTTACATTTGACAAATAAAAAATATGCATTGAAACTATGAAGTACAACATCATTGAATATCGAAAGAAATTTTGGTTATTCACATAAGGGTTAAATTAATTTCAAAAGTATTTAACTGTTTAATATGTGACAATATGGTGACATTCGTTCTGGTAGAATTAGACTTTTAAAAGCTTTTGAAATCATTTTAGCTACAGGAGTAAATGCCTTCGCAACCTCATCAAACGTTGTATCATTCATTTCAAATGAGACAGTGCAATTTATTCGATTTCGTAACTCCTGATGGCTCGCGGCCTTCTCATTTTAAAAAATAAACGCGGGGGAAATCATTAAGGTGTTTCAGCTGCTGCGACGTAACCTAATCACGCTAAATGGTAGGTCTAATAACGGGCAAGTCCCTCTGATGGGTTCTCATAATCCGTTTAGCGAGAAATGTCTAAGAGAAAAATTCCCTGCGAGCAGGAAAGTCAATTCGAACTTCGTAATACCTTGTTCAAGAGAACTCATTATAAAACGACTTGTCCCTCCCGTCGGTAGTTCGCCGAGGTAACTGTTCGACCTACTGTAAATGACTGCTGGATCATTTTTCATTAATTCAATGCGATTCAACTGTATATTATATGCATTCTTTACAACGTTTTCAGAAGAATATGTTTCGTTTTGTCGATCGTAAATTGTTTAATAAACATGGTATAAAGTTTTCGGCGCTACGGTTCAATCAATTACAACAATATAATAGCTATTTTTATGAAATCTACGAACGTTAACGATTCGGGTTTGAATCTGCAAACGTCATTAGCCACATTTTGCTAAAAATTGTTTTTCTATTGGAGGAAAGTGGTGTTTCGTCCTAGTCTAAGGCAGGGCCCGCTGGATAGCCTTACTGATGAGTCCTCTAGCGGGTCTAGGACGAAACACCACCTTCTGTTCCACCAATAGAAAAACAATTTTTAGCAAAATATGGCTAATGACGTTTGCAGATTCAAACTCGAATCGTTAACGTTTGTAGATTTCATAAAAATAGCTATTATATTGTTGTAATTGATCGAACCGTAGCGCCGAAAACTTTATACATACCATGTTTTCAGAAGAATATTGTTTAATTAAATACTCCAACTGATCACAATTGTGTCCCATTGTTTAAGTGTAATCCAGTTTATCTTACAAAATATGAATATACAAATTTTTTAAATTTACAGTTTTTTTTCAATTTCCTGGAATCCAGACGAAAATTTTAGACAACAATGAAACAAAACGAACGGGTCTACACTAAACAAGTTCAATAGAGAACTGGAGAGACGCGTAATTATCTTTGAAGGGATTGTAGCAAAGGTGCATGTTCTGAAAACATTTGTACAGATCCCCGCCGCTATGAATTATTTAAAAAACGTATTACTCTTTCCAGAGCGTCTATAGTCGCAGACAATAGCGGAACAACCGTGGCTCTAGCGGCAACACATTAAAATAAAGTTGGAGAAACAATGCAGCCGGGCAATCGGCTCCCAGCTACCGCTTCTTTACGACCATAAAAGCCAAGCGCATCGCGTCGACGGAAAAAGCAAGCGAAGAAGAAGAGAAGAGAGAGAGAGAAAGGGAGAGAGCGAAAAGAACCATGAAGTGCGCGAACGGTGCGATTGTCGTTATCAAAAGCCACTTCCATTTACCGTTCCCGTCGCTTTTCCAGCGACATCGATTTCGATTTACAAGCGCGTGAAACGCGTCGCCGCCTGTTGGTCGATACCGATTTCCACCGAGCTCCGACGAAATACACACAGCCACGTCGAAAAAGGATAGAGACTATCGTGATCCCGTGCGTGATTCGCTTTTCGTTCCATAAAACTGCGATATGCGAGTTGCATTCGTCGACGCAGCAGTCTTTCTTCGACAGGCGTACCGAAGAAACGATTGTTCGCGATATTACGAAACGTTCGGAGCTGATCCTGTGTGCACTCGGGCATCGTCATGCTCCTACAGTCTCTTAAATAGCAAATAGACAGGTTTACTTCGGACCATGTGAGTGAGATTGAAAATGACAAATTTTGTTCCATGTCAAATGCGTTTCGAGTCTCTATCTTATTTGGATGTTGAGAACAGTGATAATTATGAAATTCTTCTGTTCAGGATTGTTGGATTTGCTCCTATTGTCAGGATAAAATGAAAATATTTTATTACATTCTACGCAATATTTTGTACATTCCAAAATACTTTTTAAATGTTTCTGATTACTTTTGTTGGACTGTCTGGATAAAATCAAAATTTTCTTATATTCATAAAATAAGGGATATAAATATTCTTAAAATAGTATTTATTATGTTTGAACGGTGCTGATAACAATTGAGCTTTATATTTCAAAGTTTTCTATTTAACTTGTTTGAGAATTGAATTTCTATTTGCGCCTATTGTCAGGATAAAGAGACAATTAGTTAAAACTCTAGAATGTGATCGGTATGTGTATGTGTGCATGAGTGAGTGTGAGTTGGACGCGGTATGATTGAGGCGCGGCATGATTGAGAAGCGGTAGGATTGAGAGTCGGTGTGTTTGAGCCCACGTGGAGATGAGTGGCGAGCTACCGAGCGATGAGCGACCGAGCGATAAGCGACCGAGCGATGAGTTCTCAAACAGAACGGCACAGCGGCGGTGCGTTTGAGTGGCGGTGTGATTGCGATGCAGCATGTTTGAAGGTATGAATGAATGAGTTTTGTGTGAGCCACAGTGGTGTGCACTTCGAGAGAGAGTGAGAGAGAGAAACAGTTTTTACGAGAGTTCTATAGCGAGTTTTGTTGCGAGAGTTTTATAGCGGGAAATAAGTTGAGAGTAAATATACACTAAGTTTATCGAAGTAGAGTGCGTCAAGTTTCCTTAACGCGAATCCTTAATTCAAATCCCACAAAACATTCAAAGCATATTTTAAATGTTCTGTGCAGCTCTGTCACACGGACTTGCTGAAATAAAATTATTCTGTTAGTCAAAGTTTTGTAGTCTGAAATACCATTTTTATTTGAACGCTGTCTAATATCCGTAAAAGTATTTATATTAAATTTTTTTTTCGATTTTACCCGTGTACGCACAAGATATACATATCTTGAAATTGTACAGGGTATCTCGAAATAACCTGATATTTTAAATTGCGAGCTATTTTTTTGTGACGAACATATAGTACTAATCTTTGACAACCGGCATCAGGAAGTATTGCAGTTTAGTCATGGAGAATTACATGATCGAGCAACGCATAGAAATTGTCAAAATTTATTATTTCTTATTGCAAATGAAATTTTATGGTCGTGTTATCTCACGCCGCGATGATGTGAATTGGCCACCAAGATCGTGCGATTTGAGACTTTTTTCAGAAAGGAAAAGTGTATGCCAACAATCCACAGACCTTTCCGGAGCTCAAGAAAACAATTAGACGCACGATTACTGAAATTAGTCCCTAATTATTCAAACATGTCATTAAAAATTTTGTCAAAAAAGTGACACTTTGCAAACTGGGACGAGCCGGCCTTTTATCGGATATTGTGTTCCACGCATAACCGCCATGTTTGTACTTTATATTAAAATAAAAACATTCGTACTTTTCAAATAAATAATACGTTCTATTTATAAATTAAAATGTCTGGTCATTTTGAGACACTCTTTATATTGTACATTCGCTACGTTTATTTGTAATTCAACCCCCAACTAAACGCACAGGGTAATTTGCGTAATTTCAAACGTAAAAATATGGCAAAACGCATAAAGTAGAAAACCCATTGCACAATATACCCCGAAGTATATTTTAAAATACGCTGTTGTGCTAAAACTTCTGGTAAATAAATTTTACGTTTTGCATGTTACAAAGTTAATTTAAATTTATCTAATCTAGAAAATTACGCATGTTGTAGTAATTTAAATTAGTTTAATACCCGGAGTCAGGTTTTCTCGAATAGCCCGTAGCGGCACGATTGTGCAAAATTTCGCGTATATTGTGTCTGTGATGCGTTTGTAAATCCTTAGCAGAATATGTATAAATAATACGATAATGATAATTGCACGTCAAAGATGATGTCAAAAACAATTTTAAGATTCACATGAAAATTGTATACGTTATGCATAAACAATATTGAAAGACAACAATTACTGCTTTTAAAGACTTCGTAAAATTTATTTTCTTGTCAGTTTGAGTGTGAATATTCGAACATTGCGTTTTCTGAATTTTAACATTTTGTTATGAACCTCAAGATTTTATTGGATCATAACATTATTTGCGAATCCTAACATTTTTTCGAAATCCCTAACATTTCGTAATCGAAACATTTATTTGCATACACCAACTTTCTCTTAGATCTTAGCTCTAAAATTGGTCGTCGACTCTAAACGCTGTCCTCAAAGAAACCCGTAAATAAAATAGTCCTAAAACTGTTTCGCGAATGTTAGCTCCAAAAGCTCGAGCTGGTAGCTTCATTGAAGACAGAAGCTCTCTAAAGGTCAGCGCACACTAGGACGCACCAGCACCGGACCAGCGGCGGCGTTTTGACTTTCTTCTGTGTAGTTTCAATGTGACTGCGCACACTTAGTATCCGCAGCACAGCACCGTTGCAATACAGTTGCAATTATACCGTGTTTAGTGTCATTTCAACCGTAAAAATGCTACAAATAACTTGATGAAAGTCCTATAAAAAATAAATGAAAAATAAAGAAGTTTTATAATTGGATTAGTAGTGGTTTACACCGATATACCCAGCTCCAACTTCTTTGCCCCTCACGCGGTATGACCCCCAGTGAAGGGGATAGGCGAACGGATTAAAATCGGCCACCATCGTCGGACAGTTGGATATATCGGCGTGAACCACTACTAATCCAATTACAAAACTTCTTTATTTTGCATTATTTTTTTATGGGACTTACACCAACTTATATGTGGCATTTTCCAATTACAATAATACTAAACGCGGTATAATTGCAACCGTATTTAGTGGTTTAACCACTTTGTTCTCATGGACGTGTTATAACGCGAAATAATACCGTTCGTTCGATGTTACACACAACATATCTCGCGTGCTTCTTTATTAGATTAAGTGCTTTAATTCGAAAAATTATTAATTCTGGGAACGCTGTAGGTAAAGAAAAACATTGATTTCAGGATATTTTTAATTTATTGTTTCTGTGTATGATATAATTCAAAACATGGAACTGCACATAACGCAACATCACAATTTGCACAATAGAAATAAGCGGTTGTTGCGACGCAGCCGCTCACCCCAACCGTTTCATTGTTTTAGAGTACATAATTTTAATGACAGACTAAGCGCGCGAATTCAGCCACCACGTGGTCCCCTAAAAAGGTTCCTGCAGACCCGTCTAGGGACGGGCCCTTTCAAGCCCCTCAACTACCTGAAGTTACCTGCCTACATTTATGGTGTAGCGACAATAGATTCTCGAAGCCAGGGACATAATTAGTTAATTTCTTACTTTTTTTTCTATCTTGGGCCTGACCCATCTGTTTACCAGCCCTCATCGTTTCATTCATCGAGTCGTTTTATTGCCAGCATGCTTGCTAAGTCCGAAGCGCTTTAGGAGTTTATTGCCTGCTACACTCATCGTCCGAAAGCTGCAGAATTGTACATTCGACAACACCCTCACACCCTTCAGTACCTGCAGTACCTGCAGTACCATTGGCCTTCACCTCTAGACCAATCACCAATCGTTAAGAGAGTTTTCTACCCCTCCTCCTAGCTCACATCCTCGTTCAGAGGAAAAATAAAAAAGACCGGCAGATCGCATCTAACCTCGACGCGTAGATCATCGCGAGATCGAAGTATTTCAAACTCCGCAAAACCGTGCCGTACAAGAATTGTAAGACACCGAGCGCGACTGTGTCTCTTGACCACTCAAACCAAATAAAGCACTGTAAACCAATTTGTCGTCTCAATCAGATCCGACTTTCGTTAGTTCGAATTCGAATCTGAGCCAAACGGTGTCAGACCACGTTTGAGCTCAACAGCGGTGTCCTCATACGGACCAAAGACAAGCCCGCGTGTTTACACGTCCGTGGTACCTAGGAAGCGGTATTCCGTCGCGTGATAACGCGTCTGTGACCTTATACGAACAGTATCGGCGTCGCGTCTTAACGCGTCAGTGAGAACGAAGTGGTTAATTGACGGTATTTTGTATCGGCCGCGCGGTCCTACCGAGGGGCTGCTGGTACGTCCTAGTGTCCGGCAAAACGCATCAGCATGACGCCGGCGGCACACCGAAAACGCGGTGCTGGTGCGTCCTAGTGTGCGCCGACCTTAAAACGCCTGTTGTCGATCACCGCGCGGATGCAGTCATCACCCACACGTCGGGCGTGGATAAAACGTTATGCGTGTCTCGTTTATTATGCAGGGCGCTACATTGTCGCGGAATTAGGATGTGGGCCGTACTGGAGGCCGCTCGCACGGCTCGACGCGATTCCCTCGTTCGCAAATCGGTCCTCGAGTAACGCGTTCCGACGAGGCTAATTAAATGACAATCGAAATCGCCGAGTTGGGCGAGAACTCGTGTTAGTAGATTAGCAGGGATGAAGTTGCTACTCGTGATCCTGGGTTCGGGAGATTGATGGCTAGCGGACTACACCGAAATTTGCGAACACGCTTTGCCGAGCTTCCGATGTCGTTCAAAAAATTTTTCCGAGATGATGAAACGCTTTAGAATGAATTATGTGTGATAGGACGATGAAGGATTTTTTGTAAACGCGGTAAACATTTTTTCAATGAAGATACTTAAGATGTCGGCCATTTTGAAACATCGCCATTGTTCTAAAAAAACATTCTAAGCCACCGAAGATTGCGAAGACATATTTCAAGGGCGTACCTTTTTTAATGTTAATGCGAAGGTATGAATGTACACGCTCGCGTATCCTGCTTTCTTTATTATCAAAATAAATGCTACAGTGTGCGGGTAATCCCGTGCAACACGGTTTCGCTTTAACACGTCAGTTATTTCTAGAGGAAGAAGCAGGAAACGTAGGGGAGAACTTTGCAAAAACGGTCCGCGGTATGAAATTTATAAAGATTCCGCAAGTAGAATGGAACAAGCAAAAAGTAATAAAAATTCATGAAAAAAGAGAAGCATTGAAATACAGATGCTACGAGCAGGGGCTGACGGCGGATGTACATGTATTCCATGAGCAAGAAAACTGTCCCGTTTAACGGCGCTCACGAATAATATAGTATGCAGAACAGAATTACCGTTCATTATTTAACAGTAACGTTTGATGCATTTCGTCCATTATTGATGCTTTTAGTGGACGTATCCCTTGTAGCGACGAAAGCAACACCGTGGTATTATGTGAATTCTGTGGACTCGGTTCTGTGTTATTAACTGTAACTGAAAAATTTGTTGCACTGGATCTTGGTTTTGTGTAATATAAATTAGCATAACGCGGCAATTTGAATAATGCAACTTCTACATTATAGGCCAGTTAATACTACATCATTTTCATTGATATTCTCGCGTTATTATTCATTGGTACACTGTAAATTTTTATACGTTCAGGGTACACAAGAATCTTAAAAATCTCGAAAACAGTCATTATAAAATTTAATGAAACGTTTGATTCTCACTCCAATGAACTGTTTAACCGGTTCTTTAACACATGTTTGTGAGTTTATCTATAAAGTTTTTAATTTTCAGAAACATTCGTAAGACTGATTTCAACAAAATTAAGGAGGAATTATTTTATATATACATATGGGTATAGACTCCGATAAATAAATATAAATACCTAAATTATCTTGTTAGCATAAGAAAAAGTGAATGCAAACCCTGAGGTACGAATACGAATCTTGCTATCATAAGGAAGAAATGATAGTTTCTGACAAATTGTTTTAAAAAAGAGGGTTAAATCAATTGACAAGCACATCGTTAAGATAACATCCGGCATCGTCGACGCTCCTTTCTCCAGCATTACTTTCTCTGGAACGCGTCCTTGGCCCGGACCGTGCCTTCTTCGATTCATCACGAGGAGATATAACGATCCCGAAGTCGTCGTGTCTCAATGGAAATTCACGCCGGTTTTTCGACATCATGCCCGCGACGTTAGTCGACACTATAGCATTCGGTAGAATGTAGAATGTCGTCCGATGAGGTGCTTTCGAGATAAACCAGCTCGAAGCTCGTGCACCCGCCCACGGGGCGACCACGGGCGTGGGCGAGCCTGAATTTTCCATAGTGATATTGGCGAATTCAATTATTGGAGTTTAAACGCCGTGAATGCTGCGCCCGAGGACTCTTCAGATGCAATTTCATGGCATCGCGTGGCTAAACATTTATCGGAATTTATCCTGCGAGAGAAACTCCGACTGTTTGCTAAGAGCGTTTCTACCGGAAATGCATAATCAACTCAAATTAATTACTTCTTATCCCATTATTAGCTTTATGCTAATTACCAATTTTGTAGGTTTATGAAAATTAGACAAAAACTCCCTCTGCATCGTCGGTGATTCCTTGTGGTCCAAACAAAATATAAATATTACTTATCATAGCTATGTAGTTCCTTTGTATTCTATTAATTTGCATGTGCTATAAATGCATAAAGATTCACGATCTACCTAACGGAGTCTATTATCATGAGTGAGATATTGATAATGTTTCTCGAAGCAGAAATATAATCTACACAATTCAAAGAATGATCTTGTATTATTACTTTGGGGTACTCACTGCAATTAAAGTGTAGGAGATGAGCTTAATAATTTGTCGAGCACACTGGTTAACACTGGCTTAATAATAAAGAGATAACGATACATAAGTGCAGCACTACTGAAAAGAAAGCTCCACAAAAATTCTGCTTTTCACATAAGATGTCGATGTCCGAAAAAGATTAGAAATTCGTGGCAGTGCAGAAAGGAAAACAAGGTGAGAAGATTGTAATTTGTCAGCACAAATTGCTACTGTACAGCGTGCCGAAGAGAACTCGATGGCACAATAATGGTTCGAAGAGTGGCAAAGATTGACAAGCGAACGAGTTCTTAATTGAAGGTGAATACATAAATCGAAAGAAGCACGAGATTTATTCGAATCGAACGAGCGTGAACCACCGAATTTTAATGAGAGGGCGGTTAATCGAAGCGAGACGTTCTCGGGCAAGGCTTCATCCATAATTGATTGTAGCGAGGCGCGCGGTAAATAAATAATGGCCAACAAGAAGACAGTTTTTCAGCGGGATGGAATATTCTCCCGCGAGAAGATGGCGTCTCTCGTCGGACTTGGATTTTATATGCGCTGGCCGATTTGAATTGTTGATTAAGCCATTAAGTTATGCGAGAATAACAATTACGGACGGCAAGCTTCGCCGTTCGGGAGCTATGTATAACTCGGGCCCGGGTAAGCTGCATTTGAAGCAAAAGGGGACACCGCCGATGGTATCCCGGTTTGAAATGCGGGTGAGTGGACATTCATGTTCGACACGGGAACCAAATTAACCGGTTCGCTGCGATCTTTATCGTAACGCGAGATATTATTGTACCGAAACTTTTTCTCGTAATGCGCGCGCACGGTGTTGTCGGACAACGCGAGCACACGCAAACAGGAGGATCATCTTTCTATTAATGTTCCATTATTTCAGCTTTCACATAATTAACTGCGTTATTCATTTACGGCGCTGGAACGGTAGCATGGTGTGCACACACACCACTAGGTCAACCGTATACGTACATGGGGATTGCAAGGATCCGGGGAGGCCGCAAATCATGCCTCACTAATGCAAAGTCAAGACTTCTTAGTAGTCGCAATCGCTAGATAAAAGATAAATCTAGGGCGCGATCTTCGCCAAATGGCCCAATTTTTACGTTTTCGGGGCGTAAATTGCATTATTCGACAGCATGTAGCGGAACCGCGAGAAGCAATGTGGCGGCGCTACAGTGCTGCCGCTGTCGGAGCTGTCGAGTAATACGTTTCGTAGAGCTACGAGGGCTACATTCTGCCGAATGATGCAATTTACGCCCCGAAAACGTAAAAATTGGGCCATTTGGCGAAGATCGCGCTCTAGATTTATCTTTTATCTAGCGATTGTGACTACTAAGAAGTCTTGACATTGCATTAGTAAGGCATGATTTGCGGCTCGAGTCAACCGTACTCTTAAAAAACAACTTTGACGTTTCATAAACTAATTTCTTCCATATGTCTATAGGGTGTCTCAAAATGGTATAAACGTGGAGAGAATGATTCTACGAGAGAAAATAAATTGATAATATGTTACTGAAAAGTTCGTTGAAAATATGAGAAGAAATGTTTTTCATTTGACGCCTCGATTTCGAGAAGTTAATGTTTGAAAATTCAGCGAACACGCGTGCTCTTGGATGGCAATCGTTTGACGCGTCTGTTCATGACCTACTAATTCTACTTGTTCCAAACGTTAGGCACGCGAACTTGACAGATTTTTAAAGTCAATTTTCTCGAAAACGAGGCGTCAAACGAAAAAATTTTATTCTATATTTGCAATTTATTTTCTCATGTAGAATCATTCCCTACACATTTATACCGTTTTGGGAAACCCTGTAGACATACGGAAGAAATTGATTCACGAAACTTCAAAGTCGTTTTTAAAGAGAACGGTTCACTTGAGATCCATTGATCCCTTGAGACTTTTGTTCCTTGCGATGAATACGATGAAAAATTTGTTAACCTTAAAAGAAAGGGTCAAGGTCAATTTCGCGGTCCAATTTTTTAACAGATCTCCATCGATCCAGAGGCACCGAATCCCTCCATCGTATTCGTGACATATAATTTTTATACACCCTGTACGTATACGGTTGACCTAGTGGTGTGTGCACACCATGCTACCGTTCCAGCGCCTTAAGTGGATTTTTCTATTTTTGCATTTTAAAATTAATCGTTTCTCAACTTCTACCGATCTAGCCATCGTAGGTTGTTCCGGCTGAACGCGCCTATTTGTATTCGTCGCCAAATACTCACGGGTCACGTTACGTTCGATCAGGCAGGCGAGTGGAAAAGGATTTCGCCGGGGCTTACCTGGAACAGAAAAAAAGTTATGGTCATCGTGTGTCGATGGAATAAGTGATTGCGAAGTGGCGAGCATCGTGAATAAAAAGCACGAATGACTTCATCCAATTTAAACAGCTCGAGAATTCCACTTAAGCCCGACTTAAATTCCATTATGCGGGCTGTTCGTGCGAACTCTGACATTCGAGCACCGTCAGGCAAAATTGAGATCACGGAGTGAAAATAAGACGAGCGTGCTATTAATAAACGTTGCAATTGCCTACTAAACTTGGTAATTTTCGGGACAGAAGCGAGCGAGTCTGGTCCGCTGAAGGATTGCCAGGGGAGGCGTTCCGGCAAAGTATAATGAGATTAGTGCCTGGCCGGTGTCAGATTCGCTCGGGTGACCGAGGACCAGGCTAGCGCGTGTTGTTTCCAATTTTTTCGCCGGGGTGGGGAAGAAGGATCGCGGTAGCGTGACGGCGAAGAGGGTGATCCATCGATCTTCGTCGGCCCATTTTCGCGGTCCCATGGCATTTGTCTTTCTCGGGCTCGGGCCGCAACAAAAGCAATAAACGGCCCGGGAACGCGGAGCAGCGCGAAGCCTCGGGTAACTACGCAGTGAATCACCTCGCTCGACAACTCTCGCGAACCGATCAATTCTGTCCCCAGGTTCTTCCTTGTCCCTCGGCGCGAGAAAGACATTCCGCGTCCTCGAGGACACCGCATTGTCTTCGTCAGGGAACCGTCCACTACAGCAACTTCGCTCTCGGATCAGTTTGACGAGCGAACGCTGACGCAAGGACTCCCCGGTGTCCTTCGGTCGGGGCGCGCCTTCCACGAGACAGATCGATGCCCCGGGATCTCTTAGATCCTGATACATCGTTCATGGACACCGAATGATTTACTAACCCCTCCGTTTACCCAACTGCCCACGTTTTCCAGTAGCCGCCACCGGAGCATCTTCCTTCAATCTTTCATTTACCGCGAATTTTCACGAAATTTTGGTAAAAGTTCTCAGAAAAATATTCCGCTCGTGTCTTTTTGTCGGTGATTCGTCATTTAAAATCGGTCAGATAGCTCGACTCTCCGTTTCCTCCGTTGGTGTTTCGGCCTGCGAGAAACGGCTCGCTGTACGTGCCAAATAAACGCGGCGAGAGATCGCGGACCGGTTTAACCGGACGCGACAGTGCATTGAATGGGCCATTCACTAACTTTGACATTTCCTCCCACGCAAGTTTCCAGACGTTTTACGAGCTCGCCGCGCGCGGCCGCGATCTCCACCCGCGTCTAGAACGCCGCTTGTTTCGACCGTTTTCGGAGACTGGCTGCTCGCCGGACACATGTCCTACACCGTGATCCCCGAGGATTTTTAGTGCGCCGGTGGTCTCGGCCTCGCGAGCCCCGTACCACCCATTCGGAAACGTGAAAGTATCTCCGGAATTAATCTCACGGGCCCCGACCAGCGCGCCAATTAAGATTGAGGGAGGATCGTTCGCTAAAGAGGTACTCTCCGTCCTGCTCGGAAATTTGCTCGAGCCTCTTGCCGTCGAACTGTGTCCATTATTTTCGTTCCAAACTAGCGTGCACAATTAATGTCACAAATTTGATTAACCCACAAAAATTTCTTTCTTTAATTTCTTCCTCTGCATTTTGATTTTTATTGTAAAATAGATTACACATCGTTTGAGACTTGTAGATTAAATTAGACAATTTATCAACCTCACCACAACTTCCAGGACCTTGAACACCTCGCGGTGGGAGTCGCTAGGGCGCAACAATCGAGGAATAAACGAAGTGGCAACGAGAGAGGTTCTACCGTATTAATATAACATGCACTTTATGAAATGCAACTGCATAAAATCCACTGAAAGAGAAAACACAGTGTGCATTTTTTTCATTTAGTACAAGCACGATGGAAGACAATGAACTTCCATGTAATTCCTGTTCTCATCAATCAGTGTCAAATACATGAATTTGCGTAAATACACGCTGTCCACACTTTATTAATTGCAGTGCTACTGATTTCTCGATTCTTGCAAGATAACAGGCCAACTACTCTGAAAGTAGTCTTTACGATGCGTCTGAATGATTGATGTTCTCTGCTAAGGGTTGCTGCCATATAAAAATTTCCACTGTAGTGCTGAGGACAAGTTCTGAGAACAATTTCTAAGACAACTGAACGAAACCTTTGCGAAGCCTTTGCATTAAATATTTTCCCGAAAGCTGCGTTGTTTCGTGGAATTTTCAAGTATACGAATGTCCAATCGTCATACACGCTCGGCCCACTGCAGCGGCAGTTGTTACGGCGTCGTTTTCAACACTCTCGAAACATCCGTGGCACCGATATCTTTGATCAGGCGGCAAAAATAAGCGGCGGCGGTTGTCGACGGTAACTCTTCCAGGAAAGATTTAATCGTTCGCGGCCGGGGCCGAAAATATGCAGCCCCTCGCCACGGCTGAAAATTTCCTTAATTTCCCTGGCGAAATTGCCTCGACCCCGATGAAACCAGGCACGCCCGTGCCTCGCCGTATATCCAAGCATTAAACCGCCCCCTATCCACCCTCGAACGGCGGAGAAGGCGGCTGGATAGACGTTGCTAGAGTCGGGGTGACTTGAAGTATGCACTTGACGCATGCAACCTCGGCGTGCATTTTCGAGCAGACCACACCGATGGATGCCTATACTTCTCTCTCCCTTCGTCCCTCGCTAATGCCATCGGTTCAGTGCCAGTCCTTTTCTTCGCCCCGTTGCTTACACGACTGCCTAAATTGCAGGATATGCAAGTCCTCCCCTGAATCACGTACACGACGCGATAAATTGTATCAAGCTCAACACTCGCCGGAATTAACTCGATCTTTCGCAACACGCTCGCCCCCCCCCCCCCCCCCGCGAGGCCAGCGTGATTTAACCTTTGCTCCCTTTTATGGGAAATTAGTGTCGAGCAGCGATCCGTGGGAATTCGATTTAGTTTTCGGAAATTTTTCGGGAAACCAACATTTTACCAAAAAAAAGACAACAAATTGAGTGCCAGTGTTTCATTTAAACATACAGAGAATACGTGTCAAATATTTGTCAACCAACTATATCCTGTATAAATTTCATTAAAATCGGCGTGTTACATTTAGGCGATGTCCTTCGTTAGACTTAAGATACTTAATTAAGATATGTTGAAATATGATGAGGTGTAGAGGAAACGAAAGGTATAGATAGGAGAAGATAGAACGATAGAGAGTAACGTGAAAATAATATGTTATAACAAAACTAAATAACAGGTACAATAGTGATGGAAATAAGATATTAGAAATAAATTCTATAGTTTTCAAATTCACCGCGAATAGTCCGCACGCCCTCTTTCTTTTCTTTTCTCGTACTCTCTAGAACTTCATATCACTACTTCCGCTCTGTATCTAAAACCGACACGTGCAAGCTTAAATAAAACGTGTACAATATAAACGACAAGTCTGTGTTTAATTAAATAAGACTGATACTGATCCTGGCTGAATATCCTGAACCACTAACTAATGATAAGAATGATCAGATGATCAAGAAATAGCGTATCAAGATTGATGGGAAGACAAGAGCGTGAAATGAGACGTGTACGAATGCTACGACAGCGATAAGCGCAAGGAGAGCGCGGACGAGTAGCGCAGCCCTATTTATACTATGGTGAGCCGTCGGTTTTTGGACGGAAGAAGGAGTGGGAATTTCGAAATTGCAAGGAAAATTCAGCACCTATGTTCGTTAGGGCAACGACCTGCTGCGAGAGAGACAAAAGAATTAGGCAACAGATTTGACAAACGGAAAACAGGAGACGATGGCCCGCGCATCGAAGTTTACAATTGCGATCGTTCACTTCGTCTGTTGTCGCCGAACGCAGACAGCTGAGCTCGCTGGTCAGGCAAAATCTCCCGAAACGCGATCGTCCTTATGCCTCACCGACGACTCGTGAGCGAAATATAAATATGGGGTTAATGTCCGAACTAGAATCGCGGCTGGGAGTAATTTAATTGTGATAATTTTGAACAAGATGGAACTACGAATCACGAGAAACACACTGTTAGGAGAATGAATAATTCCTGAGAGTTGGTATGCGTGCAGTACCGAACTTGATTGCTTGAATTGACAGGATTCTACGCGGAGGATCGATATAGCACGGAAACGTGGAAATAGAATATGCGCGAGACAGGATCGCTTAGAAAGTTGAGTGGAAGGATGATCGAGATGGATGAATGGGCAAACGGTTAAATTTGAATGAGAGCGGAATGAAATTTGTGAATGTTTGAATGCTAAAAGAACGGATCTACAAATAAGTTAATGTATTTTCACTTGACTATAAGATTTTCAGAAACAAATGTACACTGTTTAACACGTTCCATGCCACGTGTACCATTTATGGTACACGCTAAACTTGACCATCAGGCCACGTGTACCATAAATGGTACACGCAATATACCAATCTTTAGACAAAACTTCAAATGGCCTGTACGACAAGTTGGGCAAACACGGCTTAGCAAGGAACGTGTTAAATAAATATGAAAATGATAACTGAGAACTTTGAAACTCGTTTGACGTAAAGCAGCTGATTACAGGCGATAGACAGAAAAAGGGCATGGTGGCCTTTGTCTCTCACTTTTATCGTCTCGATCCCTCTGGAAGTTCGTCACGCACCGGTGGTTCCGGTTGAGCGATCGGGAACGTTCAAAAAAGATCGAGACGCGGTTTAACCAATCACAGGTGAGATTGGTCGCCCGCGTAAATCTCGACGACACACGCTTTTGATCCAGGGTCTCCACCGAGCAAAAATATTTCGTACTAGAATATACAAGAAAAAGGTACTAGATTTGAAAAAAGTACTAAATTTTGAATTCTTTACGTTTCATTCTAATTAGGGGCATTGCATACTATACATATGTATATACCGCATATATGCCTATGTACCTTAATATTTCAGATAAACTCAATATAAAACTGCTAAATTCTATTTTATTCTATTAACAGGAAAAAAGAGTTCGTGAAGTAGAGGGGGCAAAGGAGGAAGGAAGAGGAAACAAGTCCCGAGGACGATTAAACGATATTTTATTAAAACTTTCGATAAGCTGTTCAATAGAAGACTGAGAGCACTCCGTACGCCGTTGCCTACGAAGCCTCGGCCGATCGTTTTTTTACAAACGCGAAATTCTTTTATTTAAAAAGAAGTTTGTCAACTCATGGATACACATACACTCTATCCTACATTTAAAAGAAATTTTTTAACTACCTTTTCTGTTTCTTTTTCATTATTTTCTCTTCTTAGTTTTTGTAAACATCTAGTTTAAGATAAAATTAGTATTTTAAGAGAAATTAGTACTATTTAATTGTAACGGACCGATTTCGCAATGCCCTGTTGCTCAAGAGTGAAATAATGTCAAGTGAAATAATGAGACGCGAAATCGGGTTGAACTGGAGTTTATTCTCAAATTTATTCTGTTTTTTTAGTCTAATTATAATATTAAATAATAATTCTGTTTGCGAGACTCCGCGCGACGGCCTAGTTCGTACGACGGCTCGGTTCCCGCGAAACAAGACATGAGTAAACCCCATGGATATAGGAATAAATATATACATATAATGTATATCCACACATATTTATTCACAGACGAAAATTCTCGTATGTGTTCATATCATGGATATATTCCTATATTCATGGTTCATATGCTTACTGGAACGCCTATGAACATACAACTTTCAGAGCGGAATACATCCTGCGAGAGATTCCGCATGTGAGTTATTATTAATAAATTTCCAGTGTTATTGGCGCTACGGTTTGATCAATTAAAAAACCAATAAACAATTTTGCAGATTATCAAATAATCATTGACGTTTCGATACACTTTTGAATCATTTTCAAGATGTATTTGTTTGCGTCTGTAAAAGTATGCGTATTAAACAACTTTTAAAATAAATCAAAAGATATTGACCAAAATTCCTTTTGTTAAAACAAAAACTATTATTTAGATTACTAGCTTACTTGTTTATGATGTGAAATAATATTTGAATAGGAGCATCGTGACATCACGCACATGCGTGTGTTCACACTGCTTGCTGTCACTACACTGAGTGTATTGGACACGATCTAGGTTATATCAATCGATATTCGGCGAGTTATTATTATTCGGAAGCACCACAAAAGTACTAGATCTGTTGGTGAACGTACTAGAACCCTAAAAATGTATAAAAGGTACTAGATCTAGTACGAACGTACTAGCGCTGGAGACCCTGTTTTCGTCGCGTTTCTGGCGGGAACGCGCGGGGCTTTGGCAGGAGCGCTGTGTTCCGGGACAGACATGGCGCTTTGGTACGAGCGAATGGACAAATTAGTTTGTCATGTCTGAGCGGTATGAAAGAGCGGGAAGATGTACCGTGTTCCGTTGGATGCGTTAAGTGATTGTCAAAAAGTATAAAGTATAGTTAAGAGACTGATTAAAAAGAAGAAGTTCCTATTCATTATTATTTAATTGCAATAATTAAAAATTGTTTTATTCTGTTTGTATATAAATCATTTATCCTGAAGATTATTTCCAGAATTTTTAACAAACACGACACAGACTAAAAATATTCGTACGTGAGCGTGTCCTGGCGAAAAGTCTTTATGTGATCCTTCTTTCTCATTCATGGAAGGACACCCAGAGCGAAAGTTGCGCTCGCGGACAAGTTGTTCGCCAAGTTTCTTACGTCAACGATCCGCGATCGGTCAGTTTCGGCGCGCGTTCAAGATTTTCCGACGGGTTCGATGAGAGCCCAGAGCGGTTTTATAGCGGATCTCGACTTGGCGAACAGGAACACCGATCGCGGCAGCGGTATCGGATTAATTGCCGGGCAAACCGTTGATATCCAGTTTCGTGCGCTTGCTAACTGATAGAGGAGATTTACGAGGCGAAAGCGCGAAAAAAGAGCGACAGTAATATCGCGTCCCGGTGATTCTGAATAATGAGCGCGATATCCATAATTGTCTATCAAACCCGTTTGCGCGTTGCGCGCAGGCTTGTCGGACGATGCTTGATCGCGTCACCGCGACGCTTAATTGCTTCTTACATCGACAGGAACCTGTGTAAACTGGAGCAAACAGCATCCTATCGCCTTCGAAACGGACCGATCCGAGATCCGAGATCCCAGGGACCCGTTGCTCCAGCGTTTCTGGGCCGAAAACGTGGGTGTTCTGTCTGGAAAAGTGTTTAGTTTCACCTCTCGCAGACACTGTTCTGAATTTCAATCAGTTCCTGCGGGTGTTTGTTTCCTGTCAAAGCACTCTTTTTACGGTTTCCTTCGTCCACCAACGTTGGCGGTTCTGAACACCGCGCTGAGCTGACAAGTTGAATTATGAGCGCTGGTTTAATTGGATAATCAAGTCTGGCATCTCTGTTTTACAAACTGGATGTCGCACAAAGAATCGAGGCACCAATATTTTTAAACAACGAGAAGATATGTACATCTTAAAACATACGAATCATGGAAGCTCGTGGAAAATAATATTGGAAGAGAATTTTTCGCTATGATTAGATGCACTGTAACGCATTGTCAAAGATTTCGAAAAAAGTTAGAGTTGACCTTCGTAAGTCCTTGACGCGTCCATCGAAAAAAAAAAGAAAAATAATAATAATGCCAGATCTGAATCTCTAGCAAAACTGGCGAGACACCCTGCACATTTGCCCTCGAAACACGGACCCGTCGAATATCGTGAAAAAGTTGGAATCGAAGATTGATCGTCGCGCAGTGACGCAGCGTGCGCACCGATGCACCGAGGCTCGGTCGACCCGAATTCAGCCGACAGTCGGATGACTAATAAACGTGGAATAATTACACCCGGTGTGCCGGTGGACAAGCAGCCTCCGGACAGTCCGTCCGAAAAATCACGACGTGCTCGCGGTGAGATAATGCCGCCGCGTTGCGTCGGATATCCGGAGCAATAACTTCGGCTCCGGGGGACAAGTTTACGAGGCACGGAAACTGTCATGCAATAAAGATGCGCGGTTCGGTAAATGGCATTTGAAATTCAAGTCGGCGCTTTCGCTGAAAACATAATACACTTGTAACCGGCATGCGGGGCCAATAAAACTGCCGTTCCTTGTCCCGTATTTGCGGCGAGCGTCCGACCCCGCTCGCTCGTTGACCGCGAAGAATCGAGGCACCATGGCGAATCAATCCGGGACGAACGTTTCGCCAGGAAACAGTCCTCCGGGCCTCCTTTGCGAGTCAAATTCAATTTTCTCGTAAACTAGTTGCTCGTCGCCGGCTTTTTTACCGGTGTCTGGCTTCCCCGAATCCCGAGCGCCGAGAGGCGCGCAAAAAGATGACGGCGAGGGTCGATGGATTTCGGTCCGCACATTAGAATCAGCTCCGCTCGATAACAGGATTTATGCCCGATGGCGGTGCACGTCGTTAGACTGCGGATGTTTGTGCGTTTATAGCAAATGCAAATGCGGGAAACAATAAATTTTAACGCGTGCAGGACAAGTGCTTTCGATGCCAGTTTTAACGACGCTGCAGCGTTTTCGATTCCGTGTATACGCGTATATTTACTCATATTAGACTGCGGATATTGTACTGTGCATCCTTCGGATGTTGGGTCCCGGCTCCCCTACTATAACGCGCGTTGTTGCCATTGGTCGAAGACGATGACGAAGAACGAGCCGTGTATGTAATACCTGTGCGTTACAAGAAGTCTCGCGGGACGGCACAGAGGCAAAGGGGATCCTCGCTCGCACCCAATGATAAGATTTTGATGTCACACAGTTTAGCCAATAATTCGGCTAGAACCAAAAATTCGTGTGCAAAGACCCAATCGAGCGGCTCACAGCCGCATTTCTATCGGATTCCTGCCAGACTTCTTGCGAGGCACGGAGAGTATACGTTACGGGCGATGTTTCTAAAATGGGATTTCTATGACAAGGGGTATAATGGGAAGGTATTTCACAAATTGCCTGGACAGTGTAGACAATGTCCACGGTTTGTTAGACTCACTCTCAAGTTTTTGGAGCGAGAAAGAAATATAAACTACTGCAGAAACGGGTGAAAACCTGGATTTTCGTATGCGCGGTCTGGGTTAGTCTGAATTAGGTTTGGGTGTAGGCCACAGACGAGAAGTCTGTCAGAATACAAGAAGTCAGCACTGATCAACGAACCGTGGACATTACACATATAAATTTTCCGGGGAATTTGTGAAATACCTATCCATTATACATATTGCCCGTAACGTACATGGTAGACTTTTGACCTGTGAATTAGCGTGCTTGGTCGAAGCGACTTTCGGGCAGGTTTCAGGCGGCTGGAGCCGAGGCATCCTTTTCCATCAGAGGGAAATGGAACGTTTCATCTGCGTTGGAAAGCTGTCAGCCGGGAGTGAACAAACACGAACCGCAATACGGGGCCGCAAACGAGAGAAGGCGGTCTTTCCACGTGGCGTGGCGTCGGTAAATAGAGTAAGTTCGATAGGGAATGTCGGGTCCGGGTGCCGGGGTATCGATAGAAATAAATCGTCCGTTGGAACGTTAATGCAGACGGACGACGCGAGGCTTCCGGCGCGCCTCGTGACAGGTTTCGGGCCTGGTTTTCACGGTGGCGACGCGTGGCTTCCACGCGCGCCCCGCTCTCGGCCCGAGATAGTTTCCAACAGGCGACACACGGAGTAATTAATGCGGGAATTAACCCTCGGGGTTAATGATAAGCATTAACGACTAATCACCGGCCACGGCCAGCTCCCCGTCCGATACCATTTCCGAGGGACTCGTCGGGTTCATTAGTGTTTGGTCGGCTTTACCGGGAGGCCCGACGCTGCCTGTCCTCTATTTGTCTTAGCCAGCGACGTGTCCCGGTGACTTTATCTACCCGCCGCTGGAAAAAGCGTAATTTGCTGGACGATGTACCTACCTGCCGCTCGCGCGCGGCACCCTAGGGCTTTGACGTCCTCGTTAGACCTGCGCGAACATACAATTTTTCGGAGAAAAGGGAATTTTTTATTCCACCTTTGACGCGAGACGATTACAAACATCCCAGAACGGCTAACGTCCTTCGTATCATCCGGCGAATCTTTCTGTTCCGCGTTACTGCGACGGGGTGCGGTACACCGCAACCATACAGATATGTTTAATTACTTTATACGCGTCGGTCTTCATTCACCTAATGGAGTGTTAATCTTCTTAAACACGATGCTCAGTTGCAAGCCACGAGAAGTCCACTGTTTCTCCGATGGTAGCTGAAGGTGTAAGCTATCCTAATTATACTAATGGGTTAGGCAATAGTCGCGACATATAATTTCTATGCACCCTGTACATGGCAGTATTCTTCAGCTATTCTCAGTAGGTCGGTAAAGTTAGGTACAGAGATATAATTGAATTACACGGTGGTGTAGCAACCTCTGAAATAAAAGAGACGAGACATTTCGGGCTCAAAGGGTTAGAGAGAATTCGAACGACTTCTAAATAAGATTTAGAGGAAGCCGATTCGAGGGGGAACTATAGCGCGCAATAACAGTCGTTAAGTGTCGTTAGAGCGGCGCTTTAGAGGCGCAAAAATCGCGCGAGTTGTCACTGGTAATATAGAGGCGAAGTTTCGGTGACTTGGAGAAGCTGCCGGGTAGAAATAAACCGTGAGAGTTATGCGGCGGATAGTGACACGACGGATTAACGATCCCCGAAGTGGAAAGGAACTTTTAATTTATACCGAAGCGGAGCCGTCCCGAGCAGAAGACTCTTCTGCCATATCGCCGGCTGCCGGTCCACCCATCTCTTCCGTCTGGTTGTGGGACTTTTGTCCCAAGAGTCGCGCCGTTGCACGCTCGCCTTTATGTGCCCGGGGCGAGCGTCAAACGATGTGGAAACTGAGATACCGTTCCTATCGGACATTCTTTTTTCCAGCGAGCCGAATATAATCGATCGCCACGCTCGCGCTCTCCTTCGAAATCCTCGGATCGAGTTCCTGCGATTGCACTTTCAGTCTTCATGGGGCTCTGCCCTTAACAAACTGCTCGGCAAAGAGGACAGCCGGGAATAAATTCTCTGTCGACGCGATGCCACGTGACGCGACGCGACGAGCAATCTTCTCCTTTACTTTGTTTCTGTTTGAACTTTCTACTTCTGCCCTTGCGCTCTTACGATTCTCACAGGCGTTTTCCTGCTCGTGCAAATTCCGTTAGGATACTCCCGAAGATGTTGTTCTTTGATGCCACAGTGCAAGTTTCGTCCAAGTCTTCGCCCGAGGTGTAAACAATGTTTTCTTTATTTGAAAGTTTTATATATGGAACACTAATTAAATGCAACAAATTTTTGTCATTAAATTAGTAAAACGAAGAATTTAAAATCCGCCGTTTCGACAGGTTCAGTAGTCGAGCACACGAAGTGTTAACAGTCCCCGCGTGCTTGTGCGAGAGTGTCGTGGTACACTCACACATTCCTAAATCCGTATAGGACCTATGGTAATTTTCACTTGTTAAACGATTTGGCAGCTGGCATTCAAGCTCTTTGCACTCCAACCTATTTTAACATGAAAATTAAACATTTCTTCCAACCTAGAATAATTTCATCCTATATTTTTTTCTTCATTTTCTGAATATGAAATTGATATAATACCTCATAAAATACTTAAATGTTTACTAATTGATTAAGTACCACCTTATTTAATAATGTAAACAATATTTTGAATAATGGTACAGCAATTTTTACTGGCGACTGTTAGTAGCCATTCAAGTGCTAAGAGTTATTTAGAATGGATCGGTTCTTGGGCTTAAAAGAAGAAATAGAAGATGAACATCTTTAAAAACTTAGAAGGTAATATTGATTATAGTCGATTATGTTAGATTTCCGATAAACAGCAGATAAACTACAATAGTAACTGCTTGCTTTATTAGTAATTACTGCACTATTCTTTTTTATGAGAGCGGTCGAGTTTTGAACCACTTTGACACTTTTCATCCTCATGATGCGTAAAATACAATGCAATAAAAAAAATGTTGACTTTGAAATTCGAGGTAAAGGTCAATTTTGCGGTTTTTTTACAGATCTTCAACGATCCGAAGATGTGGAATACGCCTATGCTTGCCAAGAGCAAACATTTCTTTACACCCTGTACATCGTCTACGGAAACACTAAATTTATTTATCAAGAACTCTGACAACAGGCGGCTATCTCGTGACGTCACGCTTGCTTGGGATGTCTCGTGGCAGGCAGTATGCTCCAGAATATTACAAATAACTCCACGATAACGTAAAAATCAGCAAGAAAATTAGACCCAGACCACCTATCTGTCGAAAACCTTATTAATCAGCTTCGTCTAATGACCGTTCGCACGACTGAGCGTGACGATCAACTCCGTCAAGGTCAAATGCACTCGGCAGTGTGTGCATATCACAGCCGTATTTTCCACGCCATTGTCGATTGCACACAATAACCAGCTTCTCGATTGTCTCGAAGTTGAACCGATAGCTCTCATCTGTCTTCGCGACTATCATCGAGTCTTTGCGACAGTCTCATTTCTGTCAACTCGAGTTTATAATTCCACAATTCCAACGTATCGAAATGGGTTCGAACCGCCTCGTAACGAGCAATATTTCAACGGGTGAAGGGAGAGGGGGGGCACTGATAGCGTCAACACGAGGCTACCGCGGCTCGTACCCATTGACTCCGGTGTCCAGCTTCGATCTCGAGCGTTTCATTCATAAACGAGAGACGGTGGGCGTAAATGAATCGTACTCCGGCGGTGTTAATATCGTAACTCGGTGGCGTGGGCGTGGCCCCAGGGTTTGTTAATCGACCGTCGTATCTACGGACGCGGAGAAAACGTATTACTTAGCCGGTAGGAAGGGCGTGCCATAAATTTCTCAGCGCGCCGCGCCAGAGATTTATATGAGACACGTCCCGGGCGCAGCGACGCTTTGCCGCCTAATCGTTCGCCATCTTACCGTTCACGGTCTTTGCCTTTCTTTGCACGGTCTTTTCCCCGCTAAAAAATCGCTCGACCTACCCGCGGAGAAGAGAGGCAAGCTGCAGGGACACGATCGATGAGGAATGATTAAGAGCCAGCTTCGAAGAATTCAGAAGCGTAGAGCAAAGTTGGAAACGCTTTTCCCTTCGCGAGTGGTCAAGGCGACGACGATTGCCTTCTCAAGGCCACTTCATTCATCACCGATTCGATGAACAGAAATGCTTGATGTGGCAGCTCGATTCACGCTTTTGCGAGAACCAGTCGTTCTTTGTTACTGAACGGTGTGATCAAACGAGGTGAGACATTTACGAGCTTGGACATCACGTGGAACTTTTTTGGTTGGTATCGAAGAGATATTCGAGATTATCAAAACGATGCAAGGTATTTGTTACCTGGGCCGGCCCAAGGTACAAGGGAGCGCCTCACGAGATTTTTTTAAATAAAATGTATGCCGTCTTTAAAATTTTTATTATTTTTATTACCAGAAAATTAGCCTCTATTGTTTTAAAAAAAAATATAAGACGGGAGGGGCGCTATAAAAGAACTACGTTGAAAGGCGCCGACCACCCTAGAGATGGCCCTGTTTATTACAAGGCAAGCGTAGAAACAGGGAAAACATGATCAAGCATCACATCAAACCCATTCTAACTGGTTAAAACCAGCTCTAGGTTATCGCGATCACTTGACTGGCGCCACAGAGAGGTCAAACACTTAAGCATTTCGATCGCGAGCTAAATTCTAAGAGGACAAGAAGCGCGAACTAGTTTCCCGGCGAAAAGTTTAGGGGTCTAATGGCACCTAGCTCGGCAATCTCGCCGCGGAGGTAGTTTTCCAGGGTCGTGGAAAAAAAATCTAGGAAACAAAGTCCTTTCTCCCGGCAAGTTCATAACCTCACGGGGCGCCTCTGTACTCCCTCCTAATCGCTATTAAGCCCCTCGTTCGATCCTCCCTCGCGCAATCTCTTAATGCAACCGATTTACCCGGTCCGAAGCGAGCCGCGGCAGCCTAGCCAAACACGAAGGTCCGTGCACAACGCGTTCCGAGATGGAAGACCGATCGCGTCTATCCGCGAAATAACCACCTAGCAGAGAAATCGACGATATTATCGCAGTGAAAGCGCGAGGAATGGGATTCTTCACGGACGCTTGCCTGCTATTTAATCAAACCCCCGCGCGGATGCGTACCACACGCAATCGATCGTGGTTAAAGCGTTTATTCAGACCTCGTTTTTCGTCGCGATCCGCCCAGCAAAGAGATAAAGAAAGAGAGAGAGAGAGAAAGACAATTCCTCGTGGATTGCTGGGATTAAAGTTTGCCTCGTTCCCTTCGGATGATTAGACGTTTGGACGGCACAATTTGTTTCTCCGATTGACAATCGTTCCCCTAATAACCGGCTCAACGAAAATAATTGCATCGTTGCTAAACTCGCGACAACTCTGCCCAGAGTATAGCGCAGCGGATGTCGCAACCATCTCTTGACACTGTATCTATCTGGTAATATTCCGACTGTGTCATATCAGAAAGGAGCTTAGAAGCTTGACCGGTAATTATTTACATTAAAGGTCATTATTTACATGGTCAAGGTCATCATTCTGAACAACTTTTTTCTATACATGTTACCGCCGATCAGCTTTAGGTTTCGAAATATTCGCAAAAAAGTTTCAACATCTCAAAAAGTGATCGGAGTAGGTCTATAACATATTTCAAGGTCATCAAAATTGATGAGGAAGCCCCTAATGTAAATATTTACCGCTTGACCGTTAAAAACAATGCCATAAGAAATTAGTAGGTTACGTTGCCCGGAATAATTCCTTGTTTAACGACTAAATATAGAGCAGACTTTTCAGTGGACTTGTCAACGGTAACAACAATTTAGATCGCGAACCAACGATTTCCTTTCAGGTTATAGTAAAAGAAGATTTCTAAGCTATCTCTTGGGACAGTACAACTACCGAAAATCCTGTTAACTCTTATGTCAATAACTAATATTTTCTAGGATATTCAATGATGTTGAACTTTATAGTTTCAATAGATATTTTTCCAATCCAATTTCCATGTCAAAGAACATAAAAGCCTACAATAATTTTGCTATTTGTCAAGAGAAATATTAAAAGAATTGTGAAAAGAAATTCGAAATGGGTACCTAGGTATTCGGCTTTTGGCATAATGGTTAATAGGATTCCGATAGGTAAAGTAGAATTTTTTCTTTCGGCAAGCATCCGAAAATACGCGCAGCAGCGCGGAGCGAAGGAGAGACGAACTATAATAGAAATTTTTTCGTGGCCAGGTATGTACTTGAATAAAGTAGCGCGTTTATAATGAGACAGTTTACGGTGTAGGGAGGCGGGCGTAAAAGTAGGAACAGGTGAGAAACCGGGCGAAAACGGCGAGGCTAGCTGTAAGGTTATATCGCGTAGAATAAATTGAATTTGTAGCGAGAAGCTTTATAGCTGTTGGCCACCTCAATTTTTCCGGGAATTCGCGAATGCTCTTCTTGTCGAAATCACGGCGTAACCGGTTTCCTCGACGCAACCCGTTTGTAAGTAACGTATTTACCGCGACGCGGCTGAAAAGCATCGCTGTCTCACGTACACACACGCAAGATTATTTTCTTTTTCACCGCTTTAGAGACGGTTTCCCCGAAAAAAAAACCGTCGCTGCCGGAAGGGGCTGCGGATAAAAGAGCTCTCTGAAGGCAAGCAAAGGTGTGGCCGAGGATGGAAAAAGGAGACGGAATTGGCGTCAAAGCGAGCAGGAGAACCCGAGACTAAGAGAATAACGCGTAACGCGGCACATGGGGGAACGAAAAAAGAGCAACCTCCGGCTAATTAGCAATTCTTTAGGCAAGCTACGAGAAAGAGAGAGTCGTCTTTTCAGGCAGGTGAAGCGCGCGAGCGACGTTTGCTTACGATACACAACCAAATGCAATTAATCTCTCTTTCAGTCTACGTCACTGGACGCGGAAAAAAACGCAGCGGGTAGCAAGAAAATGCTTTGCCGGCTCCACTGTGCTTTCGTTCGCGTGCCAGAATATCGTTTAGCCGTCTTTAAGGGATCTAATTTTCCTGGAATGCGAATTTCATGAATACACAACGATTTTCAAATGCTTCACGAAATTAGTTGACAGTTAATATACTTCTGCTTCGTTTTCTGTTCTCGGAATTCTTATTCCCCTCCGTTTGACTTTGAAACGGCGAATATACACACAAAATGTGGGTCATCGGGTTATGAGAGGAGGATTACGAAAAAGTACCGTGGTGAGATTACAAGATGAGCCCCGGGACGGCACAGAGGCAAGAAGAGGGTTTATCGTTAGCTATACATGTTGCATTAGTGTGTGTGTGACCGCTTGGGCCAATGGAACGCTCTAGCCAAAAAACTAACCAATACGCCGCGCATTCTTGCCTACGTCACCGCATTCCTGCCAGGGATATTCTTGTCATCTCACCACGGTACACGGTTTCAAGTGTAGGAATCGAATTGTTCAGGTTTCACTACTATGTACAACTATTTATTTACACACGTGATATATAATACAAAAAAACATTAGCTAACGCTCGGAACGATCGGATCGGCAATGACGACTAGCAAGTCGTCGCAAAGATGGCTAATTTACTAATGGGCCCCCGCCACTGTATCCGAGGCCTATATAAAGGGCCTTCGAGAGATGGGGGAATACCCCCGGGCAGGGAAGAAAACGGACACGGAAGAAAGTCCGTCTTTGCCCATAAACAAACTCCTGTTCGACGCGAATCTGGCTACCAGATGCAGGACAACCGCGATAGCCAGACCCGCACCGAAACCTTGGGGAAAACCCAGAAAATTAGGGACCGGCTAGTTTGCAGGTATAGGCAGGGCAGCGACAAGGCCGCTACACAAGTATCATGTAGCAGCACCTCGCTAAAATAACAACAAACTGGTAGCTTCTATTGAGACACTGCTGTACTGTAATTAGTACCAGCTGGGGCACAGTATCTTGCTTCAGAGGGTAGTAAAAAGGTTAGCAATATGACAAGATCGACTCGCTACCAGGAGACACCGTGTTCTGTAACAACAGAGGATGGCATGGAGGTTAATACCCGACAAAGAAGCGACGTCGATCATGGTCGTCCCCCGACTACTTAATTTATCTATCAGATCGATGGGATATACCAGCAACGGATGGCTGTTTCAAAAGGGGGCGTCAAACTAAGCCACGCATTATCGGGACCGGCGTATCGTGAAAAGCGTTATTCAAGCGTGGCTTTTTGAGATAAAGCTGCCGGGTCGGCTCACAAAATAAGGACGGGGGATTCTGTCTTCTTGAAAGGAAGTCGCGGTGACGCGCGGACAATGACGAACAATGCGGAAAAGGGAAACTCGGGTTTCGAAAACCGATGCGTTGGCCTCGTAATCGCGTGTCATTCTGCTGGATGCAGTTCCCCGGTTGCACTGGAACAGAAGGCCATCTCGTGATATACAGTCAGGGACAGAAAGATAGGATTAACTTTCAACTATTCTGTCTGTGTGAACAGAGGAATTGGGTGAAATATGAAATCAGTATCAAAACAGTTCTTGTTTATTTTTTTTTCTTTCTGACTATTCATTTTTCCACTAATTTTAATATTACTTGCATAAATTAATTAAATGGAGTTGTTGCTAGTCTAACAATTGATTTGAATTTGTGATTGTTTACGCGAATTATACATTGTTGAAATGATTCAAATTTTCTTCCGATATCATACGGAGACACAAAGAAAGTGTTCTAATTTTTTGTGCACGACTGTACAGGGTGTATAAAAATTATATGTCACGAATACCGTGGAGGGATTCTATACCTCTCGATCGGTGGAGATCTGTTAAAAAAATTGACCGCAAAATTAACTTTGACCCTTTCTGTTAAGGTTAAGAAATTTTTTATCGTATCGTAAAAGTCTCACAAGAAACAATGGGTCTCGAGTCAACCGTTATCTTAAAAAACAACTTTGACGTTTCATAAACTAATTTCTTCCATATGTCTATAGGGTGACCCAAAATGGTATAAACGTGGAGGGAATAATTCTACATGAGAAAATAAATTGGTAATATGTTAGTGAAAAGTTCGTTGAAAATATAAGAATAAATGTTTTTCATTTGACGTCTCGGTTTCGAGAAGTTAATGTTTGAAAATTCAGCGAACACGCGTGCTCTTGAATGGCAATCGTTTGACGCGTCTGTTCATGACCTACTCATTCTACTTGTTCCAAACGTTAGGCACGCGAACTTGACGGATTTTTA